>CM053787.1:209571376-209756376 GCA_028749045.1 Cupressus sempervirens
ACTGGCCTTTTAACCTCTTTTAAACCCTTAATAACATATAACTAAAATTAACATGCATGCATATAAAAATTAAAGAATCATGAAAAACAAACATGCATCACCACATAACACTTGAGATTTTGGTAACCTTGAAACCCTCTAGGAATAAGAAGGTAAAACTAGGGTGAGGATGATACCCACAAAATTACTGCAGCAATTGATTTCAACCACTTTTGATGGTTTGCCCTGTTAAAAGCTACAACACACTATTAAATGTGACCCTTTTAAAGGATTTCTACACCCTATTAGGAGTGTGCCTTGTTAGAGGACTTAAGAACATTCAACTTAGAACGCCACCAAGTTAAAGGATTTACATAAGGCTATTAAACCCACCTAACTCAATAGGATTTTCAAAATCTTAATACAATTGTGAGAGAGTATTAGAATAATACACTCGATCTAATGCAATCTCTAATGATGATCTTAGGTACTTGATCTACTCTTCTATCACTAATCTATGTTAGATCTGATCTGCTGATTGTGTTCCTTGTTTTGTTTTGATCAACTAGATGTGTAAATTGTCTGTCCTTTCCACTAAATCTTTGACACCAATGCTCTGTAATGACCTTAACAATAGGCTCTTCTTTTCCTTCTTCTCATGATTCCACTTCTCTCTCTATTCAATGGCATCAAGACTTCCTTATAAAGATTAGTGGTTTGTTATGCATCCTTGATTCAAATGTTCCCACTCAAATCCTTGAAATTCACCCATTGGCTACATCCAATCTCCAATTTTCTGATTGGTTGCATGGAGATTGCATAGGTTGTTATGAGGATTTGATCTTATCCTTTTATGCTGTCATGAGTCATGCATAACCATTTCACATCATGGTTTGTATTGACACAAACTCTTATGCTAATCCTACGTTACTTAGCACATCAAGTAATACTGATGCTCGACATCCTCTATGTTTCCTGCGTTACTTGGTACCTGTTAGTTTTTGCATTGCTCAGGTTCTACTGATTCCTAAATCACTCAGCTCCTATTAACTTCACAATACTCAGTTCTTGTTGGATCCTGAGTTACTCGGCACATATTGGTCTCATCTGCTTAGCACCTACTGTGACTTGCTTGGCACATACTATCTTCTAGTTTACTCAAAATGTGTAGTGAAAATGGTTAAGTGTGTTGACACTCATTTTTCAATCTTACTTATTTGATCAATAGATTCCTCAATGAAAACTATGCATCCATCTTAAAAGTCATGCATAGAAACCTGTCATGCAATCTCCCAAAAATCAATACTATAGGAGAATTGTCATATCTCCCAACTCATAATGAATTAGAAGATGTGCCTTGGATCATAGGTATTATTCTAAGCCCTCTACAATCCTTGAAGTGTGCAATCTCTAACTCATTAAGGATAATTAATGAAACATCCTACAATAGGCATCTAGAAACTAGAAGAACATTATTCCAGCAACAAGTAAAAATTGCTTAAACTTCCACTCAGTCCATCCAATCTCTCTATAGTCATGAGGAAAGGTTCCCCAATGTATCTACTGCATTAGGAAAGAACAAAAGAAGAATGATTGGAAAATGAAAAGCAACAAAGGCAAAAATAAGGGAGCGTATGAGGAGATTACATGAAGGTACATCATCAAATGCCTCCAATGTAAGTGATGAAAATCTACCTATTGATATTAATGATGCAAACACACCTAATTTGAAAAATGAAAATGTTAAACATACCCTGATTGTAATGATTATTTCAAATACACTTGCATCACCTAATGCCCCTAATGAGACATCTCAAGTTTAAATGATGAATGCACATGATGTAAGAAATGAAAATATAAAGCATGCATGCACATCAACATCTCCTAGAATAATTCATAGAAAACCAAAGTTTTTAATTAAGAAAAATAGGTTTTAATGGGGCCTTGAAACCCTTACACAAAAAAAGAAAAACATAGATAAAATGCTTAAAGTATCAGTAAAACTAAAAGAAACAAACTAAAATAGCCCCCCTCAGGGAAAAAATATAAACCAAATAAAAATAAGGGAGAAAGAAAAAAAAACTAGGAGAGGCCCAATAGCTAGGAAGGTTGCTCAAGTAATTTCTCCGAGTATTTCCAAAGCATGAGTTTCTAGCTCAGACATTCTTCTAGCTACCTCTTTCATGTCAAACAAATCTTTATCAAGTTCTCAGATATCCTTCTTCTTTATGCTAGATCTGGTTCTCTTCCTCAAGCCATCCTCAAGAGACTTATCTTTGGCACTATTAGGAGAAAGAATATCCTCTTTGCTAACCCTATGTTCTTCAATTTTTTTGATGATCACCTTTATGTTCTCATTAGCCTCTTTGAGGATGTTGTGGCTTTGCTTAGCAATATTTTGCATAGAGCCTTCCATAGTTTGAACCCTACTCTTCACTTCTTCCACTCTATTATCCATGTCCTTTTTCTCCTTTTTTCTCCTATTCTACAAGCTATAATTCTCCCTCTCTAAACTACTCACTCTATATTTGAGTTCCTTAATTTCATGGAAAATCCTTTTAGTGGTTTGATAGCTATCCACTGCACTATTTTTTTCATTGTTGAGCACATCCATTTGAGGGTTTTCCTTAGTGGTGCACTTAAAATCACAAGGTTTAGGTCAATTAGCTACTCCATTTGAATTTTTCCCTATTTATTCTCCTTGACCATAGTTCTAATCATTTCTCTATTGATCACAATCCTTGCAAAAATAGTATCAAAATTCCTCCACACCACATTCTTATATTTTCCTATAATTAGGCATCTATAATGGTTGGATCCCAATTCCTCATAATTCTACTTATGCTCTTCCCCAGACCCCTATTTCTTATCTCCCTCTTTTCTATCCTTCCCCACCTCTTAGTTTTCCTCATTGGAAACAAAATCTCTCACTCTTTTCTGACCCCTAAAATTCTTGTCCTCATAAACCTCCTCTCTATTGGCTGACATTTTTATGGTAATGTTTCTCTTACCACCCATCCTTTGCTTATCCTCCCCAAACCTGAGATTGGTCTCCTC
Source organism: Cupressus sempervirens (assembly GCA_028749045.1). Lineage (NCBI taxonomy): Eukaryota > Viridiplantae > Streptophyta > Pinopsida > Cupressales > Cupressaceae > Cupressus > Cupressus sempervirens. Next base: position 209,574,413 of record CM053787.1, read on the forward strand.
TTCCCAATCAGTATTATCTCCCTCCCTATCCATGCCCTCTTCCCTTTCATTGTAGTCCCTATCAGATGAAATCTCAAAGCCCTATTTAGGTTCAGTAATTACTCTTTTTTTCTTTCTCTTCATTTTGATACTTTTTTTTCCCATATTGTACTATTGCGTAGCATCCTCCTCCATGTCTAAGTGCATCTCTTGGTTTTCCTCAGTATTTGAAGGAGTATAGTCCTCTTCTGACTCATCTAAATGATCTCTACCCTTCTTCCCCACCTTCTTATTCTTAATTTGTTTCTCCATAGGCCTATCCTTAAAAAATTCATAGATTAACAGCAAGAGCTCCTCATAGAAGGTTGGATTATTTGAGTGCTTCTTCATATAGTCATTAATATTTTCATTTATAGATGAGTAAAGGAAGAAAGGGATAGATATCTTTGTCTCATACCTGAAATGGTTAAGAAGCATGAAATGGTGGGTGTAGAGGAATTCGAATCTTGTGTCAAAGGAAATGTACTTAATAATAACCCGCAACACAAAACTCCATAGTAGCTTGATAGAGCTCAAAAGGTATTAAGTACCTTTCTTTACTATGGCCTTCTTTACCTCCAAATATTTGGTGAATTCAACAACAACCTACCCAAAAATATTCCTATCTTTCTATAATTGTTTCCCCATGATGGGTATGCCAGTTACCACAGAGATAACATCCTCTGTCATGGTGAATTCCTTACAATCTCCTCATTCCAACTCTTTACCATGCTTCCCATAATAGAGGGTTTCCACCCATGAAGTGGTTCAATGAAATTGGTAAGATCACCTTTTTCAAAATGCTCCACACCTTAGAGCATCTACACCACTTTTGAGCTTTGTGCTTAGTTTCCCTTCTATGTCTTTCCCTCACCATTATTTCTTCCTCTCTACAAGCTTTTCTTCTAATAATATTCAAATTTAGATTATCATTAAAACTAGTCATTTTCATAAAATTGTTGGAAATGATTGAAATGATCATAAGAAAAGTTGTTGGAATAATATATGGAACTGGTAAAGAATGTCCTCAATCATTGTTTTGTCATCGATGTCAAACTCGCTACTTGCAGGGATGACAATTTCTTTAGTGATCCAAATACTATCAATTAGTTGATTGCCAAGGTGGAGGCAATCAATAAGATGTAACTATAACACCTAGAGAAAGGTTGAAGTTATGATGTTGTAATGAAGCACAAGGATCAGCTAAGCCATTGATGAAAAAGTGTATTTGATGACATACTATAAGATACAAAGAATGGGCACACTAAAACATATCAAAGATTTAAGGATTTAGCTAAGTCTTTTGTAAATTTCAAACTAAGTTCATTAGAGAGAAGGAGCCGAGCAAGCTAGTAAGAGCCGAGAAAATTCCTAGTTAAGTGTCGAGCAAGTTTAGATGTCGAGCAAAACCAAGTACCGAGCAGAACCAAGTGTCGAGTAGAACCAAGTGCCGAGTAGAACCAAGTGCTGAGTAGGTATAGGTGCCGAGTAACATAGAGGTGCCGAGCACCAGTAACTCAATAATGCCAAGTTGCTGCATTATTTTGGAAATTGAAGATTTGCCAGATCTAAGCTAACAAGTTTGTTATCTAGAAGTTTGTGAATTAAAAGGAAGATAAGAATGATGAGCTGGTGGCACAGAACACCATGTAGAACATTTTTAAGATACAACTAGCAAAATTTCTAGAAGAGAACAAGATATGGGGTAGATACATTGTATCCTACCTAATCCATTTTGAAACCCTAAAATTGGAGAGGGGGAATTGAGCAGCAAAGGCAAATCAGACTTCTATATAAGAAGACATAAGTTAATGAAAAGAACAGAGGGGATAGTGAGAGAGAGAGTCATGGTCAAGCATAAAAGCATGAAATGCTGAAGAATGTGCTAAGGAGAAGATAGCACAAGAACTCTGTTTGGATAGACGACCACAAGGATGATTGCATTGGCAAGATGAGTAAGAAGACTCAAGGAGATGAAGCTTGAGAGGGAGACAAGTAGTCAGAGCTAAAGTGATTGAAGCCAAGCATAAGGATTGAACTGAAAGAGTGATCTAAAATTTGCAAAGTATGTTGTAAGTTATATCATATCAAAAGACCATTATCATTACTTTCTAGCAATTGTAACAGTAAGATAAATCCTATGGACTTAGGTTGGTTTAACAACCATTAGATAAATCCTTTAACAAGGTGAAATTCCAAGTGAATGTTCTAAAGACCTTTAATCAGGCCCATTCCTAATAGTTTTGTGAAATCCTCTAACAAGGTCACATTTAATAGTGTGTTGTAAGCCTTTAACAGGGCATCACTTCAGAAGAGTGAGAATCAAGTAGCATGTTACTAGTGGTTTTTCCCAAATTGGGTTTCCACGTAAATCATTGTGTCATGTGTTGATCTTGAATGTTTTATCTTTGCATGTTGATTTACAGTAATTTTCTTATATGACTGATTTAAGTTTGAACAGATGAAAAGGGTATGGATTCATTAAAAAGTATTAAAAAGGTATTAATAGGGCATTTGGACCATGAATAACTGATCCACCCCCCCCCCCCCCCCCCCCCCCCCCCGCCCCCCACCCCCCTCTCAGTTATTCTAAAGAATTCTAACAATTGGTATCAGAGCCTGATTGCTGATTTAGTTTAAAGGGACTATTAACAGAAAAGATCAAAATGCCAAAGAGAGAGGTTCCCAAGCTCAACAAAGACAACTTTGTTGCTGGAAAAGTTTGATGAAGCTACATCTTGGATCCATAGGGGATTGTGCCCAAAATTCAGTTGTCACTGAACATGTAGATCCAACAGGTGCTCGTACTGCAGAAGACATGAAAAACAAGCAAGAACACAACCAGACAATGTTGGAAATTGCCTCTGCACTCAGCTATGCTAAATTTGATGATATCAAAGGATGTGACACTGCATTCAAAATGTGGAAAGCCTATCAGACATCTATGGAGGAGATCAAAATGTACAAAGAGCCAAAAGAGAAAGTCTCAGAGGAAAGTTTGATGACATGAAAATGGAAGAAAATGAGAATGTTGCTCAGTATGGTGCAAGAATAAAGGAAGTGGTAAGTGCAATAAGATGCTTGAATGATCAACTGGATGAAGATATTGTTAATAGTAAGTTCTTAAGAACCTTGCTCCCTATCTATGCTATTAGAGTATCAGCAATACAAGAGCTAAGATGTATACCAAGAAATAATCTAAGCTTTGAAGGTATAATAGGTAGACTCACTGCATTTGAGTTATCTAACTTTGACAACTACAAACTTGAAAATGTTGAATCTGCTTTTAAGGCCAAGTTATCACTGAAAGATGCCGAACAAATGAAATCAAGGAAAGGAAGAAAAATGAAGTATGTATCTAGTGACAGTAGCACTGATGAGAAAGATGTGGAACAATTGGAAGCATTGCTCGCTAGAAGATTTCACAGGGGCAAAGGAAAGTTCAAAGGTAAGATGCCTATCATTTGTTTCAATTGCAATGAAGTAGGTCATATTGCTGCAAGGTGTCCACGGAAAAAGGATTCCAAGGAAGGCAACAAATAAAAGAATAGAAGAGATGATGACAAGAGAGATTACAAAGAAAAAGGTAAGAAGTGTTATATTGTTGAAGAAAATTTTGATGACAATGATGATGAAGTTGTTTATGTAGCCATGAAGGACCAATCCGATGAAGAAGAAGCCATAGCACTAGTGACATGTATAAACAAGAATGGTAGATGGATCATAGATAGTGGATGCTCACATCACATGACAGGAGACAAAAGTAAGTTTGTTAACTTTACTCAATATGATGGAAATGGTGTTAGATTTGGTAATGATGCTCCATGTCAAATCAAAGGAAAAGGTTCTATTAAGCTCACAAAACAAATTTCATGTGACAATGCATACTATGTTGAAGGATTAAACTACAATTTACTGAGTGTCTCACAATTAGGCAATATAGGTTGCAAAGTGGAACTTGGAAACAAAATTGCAAAAATCTATGATACTGATGGTAAACTGATAGGAAAAGGAGAACAAACAAAGAGCAATTTGTTTTACCTTGATATGGATGATGTTTCTTGTCTACTTGCAAAATTTGATGATGAATGGTTATGGCATAGAAGATTATGTCATGTCAATTTTGATAATCTAGTCAACATTAGTAAAATGAGGAAAGTTAGAGGTTTACCAAAATTGAAGAAGCCTGATAATATCATGTGTAAACAATGTCAGCTAGGAAAGATGACAAAGTCAAGTTTCAAAAGCAAGAACTATACATCTAAAGAGAAACTTGAGTTAGTTCACACTGACTTATGTGGTCCAATGGAAATACAAAGCTATAGAGGAGATAAATACATAATGCTATTTGTTGATGACTATTCTAGGATGATGACTGTTATATTCTTAAAAAAAAAATCTGATGCTTTTCAAATGTTTAAGTGGTATGTAGCTAGAGTTGAAAAGAAAATTAGAAAAAGCTTGAAATGCCTAAGATTAGATAGAGGTGGTGAATTTACATAAAATGAATTCGAGATATTCTGTAATGACAATGGAATCAAAAGACAAATGTCAGCTATTAGAACTCCCCCACAGAATGGAATTGCTGAGAGAAGAAATAGATCTGTAATTGACTATGCCAGAACATTAATGATGGAAAAGAATGTTGCTCTAAAATAATGGAGAGAGGCTGTAAGCGTAGCTGTTCATACATTGAACTGAGTACAAGTCAAGAAAGGTACAAATACAACACCTTTTGAATTATGGTATGGTTACTCACCAAATGTAAAACATTTCAAAGTGCTTGGTTGCAAATGTTTTATCCTTAAAGATGTTAGAAATGGAAAATTTGATGCAAAAAGTGATGAAGGTATATTTCTTGGTTACTCCACAAGAAGTAAGGCATATAAGTGTTTGAATATTAACACTAACAAAATTGTGGAAAGTGCAAATGTAAATTTTGATGAGCACACAGAATTCCAAGTTGAAGAACCAAAGAAAATGGAAGAATACAGAACCTTTGTATATTCTTATGGAGGAATGACTACTGATGAGGATGATGTCAATCAAATTGAAAATCAACAACAAGTGTCAGTTTCAGCCGATTCACAACCAGTGAATGCAGAGTTGTATTCAAAAGTCGAGTTACAGAATGTGAAAATGCACAATCTGATTCTAAAGATAATACACATAATGAAGAACAACCTAACGATGAAGTACATAGTGATCCTAAATCTGAAAGATCAAACATGGAAACAAGGACAGAGCCAAGATTATCCAAATATGTAAAAAGACATCACCTTGCTGAACAGATAATTGGTGACAAAGATGCAAGACCAATGACAAGGAACAGACTAAGACATGAATCATGTCTGATCAGCAAAGATGAACCCGAGATAGTATATGATGCATTACAAGATGTTGACTGGTATAAAGCTATGGAAGAAGAAATTGATCAAATAAGAAAAAATAAATCCTGGAGTTTGGTTCCCAAACCAACTAACAAGAATGTGATTGGCACCAAATGGGTATTTAGAAACAAACTAGATAAGAATGGTGAGATTACCAGAAACAAAGCCAGATTAGTATGCAAGGGTTATGCTCAAGAAGCAGGAATAGACTATGGAGAAACATTTGCTCCTGTTGCTAGAATGGAAGGAGTAAGAACTTTACTTGCATATGCTGCCTACAAAGATTTTAAAGTCTGTCAGATGGATGTAAAATTTGCCTTCTTAAATGGTATACTAGAAGAAGAAGTCTACATTGAATAACTAGAAGGATTTGTTGATGAAAACAATAGGGATATGGTGTGTAAGTTACATAAAGCACTCTATGGTTTGAAACAAGCACCTAGAGCATGGTATGAGAGACTTCACAAGTATCTAGTGCAAATTGGATTTGAAAGAATTGATGATAATAGCAACATGTATATCAAAGCTGAAGAGGGTAAAGACATTATTGTATATAAAATTTGTGTGGATGACATAGTATTTGGTGGTAAGGAAGTACTTTGCAAAGGCTTTGCTGACAAAATGAAACATGAATTTGAGATGTCCATGTTTGGAGAAATCAAATTTTTTGTTGGATTGCAAGTACATCAACTCAAACATGGAATATTTGTTACACAATCAAAATACATCAAAGAAATTCTTAAAATATTTGGATTGGAGGAATCCAAACCAGTTACCACACCAATGGCCACAGGAAATAAGTTGTCCAAAAATGATGAGTCAGCTGAAGTCAATCAAACAATGTACAGATCCATGATTGGAAAACTACAATATGTTGTACATAGTAGACCAGACATAGCATTAGCAGTTGGAATAGTGTCTAGGTTCTCTACTAACCCTAAAGAAAATCATCTCATAGCAGTAAAAAGAATAATGAGATATCTCAAAGGGACTAATGACTTTGGTTTATACTACAAAAAGAATGGAAAATTTGAACTCAATGCATATACAGATGCAGACTGGGGAGGAAACATTGATGACAGAAAAAGCACAAGTGGAGGTGCATTATTTCTAGGCAAAAGGCTGGTTACCTAGACTAGCAAGAAACAAACATGTATATCCCAGTCCACTGCAGAGTCAGAATATGTGGCAACTGCAGTCAATTGTAAAAACATTGTATGGCTCACACATCTATTGAATGGAATGAAAGAAGAAGTAACAAAACTAGTGATATTGTATTGTGATAATACAAGTGATATAAATATATCCAAAAATCTAGTAATGCATGCAAAAACTAAGCATATTGCAATCAAGTATCATTATGTCAGAGAATTGGTAGAAGACAAACAAGTGAAATTGGAATACATTCACACAAAGGAACAAACTGCAGATATCTTCACCAAACCGTTGCCCAAGGATGCCTATGAATATCTTAGAAGCAAGTTGCGGGTTATACCCCTAAGTCAAGCAGTTTAAGGCAACAAGGAAGCTGCCTTGCATCAATAAGAATAAATCATTGAAATATTAACAGGTTGATGCAAAGGATGACAGTAGGAAAAGACACTCCAAATCAATCACAAGCATGGTGAAAGTGGGAGAAAAATAACAAGAAGCCAAAGCTTATATACTACATCTTTGGCATTTATGTCAAAGAGGGAGAAATATGTAGAAAACTGATCAATGCAAAGAAAGAGGGAGGTATATATGAAAGAGGGAGATATATGTGATCAGTAGTGAAAATGCAATAAGCTAACATATACAATCTTGGTGGTAACTGAATTGATTACTTGATCAGTTTGGTTTGCCATCAATGCCAAAGAGGGAGATTTTTGGAAATGATTGAAATGATCATAAGAAAAGTTGTTGGAATAATATATGGAACTAGTAAAGAATGTCCTCAATCATTTTTTTGTCATTGATGTCAAACTCGCTACTTGCAGGGATGACAATTGCTTTAGTGATCCAAATTCTATCAATTAGTTGATTGTCAAGGTGGAGGCAATCAATAAGATGTAACTAGAACACCTAGAGAAAATTTGAAGTTATGATGTTGTAATGAAGTACAAGGTTTAGCTAAGCCATTGATGAAAAAGTGTATTTGATGACATACTTTAAGATACAAAGAATGGGCACACTAAAACATATCAAAGATTTAAGGATTTAGCTAAGTCTTTTGTAAAGCTCAAACTAAGTTCATTAGAGAGAAGGAGCTGAGGAAGCTAGTAAGAGCCGAGCAAATTCCTAGTTAAGTGTCGAGCAAGTTCAGATGCCGAACAGAACCAAGTATCGAGCAAAACCAAGGGCCGAGCAGAACCAAGTGTCGAGCAAAACCAAGTGCCAAGCAGGTATAGGTGTCGAGTAACACAGAGGTGCCGAGCACCAGTAACTCAATGATGCCGAGTTGCTGCATTATTTTGGAAATCAAAGATTCACCAGATCTAAGCCGATAAGGTTGTTATCTAGAAGTTTGTGAATTAAAAGGAAGATACGAATGATGATCTGGTGGCACAGAACACCATGTAGAACATTTTTAAGATACAATTGGTGAAGTTTCTAGAAGAGAACAAGATATGGGGTAGATACATTGTATCCTACCTAATCCATTTTGAAACCCTAAAATTGGAGAGGGAGAATTGAGTGGCAAAGGCAAATCAGACTTCTATATAAGAAGACATAAGTTAATGAAAAGAACAGAGGGGATAGTGAGAGAGAGAGCCGTGGTCAAGCATAAAAGCATGAAATGCTAAAGAATGTGCTAAGGAGAAGATAGCACAGGAACTCTATTTGGATAGACGACCACAAGGATGATTGCATTGGCAAGATGAGTAAGAAGACTCAAGGAGACGAAGCTTGAGAGGGAGATAAGCAGTCAGAGCTGAAGTGATTGAAGCCAAGCATAAGGATTGAACTGAAAGAGTGATCTAAAATTTGCAAAGTATGTTGTAAGTTATATCAGATCAAAAGACCATTATCGTTACTTTCTAGCAATTTTAACAGTAAGATAAATCCTATGGACTTAGGTTGGTTTAATAGCCATTAGATAAATCCTTTAACAGGGTGACATTCCAAGTGAATGTTCTAAAGACCTTTAATCGGGCCCATTCCTAATAGTTTGGTGAAATCCTCTAACAAGGTCACATTTAACAGTATGTTGTAAGCCTTCAACATGGCAGGCTTTTAATAGGGCATCACTTCAGAAGAGTGAGAATCAAGTAGCATGTTACTAGTGGTTTTTCCCAAATTGGGTTTCCATGTAAATCATTGTGTCATGTGTTGATCTTGAATGTTTTATCTTTGCATGTTGATTTACAGTAATTTGCTTATATGACTGATTTAAGTTTGAACAGATGAAAAGGGTATGGATTCATTAAAAAGTATTAAAAAGGTATTAATAGAGCATTTGGACCTTGAATAACTAATTCAACCCCCCCCCCCCCCCCCCCCCTCTCAGTTATTCTAAAGAATTCTAACAAAAACTTCTTTTCACATTGTGTACTTTATGCCCAAAATAAATCCTCAAAGTGAGATGATGGATATAATTAATATAGAAAGCATAATTGGTTTCATACTTACACATTTTCCATAACTCATTAACTACCATAATGAGCCTCTTATGATTCCCAATCTACTTGGGATCCTTTCCTTTTCTATTAGCTCTAGAATTTCTAGCAAAAAAGTATGCCTGTTTGTCCACTTTACCACTTCATTATTCTTGACTACCCAGTTGGTCAACTTGTGAACCACTTGATTGGCTTCCCTATACTCATGACCCACATAAGTATTATCAAAAATATTAAGATGTTGAATGCAATCTTCAATGATATTCATGATCATCCACATAGGCTCATTCTTCTCATTAAGACAATCTATAATATTCTTTGAATCTCCTTCCGGCCAAAGATTTTTTATTCCCATGTCCCACACCAGTTTGATTGTTTTATGAGCCATTATCACTTTTTCACAATGATTATTTTCTATGCCTAAAGGAGAAAACATAGTGGCAATCCCTTTTCCATTAGTATTTCTAATGATACCTCCCATGCTAGTCATTCCCAGGTTGCCTTTGGCCACCCCATCAAAAAATTTCTTTGTGCCAACTCTTAGGTGGAAGAGTCCATTTGCAATCTATCCTCTTATTATAATCCATAACCTTTGTACTAAGAAGAGCTGTTAGGGCCTTTAATGGTAGAGTACTTTTCTAACAAAGTGTTAAGGCTTTTGTGGAAGACAAATTTGGCATTTGGTTTTTTCTCCCTAAAAAATTTGTTGTTCTACTCTTTCCACACTCTCCAATAGACATGATGCAAGGTTTATTTCCACAAGTGCTTGATCCCAACCCCATAAAACCCATGGTTCCATTTTTTAAAGAGATCCATAGTGGATAGGAAAACACCAGGTCATATTGAAAAAAGACAAGATATAAGACCAGATATCTCTAGTGAAGTGGCAACATATAAAGATATGATCTACACTCTTATTTTGATTTTTACATAGAATGCATCTCTTGGGCATGATATTCCCCCTCTTGGTGAGGTTATTCATCATCAAAATATAGTTTTGGAGCATAATCTAGAAAAAAAATTTAATTTTGGGGGTAAGACCTAGATACCAGGCATTAGCCCAAATAGGGGCAATACCATTGTTTTGCATGGTCTTGTAGCTAGAGGTTGCGGTATAGTTTCCATTCTTTGTCTCCCTACATATATGGCATCATTTTTTAGGGACAAAAGTATAAGCCTAACCATGTCCATCAGCAACTTAAGATCTGGGGATATCTTGATCAGATTAACCCACTCATTATTATCCCTATAGTCACTCACTTTGCACCCAAATATTTCCATACAAGAGTTAGCCCATCTATTAAATGGCTCTATGTTCCATAAAGGCCCTTGTCTTAGCTAGCCATCATGCCAGAAATTTAAGTTTTCTCCATTACCCAGTTTCCATTTTGCTTTCTCAAATGCTATACTCTTTGTTCTCATAATATCATTCCAAATGTTAGATCCCCTAGGGTCAAGGTCCCTACTAATGAACTATCTAAAATTGATATTAGTAGCATACTTGTCCTTCAAAATATGTCTCCATTCCCTTGTGGTGTTGAAAATCCTTGATATTTGTTTAGCTTGGAGGGCTCTATTGAATTGTTTCAATTTTTTTATCCACACCCCCTAATTTTTGGGTCTACAAATGGTCTCCCAAGTCACCAACAGATACTTCTTATTTCCATTAGTACTAGCCCACATGAAATTCCTCTAAATGGATTCCAAAGTATCAACCACCTTTGAAGGGATACAGAAGAGGCTTAAAGCATAAGTTGCAAGTTCTACAAATTAGATTTGATCAGGAGCACTTTTCCTACCTGACTCACGGTGATGCCTTTCCAACTTGCTAGCTTTCTATTGAATCTATTAATGAGATTATTCCTAAAGAGTGTAGGGGTTGTGTTCCCAAAAGGAAGCCCCAAATAGATGCAAGGGAGAGAACCAATTTTATAGCCCAAAATGCCAGCAATTTTCCTCTATCTATCTATTGGGTTGTTTAAAAAGAAGACTGAACTCTTGCTCCACTCTATTAGTTGACTTGTGGGATTGGAATAAGTATTGAGGATGCTCTTCACATTTCTAGATTCTTTCACTGAAGCCTCTCCCACTAAAATGGTGCCATCTGTGAATTGTTGATGGGAGAAGATCAGGGGACCAAAGGAAGATTTTAAGCCAACAATTTCCCCTCTACTCCTTTTGTCTTGAATAAGCCTACTGAAGCCTTCTACCAAAACGATAAAGAGAATCGATGAAAGAGGTCACCTTGCCTAAGCCCCCTAGAAGATTTAAAGAAATCAAAGAGGGTCTCATTAATCATGATTGCAAAGGAGGGGGTAGAAATTAATTGAGATATAATCCTTGTAGTTTTGTCATTGAAACCAAAAGCTTCCAACATTTTATCCATGAACCCCCAATCCACCCTATCATAAGCCTTTGAAAGATCAAGTTTGAGAAAAAAAAAAAAAAAATTTCCCTCCTCTAAGGAGTGGATTACCTCATGTACAACAGTGATGGAATCAAGCATTTTTCTACCAAGGACAAATCCTGATTACTAAGGTGCAATAATTTCTAGCAGTAATTTGATAATTCTATTAGTCAAAAGTTTTGCAAAAATCTTATAATAAGAGTCAAAAAGACTAATAGATCTAAAATTATCAAAAGAGTCTTCACCTATAACTTTAGAAATCAAAACTAGAAAGGTGGCATTGATTTCTTTAAGCAAGTTCCTAGCTCCAAAAAACTCTTGGACCACTTTAACAAGGTCAACTTTAATAACTTCCCAATACATCTAGAAATAAATGTAGGGAAGCCATCAAGGCTTGGGGCTTTCTTAGGTGGCAAAGCAAGAACAACTTCCTTAATTTCCTCAGCATTCAAGATGGCCACCGGGGCCTTATTTTGTGTATCATTAAACACCCTAGCAATGGTATTGAGAATTTCATGTTGGTCCTCTTCATCCAAGTTTAGATCTTTTGATAGGATGGAAGAGAAATATCTAATAGCTTCCTCTTCTATCTCTTTATCTTCCCCTATAGTATCAGACCCCTTAATAATCCCACTAATTATATTGGCAAACCTATGTTTCATAGTAGAAGGATGAAAGAATCTAGATTTTTTATTCCCTTCCTTGAGACAAATCAACCTAAACTATTGCCTCCAAAACATTTCCTCTTTTCGCACAATGTTGTGAATGTCAGCCAGAATATCCTTTTAGAGTTGAGACTGATTTCATCATATCCTATATTTTGTATCTCTTCCTAGACCTCTGTAATTTCCTCCAAAATCCTATCTTTAGATTGAAAGAAATTACCAAAGTCCATTTTGTTACATTTTATGATCTCCATTTTAATATTTCTAAGTTTTTTAGTCACCTTATACATTGTGGTGCCTTCTACCTCTATACTCCACCACTCCTTAATTTTGTCAAAAATACCATGGTGAGTAGACAACATCTTCTTAAATCTGAAAGGGAAAGCCTTTTTCCTATTGATGGTTTCTAAGGTAAGATAAATAGGAGAGTGATCCAATCCAAGTCTCGCCATAGAGGAAAGCTTGCATTGAAATTGACTCATATCCAAAGTGATTAGAGCCCTATCTAGCCTAACCTAAATGTGGTCCATACCAACTCTCATGTTAGGCCAAGTGTATTTGTTGCCCCCTATCTCTACATCCAAAAGGGTTAGGTCTCTGATCATATTAGAAAAGTGTTGCCTACTTTCCAAGTCCAGTAGGAACCCTCCTAATTTTTGAATAGCCAAAAGAGGGGTATTGAAATCTCCCATAATAATTCCCTTAGTTTCTCCCCTCCTGGTCATTAAATTACAGATTCTAATCCAATAGATTATTGTACTATTCTTAGAATTAGGGGCATAATTATTCATAATAGTCTAGCTAACTTGGTCCTTGGGTTTTTTTATTGTATGAGAAAAATATTACCTTAATCAAAAATGATTTCTTCTTCAAAAGTCTCCTTCCATATCACTAACGAACCTCCAGAAGCCCCCTTAGAGTCTGTAGCTACATTCTTCATACCTTTATTGAAAATAATCTTTTCAGCTTTCTCCTTCTTCATTTTAGTTTCCTATATCAATAAAATAAAATTGGCCTATGATCCCTTATCATATTCCTAACAATTTCCTATTTGTGGATTCCATTAAGTCCACAAATGTTCCAAGAAAATACCTTCATGGTTTATTTTAGGAGCATGTTTCCTGGATGGTTCTCTGGGTCCCATCCACAATATTTCTTCTTATTTCTTCCTTTTTGATTTGGTGCTTGTTCTTCCTACCTGGAGTGTTGGATTTACTTCTTATGTCAGCTTTTACTCTACTCCTCATAGCTATAGGCAAGATTGGCAATGGATCCATGTTGTTTATATTTTTCTTATTCTTAACTGTTATCCATGGTCTTGAATTGGCATCTTTATAGCTATCAAAAAGAGCCTCCATCCTAGAGAAATGGCCAGGAGAAGAGGCTGAAACCATCTCAAGAAATCAGTTAACTTTCATAGGGAAAACTCCATTGCTTCTACTAAAGTTTGATTCATGTGTAAGAGACTGTCCCTGCACCTCCACAAACCCCCCAAGATCTTGGGTGTTAGGAATGAAGGATGCCTCATTGATTTCCTCCATTGTTGTGTCATTAATTTCATCAACAATGATTTCATCTTCCCCAATATTATCACTATTGTTCAACTGTTGTTATGCACGATGCGAAATGGAAAGAATTCTTTTAAACTCCTCTCTTGAAAAGTAGATCTTGCGAATCAACTCCAAGGTTCTAGGTGATCTTGCGATCTACTGGAATCTGCTCAATTGAAGATAAAATTTTTTGTTCATGAGGAGGCCTTTTTTCATTTATTTTGATTTTGAATGAGACATAGAATTTGTTAGTTGCTTCAAAATAAACACACAAATGAACTATGTTTTTGTATTTTTTTGTTTTTTAATGAATGCAATCTAACAATGCAACTAGTATGAATTTCTATTCTAACAAGTGGATTGATAAAGAAAATAACAAGAACTTTTAAAGAAAATAACATGAAAATAAAATCCCAATGGACATAAGCTACAAAAAACAACACGTCTACGAGTTAATCTTTTAAAGAAATTGGTGGGTAACCAATGAAAGAAGGAGCAGTGCTTCCTTGATTCCACTGATGCAATCATCAATGGGAAACTTAGTAGCTGTATGATATTTCACTCTTCATCAAATTGCAAGGCCATGAAAGTGTGCTCATGTGAGACAAAGAGTTATGCAAGTACAATTTGATGATTTCTTCTCAAGCTAGATACGTCAACAAAATTCATAAAACTGTAGCAAACACCAGAATTAATAGATTGTGCAACCATAAATAATGCAATTCCATGAACATAAATTCACAAAAATATGACACTTTTAGGAAAGAATCACTACACTCGAAATGCAAGCACCAAAACCATACTATTATTGCAAAATAATGGCGGCCCCAATTACATATTACAATGGAGTATTTATAAGAAATCATCTCCTCAATGTGTGTTGAGAGTGAGAGATATCTTCATGCAATAATATGCTTTTAAATTAATAAAATAAACTAATTATATACAAACTAAAAATCTAATTGGTGCTTAGTAGGACTTCATCCTTTTTTTAACATTCATTAATTGGATGCATGAGCCTTTACATGTCATAGAACAAATAATTTATGAGAGAAAAAGAATAAGAAAGCCTTTGATCAAAGTAGAAGTGTCTAGAAGTGTCAAAAATGGTAGTTGATCCTTCAATGGGCGTATCTCAAAGTTAAAATATTGTCAAAATGCATTCTTGATGCATGGAAAGCTCTATTTTTGGACCTAGTAGTTAATTGTTGGTGCATTTTTGGAAAAGTGCACCAGCTCACCTATGCACCTACGCACTTGCTCACCTCAAAAGGTCTAAAATCACAAAATTCTATTGAGTGTCAAAACTAAAATTTTGGCTTGTGGGTTTTGCCGCCCTCCATATAAAAGCTATGTCTAGATGTTTGCCCTTGAATTTCTCAATAATCTTAGTAATATTAGCCACATCTGGTAGATTTAAAGCACCATACTTATCTTTGACCATTTGTCTATAGTTGTCCACTTCAATACAGGTATCAACAAAATCCATGAGTTTTGTATCCAACTCTAGCAAGGCTTCTTCTATTCTGAAGGCCTACTGGATGTCATCATCACTAGAAGCTTCTTTAAACATCTTCTAGAACTTCTCTACCACTACCTCTATGGGCATTAATTTCTCCCACTCATCATCCTCAAAAATATCCAGACACACATCGCTATAATGTTTCTCTGCCTCCAAAATTTGCTCTTGAGCTCAACCTTGAGCCAATGGATCTCTGCATGTAATGTTTCCATTACTTTATTTTTATCTGCTATCTTCTCAATCCAATCATCAATTAAATCTGACTCTCTTACTATATATACATCTACCAAAATCCACTACCTCTACCCTTTTATGGCCTATAATAGCTGTAAATCCTTACTCCAAGCACGTACATCATCCATGATACTAAAATCTTGCTTCAAAATTGCTACCATTTTATCTACATTTTCCTATGTACCATGTAGTAGCTTCAGATTTTCTCGGATGATTAGGATGCCCTTTTCCTCAAAACTCTACTGCCATTGCTGATAGGCTTTCAAAAATGGATCCAAATGTACACCTCCCCCATCCCTAAATGTAGTGTTTAGAATCTCCTTAGGGTGTTTGGGATCCAAGGGACCAATAACTTTGGCTAAATATCCTCTTAGTATTTCATTTTTCCTACGAAGTGTTTTGAGTTTAGCCCCTTCTTACTCTAAGCTTTTGAAGACCTCCTTTATCCCCATTGTGACCATCAACCTAGCTATTTCCAATGTGGGCTTCCAAAGCATAACCTCTCTGATCTGATTGTCTTGTGGAACTAAGACTTCTACATCTACATTGGCAGGATGGATAGTCACTTGCACAAATCAATCTTGATTTTGAGTAGTGTTGATGAATGTTAAGGCTCTTGCTTCCTTTGATGGGGACTCAGGTTTGGTTAGAACCTCAACCAACTCAATCATATCCTCTTCATTGGCATTTAATTGTGGTTTCTTATTTCTTATTATTTCCTTTCATGACCACCTTAGGACTCATTGTGGTGAAGGCTCTCCTCTTGAGGATGAAGGATTTTTCTCAGCTACCTCTTGTCCCTTATCACTCCTCTCTGAAGTTCTTTCCCTCTGTGAAGGCTCTCCCTTAGTGGTCTCTATTTATGTGGAGCCTGTAGTTTGTACCACAGTGTCTTGGGAGGCTTGCTAAGGATATTCAACCATTCATCCCTCTTTAGACACTTCAGTGGTTGCCATTTGTTGTAGCTCTTCTTCCTACTCCTTCTAAATCTATTCTTCTTCAATTTTTAGAGGCAGAGGAGTAATGAAGCCTTTATCCACAACTGTGACCTATATAAGGGATTGAGTAAGATCAAGACCCTTTGATTCTAGTGGCATTTGCATCCAATCTTCTTGTTGGGGCTCACTTGTCAGGGTATCCCCAATTAGTTTCAACCCTACTGGCATAAAATCAAAATCTAACATCTTAAATATGTTAGGACCCTCTACATCTTACTCATCAACCCATTTTTGTACTTCATCCTCTGAAGTAGTTATTTCTAATGGTTCTTTTGGGATTGATGGTAGTGTAATAGTGGAAATTCTTCTCCTTTTCTACACTATGGCTCTTCCTAGCTAGGTTCTTCTTTGCAATGGCACATCTTCCTCTTCTTCTTCTTCCTCTTTAGGAATGGGTTCTAGGACAGATGGAAAAGGAACCATCGTTTTGATCACCATGTGCCTTTTCATGATAGGAGTCTTGATCTTTCTTGGTTTCTTAGGGGTCGAAGGGGATACTTGTTCTATCTGCAAAGGAGGAGAGACTTCTTAGATTTCACTCTCTATTTCTACTTGGCTGGGTTCAACTGGTGGCACTTGAGTGTCTACTTGGACCTAGGAAGCTCCAGTACCTTCTGACCCTTGCACATTTTCTTCTTGTTACTGTGAAGGTGTCAGGATTTCATCCTCTTTTGGTTTAGGTCTTTGAGGAGAACTCCTCTTTCTTTTTCCCTTTTCCTTTTTCTCCTAGGGATGATAGTATCCAACTATTCTATCCAGTTGGTATACTGTTTCAAGCCTAATGGGTGACTAAGCTACAAAGGTAGAGATGGTGACCTTCTTCCCTCTACCTTTGGTTGGGTGGGCCTATTCATGGAAGACCATTGTCTTGGGTATTGGATCAAGTTTAAATTATTTCCTAGTCAAATCTTACATCATTTTGATGGCATGGCTCGCCCGATGATTAATATCATCATTCTCTTATGTATCAACTTTTACATTCATAATGGGTTGTTCCCCAATTTTATCTTCGTTGAACAAAGGGTTGAGCAGCTCCCCTAAGTCTTGCTACAATATCTCCAATAGATTCTTTATATTTAGAGCCTTTTTTTCCAAATACAATGTCATCCTATAATAATCCTTGATATGAACATTGTAGTCATTTGTCACATTCATCCAGTGGTCTTCAATGGATTCTTCATGCTGGAATTCCTTGCCTACCAGACATTGGACTATCCCAATATTATCAAAGCATGCCCTTAGAAAATTGTACTCTTCAAGGGGATATTGATCGCATTCCAATTCAAAAGAAGGAATATCCTACTTCTTCTTTACTTGATAAGGTCCTATGATCAGAGGTCATGTCCAACATGGTCTATGTTGTTTCCTAACTCTATCATATGCAAACTCAATCTTGTTGAGCAATCTCCAAAAGAACAAGTTTGTCACTAGGATATCTTGGGAGCTTCCTTAGATTAATAGTGGCACCAGCCACCCTCAGATATGTGAATGTTTTGAATTGAATGTAGTAGGCACCATGTGTTATTACTTGTTCCATTGCATCATCTAATAACCTCTTCACATAATCTTCTTCTATGAATCTGATTATGGCGAATATGAAGGCATCGTTGACAATTATGTATTCCTAGCTCTACCCTGAGAGTCTCTTCTTCACCAATTATGGATAAACAATGTATGGTCAAGCACTAGGATCCTACATGTTGACTTTCCTGTATAGCCCTATATAGTCTATTTCCCCTTTGGCTAATAAATATACTAGGTAGGACATCATATAGAACTTCCTTTTTTCCTTAACTACCTCCAATTGTTCACACAAATTTTTGCTCAATGTATTGGCCTAGTCAAGTGGTATCTTTGTCATCTTGATGGTCTCAATAAAGTGCACCATGAAGACATTTAGGTGTCTAGCTGTCGGAAAACCCATTACTCTACTTAGAAGTATGACTAAGTACCCAATATCTTCTTTCATATATCCCCTTGTCATATCCACCTTACCGGTTATCTTCCCCAAAGGAGTCTTCTCTATAAGATAAGAGGACTGGATGATTTCAAAAGCCTCTTTCAAGTGCCCTCTGTACCAACCTTTTGCTACCTGATAAAATGATCTACCCTGAGAAGATGGAATACCCTTTCAATATTGTTGGGTCAAAGGTCAAGGACAATTTCTCCAATCACACTCTTCACCACTCTTTCCTCGAGGGAAAAATGTTGTGCAAGTGTCATAATGAGCTCATAGGATTGCACTATCATCGAGTACAAAGTTGTGTTTACCAGTCCTGATTAGAATAATGTAGAAATCATTGTAGACCTCTCAATGGGTTTGTTGAAAAATCTTTAGAAACTCCCCCAAATTAGTGTGTCCCAAATCTATGTCCTTAATCTCTGTGTAATCATCTTGGAACCTTGATTTTGATGGAACATCTTAGAATTTGAACACAACAAGTTTTGGTGCCATTTTCTCGTCTGATGAAGATGCCATTATATCTATGTAAAAGAGAAGAACATCCATTAGTCTGAGGTTGGAGAAAAATTAATTGAATTATACTAACTTATACAAATCCTGAAAACCTAGACGCTTGAAAACAAACATGAAAAAAGCTATTTAAACACTAAAAATCCTTATTTTGAATTAAACTCTTTAAAAAATATATGGTGTGCACCTGCACACCTTATGGAGTGTGTTGGTGCACACCTCTCCTTTTAAAGTTTAATTATTTCTTTAAATGTATTGGCTTGGAGTGTACTAGCACACCAAATTAGGTGCACTAGTGTGTACCAATGCTTTCATTTTGTTTTCTTCTTTTTTTACATTTTAAAAAAATTTTGGGGTTCAGAGTAGTGCACCGTTCAAGGTGTGCTACTGCATACCCGTTGCTTAAGGTTTTTAGGCTTGTTTTATAATTTGTTTCATTTTTAGTGTTAAGGGGATAGTGCACATCTGGCGTATCCAAGGAGCTCCACCAGTGTGCATCCTCACCTATATTTTTGTGGCACAAAAAAAAAAGATCGCACCTTAAAATGTGTAGAATTGCAGAGTCGGGAGCTGCAGTGTTGCACAGGTGAGAGGTGCAGAGTTCATGATTAAAGGGGGTTTAATATAGAGGCTTCAATGATGGTTAATGGAAACAAAGTTAAGAATGAGGGAAGGGGGAGGCATCTTATAGACCTACCAACCTTTGGTGGTGCATTGGTGCATAGATGCATAGTTGTGCTATTGCACATCGGGGCATCACCAAAGGGTCATGTGTCTTTATAATGGCACACTGGCACACCAATTTAGGTGTGCCAATATGTACCTATTTTGGTCTTGCACCTTTTTTTTTAAAACCTATCTCCTTTGATCATTGGATTTCACTAGCTGAGCTTTTGAATCAAGATCGGGATAAGAATCAGGGCACTACTAAGGTCTCGAAAAAAAGGCAACAAACATAGTAGGGGGTCCTCATTCCCTTTCAGAAATGGGGCATGCATTGTGTAACCACACCAAATAGCCCCATCAAAAGGAAGAAATGAAAAAATCATTTCTTTATCAGAAAACACTCTTTCAATGTGTGTCGAACACCAACTGAATTCCAAACATTCCTAGTGTCTTTCAAAATGACTTCTCAATCAAAATTTCAATATCTAAAACCTTCAAGCTCAGTGTGTGCTCCATGTATTCATTCCTTTCGAAATCTCAAGATGTGGTCTATCAAAATCTTTTGACAACTTGAAACAATCTTCCACCCCTTCTAGCTCATCCATTTGGAACCTCCATGAAGGTTTCTTATCGATCCTTTGCCTAACCAGATGAGAGAATCAGTTCAAGGGCAAGTGGTGAGCTATCACTTTTCTTCTAATTTTTTTGGAAAATCCTTTGGATAATTTCTCCATGTACTTCATAATGTCATCATTTGATCTCTAGATGAAGCAATGTCTTGGTACCATATACTTCATTTTAAAAGTGTACCTTTTTTCCATTTCAGATCTTTTAGAATCCTTTAGTGTTAAAATCATTTTTTTCTTTTTTTAATTTTCTTTTCTTTTTTTCATTTCATTTTATTCTATATCCTAACTATGCTTAGACTATGTAGCCAAGACATCAATGTCATTTCTTGGATTTGATTCTTTTTTGAACATCCCTTGCGTTCCTCTTTTAGAACTTTTTAGAAGCTCTCACAACAGACAATGATCTTAGCATGTAATGTTTCCATTACTTTATTTTTATTTGCTATCTTCTCAATCCAATCATCAATTAAATCCAACTCTCTTACTATATATACATCTACCAAAATCCTCTACCTCTACCCTTTTATGGCCTATAATAGCTGTAAATCCTTACTCCAAGCACGTACATCATCCATGATACTAAAATCTTGCTTCAAAATTGCTACCATTTTATCTACATTTTCCTATGTACCATGTAGTAGCTTCAGATTTTCTCGGATGATTAGGATGCCCTTTTCCTCAAAACTCTCCTGCCATTGCTGATAGGCTTTCAAAAATGGATCCAAATGTACACCTCCCCCATCCCTAAATGTAGTGTTTAGAATCTCCTTAGGGTGTTTGGGATCCAAGGGACCAATAACTTCGGCTAAATATCCTCTTAGTATTTCATTTTTCCTACGAAGTGTTTTGAGTTTAGCCCCTTCTTACTCTAAGCTTTTGAAGACCTCCTTTATCCCCATTGTGACCATCAACCTAGCTATTTCCAATGTGGGCTTCCAAAGCATAACCTCTCTGATCTGATTGTCTTGTGGAACTAAGATTTCTACATCTACATTGGGAGGATGGATAGTCACTTGCAAAAATCAATCTTGATTTTGAGTAGTGTTGATGAATGTTAAGGCTCTTGCTTCCTTTGATGGGGACTCAGGTTTGGTTAGAACCTCAACCAACTCGATCATATCCTCTTCATCAGCATTTAATTGTGGTTTCTTATTTCTTATTATTTCCTTTCATGACCACCTTAGGACTCATTGTGGTGAAGGCTCTCCTCTTGAGGATGAAGGAGTTTTCTCAGCTACCTCTTGTCCCTTATCACTCCTCTCTGAAGTTCTTTCCCTCTGTGAAGGCTCTCCCTTAGTGGTCTCTATTTATGTGGAGCATGTAGTTTGTACCACAGTGTCTTGGGAGGCTTCCTAAGGATATTCAACCATTCATCCCTCTTTAGACACTTCAGTGGTTGCCATTTGTTGTAGCTCTTCTTCCTACTCCTTCTAAATCTATTCTTCTTCAATTTTTAGAGGCAGAGGAGTAACGAAGCCTTTATCCAAAACTGTGACCTATACAGGGGATTGAGTAAGATCAAGACCCTTTGATTCTAGTGGCATTTGCATCCAATCTTCCTATTGGGGCTCACTTGTCAGGGTATCCCCAATTAGTTTCAACCCTACAGGCATAAAATCAAAATCTAACATCTTAAATATGTTAGGACCCTCTACATCTTACTCATCAACCCATTGTTGTACTTCATCCTCTGAAGTAGTTATTTCTAAATGTTCTTTTGGGATTGATGGTAGTGTAATAGTGAAAATTCTTCTCCTTTTCTACTCTATGGCTCTTCCTAGCTAGGTTCTTCTTTGCAATGGCACATCTTCCTCTTCTTCTTCTTCCTCTTTAGGAATGGGTTCTAGGACAGATGGAAAAGGAACCATCCTTTTGATCACCTTGTGCCTTTTCATGATAGGAGTCTTCATCTTTCTTGGTTTCTTAGGGGCCCAAGGGGATACTTGTTCTATCTGCAAAGGAGGAGAGACTTCTTAGATTTCACCCTCTGTTTCTACTTGGCTGGGTGCAACTGGTGGCACTTGAGTGTCTACTTGGACCTAGGAAGCTCCAGTACCTTCTGACCCTTGCACATTTTCTTCTTGTTACTGTGAAGGTGTCAGGATTTCATCCTATTTTGGTTTAGGTCTTTGAGGAGAACTCCTCTTTCTTTTTCCCTTTTCCTTTTTCTCCTAGGGGTGATAGTATCCAACTATTCTTTCTAGTTGGTATACTGTTTCAAGCCTAATGGATGACTAAGCTACAAAGGTAGAGATGGTGACCTTCTTCCCTCTACCTTTGGTTGGGTGGGCCTATTCATGGAAGACCATTATCTTGGGTATTGGATCAAGTTTAAATTATTTCCTAGTCAAATCTTACATCATTTTGATGGCATGGCTCGCCCGATGATTAATATCATCATTCTCTTATGTATCAACTTTTACATTCATAATGGGTTGTTCCCCAATTTTATCTTCGTTGAACAAAGGGTTGAGCAGCTCCCCTAAGTCTTGCTACAATATCTCCAATAGATTCTTTATATTTAGAGCCTTTTTTTCCAAATACAATGTCATCCTATAATAATCCTTGATATGAACATTGTAGTCATTTGTCACATTCATCCAGTGGTCTTCAATGGATTCTTCATGCTGGAATTCCTTGCCTACCAGACATTGGACTATCCCAATATTATCAAAGCATGCCCTTAGAAAATTGTACTCTTCAAGGGGATATTGATCGCATTCCAATTCAAAAGAAGGAATATCCTACTTCTTCTTTACTTGATAAGGTCCTATGATCAGAGGTCATGTCCAACATGGTCTATGTTGTTTCCTAACTCTATCATATGCAAACTTAATCTTATTGAGCAATCTCCAAAAGAACAAGTTTGTCACTAGGATATCTTGGGAGCTTCATTAGATTAATAGTGGCACCAGCCACCCTCAGATATGTGAATGTTTTGAATTGAATATAGTAGGCACCATGTGTTATTACTTGTTCCATTGCATCATCTAATAACCTCTTCACATAATCTCCTTCTATGAATCTGATTATGGCAAATATGAAGGCATCGTTGACAATTATGTATTCCTTGCTCTACCCTAAGAGTCTCTTCTTCACCAATTGTGGATAAACAATGTATGGTCAAGCACTAGGATCCTACATGTTGCCTTTTCTATATAGCCCTATATAGTCTATTTCCCCTTTGGCTAATAAATATACTAGGTAGGACGTCATATAGAACTTCCTTTTTTCCTTAACTACCTACAATTGTTCACACAAATTTTTGCTCAATGTATTGGCCTAGTCAAGTGGTATCTTTGTCATCTTGATGGTCTCAATAAAGTGCACCATGAAGACATTTAGGTGTCCAGCTGTCGGCAAACCCATTACTCTACTTAGAAGTATGACTAAGTACCCAATATCTTCTTTCATATATCCCCTTGTCATATCCACCTTATCGGTTATCTTCCCCAAAGGAGTCTTCTCTATAAGATAAGAGGACTAGATGATTTCAAAAGCCTCTTTCAAGTGCCCTCTGTACCACCTCTTTGCTACTTGATAAAATGATCTACCCTCAGAAGATGGAATACCCTTTCAATATTGTTGGGTCAAAGGTCAAGGACAATTTCTCCAATCACACTCTTCACCACTCTTTCCTCGAGGGCAAAATGTTGTGCAAGTGTCATAATGAGCTCATAGGATTGCACTATCATCAAGTACAAAGTTGTGCTTACTAGTCCTGATTAGAATAATGTAGAAATCATTGTAGACCTCTCAATGGGTTTGTTGAAAAATCTTTAGAAACTCCCCCAAATTAGTGTGTCCCAAATCTATGTCCTTAATCTCTGTGTAATCATCTTGGAACCTTGATTTTGATGGAACATCTTAGAATTTGAACATAGCATGTTTTGGTGCCATTTTCTCGTCTGATGAAGATGCCATTATATCTATGTAAAAGAGAAGAACACCCATTAGTCTGAGGTTGGAGAAAAATTAATTGAATTATACTAACTTATACAAATCCTGAAAACCTAGACGCTTGAAAACAAACATGAAAAAAGCTATTTAAACACTAAAAATCCTTATTTTGAATTAAACTCTTTAAAAAATATATGGTGCGCACTTGCGCACCTTATGGAGTGTGTTGGTGCACACCTCTCCTTTTAAAGTTTAATTGTTTCTTTAAATGTATTGGCTTGGAGTGTACTAGCACACCAAATTAGGTGCACTAGTGTGTACCAATGCTTTCATTTTGTTTTCTTCTTTTTTTACATTTTAAAAAAATTTTGGGGTTCAGAGTAGTGCACCATTCAAGGTGTGCTACTGCATACCCGTTGCTTAAGGTTTTTAGGCTTGTTTTATAATTTGTTTCATTTTTAGTATTAAGGGGATAGTGCACATCTGGCATATCCAAGGAGCTCCGCCAGTGTGCACCCTCACCTATATTTTTGTGGCACGAAAAAAAAAGATCGCACCTTAAAATGTGTAGAATTGCAGAGTCGGGAGCTGCAGTGTTGCACAGGTGAGAGGTGCAAAGTTCATGATTAAAGGGGGTTTAATATAGAGGCTTCAATGATGGTGAATGGAAAAAAAGTGAAGAATGAGGGAAGGGGGAGGCATCTTATAGACCTACCAACCTTTGGTGGTGCATTGGTGCATAGATGCATAGTTGTGCTATTGCACATCGGGGCATCACCAAAGGGTCATGTGTCTTTATAATGGCACACTGGCACACCAATTTAGGTGTGCCAATATGTACCTATTTTGGTCTTGCACCTTTTTTTTTAAAACCTATCTCCTTTGATCACTGGATTTCACTAGCTAAGCTTTTGAATCAAGATCGGGACAAGAATCAGGGCACTACTAAGGTCTCAAAAAAAGGCAACAAACATAGTAGGGGGTCCCCATTTCCTTTCAGAAATGGGGCATGCATTATGTAACCACACCAAATAGCCCCATCAAAAGGAAGAAATGACAAAATCATTTCTTTATCAGCAAACACTCTTTCAATGTGTGTCGAACACCAACTGAATTCCAAACATTACTAGTGTCTTTCAAAATGACTTCTCAATCAAAATTTCAATATCTAAAACCTTCAAGCTCAGTATGTGCTCCATGTATTCATTCCTTTCAAAATCTCAAGATGTGGTCTATCAAAATCTTTTGACAACTTGAAACAATCTTCCACCCCTTCTAGCTCATCCATTTGGAACCTCCATGAAGGTTTCTTATCGATCCTTTGCCTAACTAGATGAGAGAATCAGTTCAAGGGCAAGTGGTGAGCTATCACTTTTCTTCTAATTTTTTTGGAAAATCCTTTGGATAATTTTTCCATGTAGTTCATAATGTCATCATTTGATCTCTAGATGAAGCAATGTCTTGGTACCATATACTTCATTTTAAAAGTGTACCTTTTTTCCATTTCAGATCTTTTAGAATCCTTTAGTGTTAACATCATTTTTTTCTTTTTTTAATTTTCTTTTCTTTTTTTCATTTCATTTTATTCTATATCCTAACTATGCTTAGACTATGTAGCCAAGACATCAATGTCATTTCTTGGATTTGATTCTTTTTTGAACATCCCTTGCGTTCCTCTTTTAGAACTTTTTAGAAGCTCTCACAACAGACAATGATCTTAGCAATCTTTTGAGAAGATCCTTCTATTTGAACAATTGAGATTTGGATCATCTCTTGTTGCTTTCCACCTTAGTTTGACAACATCTGAGATGATCGATCTTTAAATTTGCAAAGTGTTGAGAACCTATTGGTCTAGAATCCTGAACTCAAGACTGAAAGCCCCTTATTATTGCAAGTGACATATGTCCCTCAATTGATATAAGACACACAATCATCCAAATGTTTTGACAAGGAAATACCTCTTCCTAAGATTAGAGCCAAAAGAGTAGTTAGTAAGATATCTAAAGATAAAATCTCAAGTACACCTTATCCCCTTAGGATTGACACAACTTTCAAAGCAAACATGTGACTGAAAGAAAACACACAATTGAAAGCAAACACACTTGTAGAAAATAAACACACTTGCAGAAATAAAATCTAATATAACATTTTTTTAAAAAAAATATTTGGGTCTTTTAGGCTTCAAAATAATGTTTCATAAATTTCCTATTGACTAGCAACAAAAGAAATTCCCCCTGTAAGGAACTAAGCCTAAAAGTATTTTCTTCAAGAATTTCCACAATCTGATAAGGACCAGTCCACAAGAATTGAAACTTCGTATGGCTGCCCAATTTTTTTCACCTTATCCCAAACTAGAACAAGGTTGAGATTTTGAAGGATTTTATCATGGCTCTCTTGTCCAACCACCTCTTCACAATAGCTTGATGTTAAGCCATGTGATCCAATGCAGCTACTTGTTTCTCATTCATCTCTAAAAGATTCATCAATATAATTTGTACTTTATCAATATCTTCAGCGTATCCACTCATGAATTTCAAAAAAAGAATTATGAGGTTAAGCAGGAACACTAGCTCTTGTCTATAGACAAGCAAGTATGGAGATGTCCCCAAACCATTCATTGACCCTTACTTGATCTATCCATAGAGCATATTTGAGTTGCATATGCCAATCTCTAGGGTTCTCCTTCAATAATTGTCTTATTACTATGATCAAGTTCTTATTTGTAGACTTGGCTACCCCATTTCCTTGTGAGTAATAATTCGAAGAGAACTTGATGATAACTTGATTTTCAAATGCCCACTAAGTCAAGAATACTGATGCAAAAGCAGATCCATTATCACACACAAGGGCAAATGTCATTCTGAATCTAGTGACAATATGTTCTTCCAAGAAGTCTGTCACCACCTTAGCAGTGCAATTTCTAAAGGTTTATGCTTCTTCCCATCACGTACAATAATCAGTGGCCGTGAGAATATAAGTGTTTCTAGTAGACGGTGGTGGATAATTGGAACAATAAAATCCATCCCCCACTTTGCAAATGGGTGTACCTTGTAGATTGGTTGTAATGGCATCACCAGGTTTCTTTCTCTATTAGCACTAATCTATCAAATATGACAGGAATGTATGTGCTCAAAAGTGTCTTTAAATATCGTGGGCCAAAAATAATTTAATCTTAAAATCATATGAGCAGTTGCTTCAGCAGAACCATTTCTTGTACCATACTTGTTGTGGAACTGTTCCAGAACTTCTTTTGCTTCCTCATGTCCTAAGCACTTTAAGTAGATTCCTTCATAGTTCCTTTCGTACAACTTTATATCATGCAATATATAGGATTTGCACTTCATTTTAAGTCCCCTACATAGTGAACTATTCATCCAACTGGGACACTAATTTTGTAAAAGGTAGTAAAGAATATCCTTGTATCAAACATCTGTTACTACACTTTGGTTGATATCAAATTGAGATACTATCATCTTTTCTTGATCTTTTGCATTTGTTTCACTATCAAACCTAAACTTCCTTTCATCCCAAACCTAGTTATCAGCTATCATTCTTGACAATCCTTGACCTCTGACTAACTTCATGTAGGCTGGATCTCTAGATCAAATTCTTGAAGTATTGCCATCCATTTCCCTCATCTTTCAATGACTTCATTTTGAATCAATAATGTCTTTACTACTGGATTAGGAACAATTGCATGCACCTTGCTTCTCAAAATATAATGATGGAACTTCTTTACTACTTTGATCAATGCAAAAGACTACTTATCAAAGTTGGAATAATTCAACTCAGTATTTCTCAGGGGACAACTCATAAAAGCAATAGGCCTTTCATCTTCCTTCTCTCTCTTCTATGTTAGGATCTTAGTCCACTAATGTTCTGAGGCAAAGGAATAAATCTTGAAGGGTAGTTCATAATCAGGACTTACCAGTACTAGGGCCATGGAAATGCCCACTTTGATATCTTCAAATGATTTCTTAATTTCTGGACCCCATTCTATCTTAGCTCCCTTTTTAAGTAAATTATTAAGGGGTCGGACTATCTCTAAAAATCCTCTTATGAATTTTCATACAAAAATTATCTTCCCAAAGAAAGACTTGAGTTCTTTTTTACTGTGAGGAGGTGATAGTTTCAGAATAGCCTCAACTCTATCAGGATCAATGGAGATTCTAGCTTTAGAGATAACATGTCCTAGGAGTTTTCCCTTGGTGACCCCAAATTTGCATTTCTTGGGATTGAGAGATATACCATACTTACGACATCTATTGAA
Organism: Cupressus sempervirens; assembly: GCA_028749045.1. Lineage (NCBI taxonomy): Eukaryota > Viridiplantae > Streptophyta > Pinopsida > Cupressales > Cupressaceae > Cupressus > Cupressus sempervirens. Next base: position 209,602,734 of record CM053787.1, read on the forward strand.
TACTTGTCTTAAATCAGAAATATGAGTACTTTAATCCTTTGAGAAGACCATCAAATCATCCATGTAGATCACTATACATTAATTAATCAATCCCTTCAAATCTTCATCCATGGCTCACTAAAATGTAGCTTCTACATTAATCAATCCAAAAGGCATCCTCATGTAAGCAAAGCTTCCCCTTTTAGTTGTAAAAGTTGTCTTTAGTTGATCTTCTTCATCAACCATCACTTGATCATATCCTAAATATCCGTCCAAGAAAGACATCATTTTTGAACCGTTAAAAATTTGTAAAACCTCATCTAGTGTTGGTAAAGGATAATTATCCTTTTGTGATGCAAGGTTTAGGTTACAAAAATTGACACAAATATGAATCTCCCTAGTCTTCTTTCACTTCAAAACTAAATTAGCCACCCATGTAGAATGGTGAATAGGGAAGACAATCTTGGCATCTAGTAACTTCTTAACTTCTTTCATTATCAATGGTTCAATGATAGGATTTACAGGTCTTTGTCTCTACTGGAAAGGTTTGACACCTGGCTTCAGTGGGATGTTATGCATGATAATCTTCGAGTTCATCATCCGTTGGCTTGTCATCTAGAATGTCATCTATTTTTTTCCCTTTAAAGTGGCCACTGCACATGATGAATTTGAGTATATGTAAATCATCCCGAAAGACTTGAAAGTTTGTGATATTGTTTGAAATAGATGGAGCAAAAAATAATTCTACTAAAAATCTTTTTAATTTTGTTCTCTCGACTATTTTAATGCACTTGCTGAAATAGTGAGAGCATCTACTACCATATTTCTCCTTCTTGGGATAGACTTTATGTTCAAGGCTTCAAAATCATCCATTAAATCCCATACTCATTTCATGTAAGGAACTAACCTCTTATCATTACAGAAGTATATTGATTTCACTTATCGAATAACTAACTGAGAGTCTCCCTAGATTATGAGAGCTATGACTCCTTTCTCTAATGCAAAGAGAATTCCTCAAATCAATGCTTCATCTTATGCAATATTATTAGTACACCTAAACTATAATCAATATGCTACATAGAAAGGCTTACCTTTCAGGTTGATCAACTCAATACCTGCACCAGCTCCTAATTTACATTTAGAACCATCAAAGTGAAGCATCCATATTAGCCTTTCTTTAGGTTTCCTAGCCTTTTGTTTATTTGACCTTAGCTTTTCTTTGACTTTGGCTTGAAATGATTGTTTCTTGGGAACCCATTGCAACATCTCACAAGGTAGACTTGGCAATTCCCCTTTGTGAATTATTGATAGAGGAAGAGTATGTTTTTCCTATTTGTCCTAAATTTCCCCTATTAGTTCTTTAATTTCTTCAACTTTAGGTAGAGGAAAAATGACCACTGAAGTCCATCCTTGACCTTTCACATATCGTCTTCTCCTCTAAACTTTGATCATTCCTGGGGGAGGAGAAGATATACCTCCACCATTTGAAGAGGTGTCACTATATGACAAATTTATATCTTTGATTTCCTCTTCAACCTTTTCCATGAATTTTGATGAGTTCACAGAACTTTGACTTTCTGCAAATTCATCTTCTAGGATCTTATTATCCTTTTTTCTCATCATGTGTGTTAACACCTTCGCAACTACTTCTTGACATGATGAGCATTCAAATCTAGGGTGACTAACTTTATGCAATTGGCAAAATCTAGGAAGGAGTAAGATACTAGGATCAGCTTCCTCTCCTCAACACTGTAAATTAGCCACCATATTATCTATGAATTGTCTCATGATTTCCTCCTTTGGGACTAGTATCTTGAGTTCTTTATCTTGATCCTTGGATATTTTGGTTGGAATTGAGTCAAATACCATCACCTTATATGAACCTAGATCCGATTGTAAGAATTTTATCTCATTCAGGCATTATACTCTGTAATTGTTGTTTTTAGTTTGCATTCTACATCTATTTTGATCTGATTGTTTAATCCCTTCCATGGTAACCATAATTGAGTGAAATCAATAGAAAACCATCCCCTTAGGCACTTCATCCATTCTCTACTTAGAAATAATCCATATGTTTCTGGAATATCAACCACATGTATATCAATGATGTCTTGAATTCGGGGGGTCAATTGTCAACTATATCTGAATGTCTTTCAATACACCAATGACTTTCACCTCTATTCTATCCAACTGTATCACTTTTTGATTGGAGGTTTTAGGGATAACTCCTAACCTTTGTGCTATTGACAATGGCATTACATTACAGGAAGCTCTAGAATCAACAAGGCAATTATGTAGATTCTTTCTAAATATCCTGATGCTAAGCAAAAATGGTGGCACTTCCACCTTGTCTTTGAACATAGTGGGCATTGCTTTTGTGGCATTAACATGTTGAGATACTATCTTTTGAGGGATATTATTCATATTATGGGGACTCTTTGTTTGATCCAGAGTCTTTATCAATGCTTCTCATTGTTGCGGACAATTTTGCAACATATCGAACATGGACATGTTGGCCTTAGTTCACTTTAAATCCTTTATAGCACTATACTTTTCAATAGACCAAGTAGGATTTTTCAATATTGTAGGAGCATTCCCTTGGTTTTGATTTTGTTGTCCTCCATACGGTGGTCTAACTGGCATTGGATTGTTACTCGCTCTTGGATCTAGAGGAGTTGATTGCAATGCCAGGGGAATTCCATCTGTTAGAGGTTCCTTTCAACTTCTACGATTGTGTGTATTTTGATTATCATTGTGAAAGGTAAACATCTCTTCGTGTTGAAGGTTAGGTTCTTAGCTAAATGGGAATGAGAACTCCTCACTAGAATATTGTTCTACCTATACATTTTGTGCAGAATCATAGGATTCCAATAGCATAGCATTGAATTGTATCAGAGGAGCATTGTCATTTACTTGTGAGCTCTAATTCATCTCTTGATTACCATTATAGTATGAACCATCGTTGTTAGGTACATTTTGACCATCATCATATTGATTAATATTTGCATATTGAATGTTTGTAGGAATGCTTCCATTATTCAGATGAGTGTTCCACTGTCAATTTTGCCTTTGGAAGCCATTATTGCAGTCAGGGGGGTTGAAGTTGTTCCCTCCATTATTGTTTCCTACATTGTTGTTTCCATTGTTGTTGTTATTGTTCCCATTGAAGTTCATGTTATAATTTTGCCCATAATTTTTGTTGTAGGGACCAACCTTGTTTCTTTGAAAAAATTTATTATGCCCTTGTGAAAATCTTAAATGTGTCAACTCATTGTTCATTTGTGACATAGTCTTTTTCATTTGACCAAATTCTGAAATAAATCTATTGTTTGTTTCTATGGGAACTTCTGCCTTCTACTCAAAGAAATTAGTTTTTAGTGGCTCATACCCTAGATATGTTAGAGCGAGGGCTTGGGGAGTGGGTGCATGTTGTAATGGAACTAGATTCATAAGTATGAATTGGATAGGCATCATGGGTGCTCCGACAGGGTATGTTGGTATTGTCATGATAGCTTGCACTGGAAGCATCATTCCTCCTCCATTAGGATTGGCTTGTTTAGTGAATGTGATTGATTCTGAAATGACCTTTTCCAATGTATCAATATTTGCTAGAGAAAGTCTTCTCAGAAAGATAGTCGTAAGAGGACCCATAGCATTTAGATAAATCTGAATAATAGCTTCGATTGGTATAGTGTATGGCATTTCCAACTTGCAGTATGCCATGTGAAAGCGGTTGTTGAAGCATGAAACCATCTCAACTAGGTCCCTTTTAATTGATATGAATTGTTGATGTATCATAGCTAGGTTGATGAAAGTTTTGAATTGTTCTGGGAATAATTTTTTGAAAGTATCCCAATCTCCAATACATCCCAGTGGAAAATTAACATACCAATTAAAGGCAACTTCTCCCAAAGAGTAGGGGAATAAACGAAGAACCACATCCTCATTGGAAATTTTCTTTCAGTTGCAAATTTCTTTGAATACTTTGATGTGATCCTTGGCCATTCTTGATTCTCCACAAATGAACCTTGAGAAATTTTTTTTGGGATTCTTGGGAAGGTCATGGAGTGCACCTCTCAAGTTGATTGGTAAGCCCATAGGATTTGCAAGAAAGGCCATTGGAGGATTTGGTGGACCTAAAGGTGGTTGAAATGGAGGTGGAACTATTGGAATATGTGGGGTCCACCCAGTGGTTGAAATGGAGGGGGAGTTGAAGAAGATGATGAAATTTTGAATCAAACTAGTTGAATTTGAGATGTTCCTTTATCACTATGTGGCCTACGAAAATGGGTAAGTTCAAGAAACTCATGTGTACTTGATGAAGATCTTAAAGATCATTGAGATAGAGATTTTGGATCAATATCCTCCAATTTTTACCAATTCCAAAAAAATCTCACCTCTACAGAAGCACACTTTCTCACAAATTAGGCACTCTATAGAAGTTAGCGCAGCAACACACCACCTCACCAGCTCACTAGCTCACTAGTACACTTGCGCACCTGCATACCTAAATTTTTGAAAAACTCTAAAAAATTTCTACCGAACTTGTAAAAAGTGCATAATTTTGAGAAAATACAAAATTTTGAATTTTTCATAGAGTTTTCTTCTTTTTCCAAAAATCAAAAGGTGCGGCCCTCCTTCTAGCACCACTTTTGTTGAGCTATCGTTATGCACAATGCTAAATGACGGGAATTCTTTCGAACTCCTCTATTGAAAAGTCAATCTTGTGAATCAACTCCAAGGTTTCGAGCACTCTTGCAACCTACTAGAATCTACTCTGTTGAAGATAAATATTTTTTTTCACAAGGAGGCCTTTTTTGGTTTGTTTTGATTTTGGATGAGATGTAGAATCTGTTTGCTACTTCAAAAATAACCACAAAAGAACTATTTTTTTGTATTTTTCTATTTTTTAATGAATGTAATCTAACAATGCAACTAGTATGAATTCTTATTCTAACAAGGGGGTTAATAAAGAAAATAACATGAAAATAAAATCCTAATAGACATAAGCTATGAAAAACAAAACGTCTACAAGTCAAGCTTTCAAAGAAATCGGTGGGTAACCAATGAAAGAAGAAGCAACACTTCCTTGATTCCACTAACGTAATTGTCGATGGGAAACTTAGTAACTGTATGATGTTTCACTCTTCATCAAATTGCAAGGCCATAGAAAGTGCACTCACGTGAGACAAAGAGTTATGTAGGTACAATTTGATGATTTCTTCTCAAGCTAGATACATTAAGAAAATTTGTAAAATCATAGCAAACACCAAAATTAATAGATTGCACAACCAAAAATAACACAATAAACTTTTGGCTCAATCACAATTCCATGAACATAAATTCACGAAAATATGACACATTTAGGCAAGAATCACTACACTCCAAATGCAAGCACCAAAAGCATAATATTATTGCAAAATAACGACAGCCCCAATTACATATTACAATGGAGTATTTATAATAAATCATCTCCTCAATTTGTGTTGAGAGTGAGAGATATATTCATGCAATGATATGCTTTTAAATTAATAAAACAAACTAATTATATACAAACTAACAATCCAACTGGTGCTTAGTAGGACTCCATCCATTTTACATTCATTAATTGGATGCATGACCCTTTATATGTCATAGAAGAAAGAATTATGAGAGAAAAAGAATAAGAAAGCCTTCAATTGAAGTAGAAGTGTCTGGAAGTGTCAAAAATGGAAGTTGATCCTTCACTAGGCATCTGTCAGAGTTAAGTTGCTGTCAGAATGTGTTTTCAATGCATGGAAAGCTCTATTTTTGGAACTAGAAGTTAACTGTCGGTGCACCTCTCAAAAAGTGCACTAGCTCACCTAGACACTTGCTCACCTCAAAAGGTCCAATATCAAAAAAATTTACTAAGTGTCAAAATTGAAATTTTGGCTTCTTGGTTTTGTTGCCCTTCATACCAGAGTGTTTCTTAATAATCTCAATAATCTTAGCCACATCTAGTAGATCTAAAGTATCATACTTATCTTTGACCTTTTGTCTGTAGTTTTCTGATTCAAGATAGGTATCAGCAAAATCTCTGATTTTTGTATCCAACTCTAGCAAGGCTTCTTCTATTCTAAAGGCCTGCCAGATGTCATCATCACTAGAAGCTTCTTCAAACATCTTCTAAAACTTCTCTACCACTACCTCTACGAGCATTAATTTCTCCCACTCATCATCCTCAAAAAATATCTAGATACAAAAACAAAGAGCTCTACTTTTTTTTATCAAAATACCTATGAGCATCTCAGTCAAAAACACAATCTACTACAAGAAATAATTTATAAGCATCTCACTCAAAAATACATTCTACGAACCTAATTAAAAGTTAGAAGTATAGTTCTAAAACTTTCTGAAAAACAAAATCAATACTGATCTAATAGTAATTTTTTTATAAAATAATTCAAATGATAAAATTATTTATCACTTTTTTTTACTGACATAAAATAGATTTTAATTTAAATCAATAAAATAGTTGCCGAATCCATATAATATTCAAAATTTTGTAGACCATGCACTAAAATACACCTTTATGAGGTCACTTCTCCATTTATCAGAGGTTGATACAAATAGTAAACAATTTTAAACTTGTTCTTGTTAGATATTCCACTCAAACGCCCACTTAACTCCAAAAAAATGCTTTGGCAAATGTCCTATCTACCTCCACACGTCTCTACTTGAGTTGTATTTCATCACTCTGTCTACTGGAAAAGAATATAAATCCCCAAAAGTGACCAATAAATACCTTGTGCACCATGTTTCTATAAGCTTCATCTTATTCCATGCTCCTATCTTTGTATTAAAGACTGCAACATTCCTTGAAACATCTATCACATACAAATTTCCATCAACAAAAATGTTGTTTGTGGAATACATCCACGACCACGACCTCAACGTCTTCTTAAGAGGGAGATACTCCCTCTTTTGTTTGTCTATATTGTAGACTATTGTTTTCACTATGTCAAATCTACTGAGCTCACACACACACACACACACACACACACACACACACACACACACACACACACACACACACACACACACACACACACACACACACACACACACACACACACACACACACATATTTCCATCTCGATATGTCGAACATGTGTAGAAATATTTAAATTTAGGCACATCAGCTACCTAAACCCAAACAATATATGTACACATAAATCAGTCAAAAAACATAATAATAAGGTGATAGCAATTCTCCAACAAGTAATAATGTTAAAATACAAAATACACAGAACTATGTCTGTAAACTACCTTCAACCAATTATTAGAAGAAAAATCATGGCTCATAATTTTGTCTCCCTACATAGAAATAAGGCTTTGGTTGATAATGAAAATAGCCAAAATTCTTGAACGTGTAGAAATTTAACCCATGGTCTTCTATGCTGCATCTTGTTGTGGATCACATATACACACTTCATATGTATAAACCACCTCAAGATCTAGTGTTTTTCTAACCACAAATATAACCTCCTCAGTTAATTTTAACTGTCTTCTCTCTCAATAAAAGAAATGACTTTCAACCATAGCCTTCCAACTTTTGGAAACTTGTCTCAGCTTATCATGATATATGAATGGCACCCTTAACAAGCATTCTCTGCTTATTTCAATAGGAAGACCTAGAATAATCTGCTCCATTTTCTATGAATTTTTGCCTTCTACCCCTCTTTTGTATAGCAGCTTGTCTTGGCGCACAAGTTTTCAATTCACTAAATATAGAAATACACACAAAATTCATTATAAATGGTGGTTAAGTATTTTATTTTTCAAAAAATAAATCATTGTCAAATTGGAATAGTAATTTTTTTTTTAACTATCACATGAGCTTTAACATTGAAAAATGTTAATTTTAAAAACTTAATAAAGTTATTGTCTCATCAAGTAGTGGAAAGGAAAATAGTTCAAGATTAATTATTAACCAAAATTTAATACATGCAAAGATTAAATTAGAAAGAAAATATGTAAAACAATGATTATAAAGGAATTTATTATAAGTCAAAGTAATGGTATCCATAAAGACGTACAATTAGTTTAATTTGAATTACAAAGATTATTACAATTAGTTGTCAAAATAGAAGCACACCTTGGAATAATAATTTGTATTTTAACTATCACATGAACTTTAAAATTGAAAAATGTTAATTTTAAAAAGTAATTGTATGTAGTTTAGTGATAAGTAGTGGAAAGGAAAATAATTCAAGATTAATTATTTAACGGAAATGCAAAGGTTAAATTAAAAAGAAAATATGTACAACAATGATTATAAAGGAATTTAATTTGAATCAAACTAATGATATCCATAGACATGGACGATTAGTTTATTTTGAATTATAAAGGTTATTAACATTAATTCTGATTTAAAAACTAATAGAAATCAATAGTTCAAAGTTCACAAGAAACCATTGGTGTGTTGCGTTAAGCACAGCTTGCCAAGTAACCCATCGTCGTGAACTTCACCTCTAGAATTAAGGTAAGTTAAGATTGTTTTTTCATAAAAATACTTAATTCATTTTATTTTATAATTTTAATTTAATAAAAAATTAATTGAAACTTTTTATATCTATTCATTCTTAATTAGAACTTGATTTTTCAATTTGATTTTTAATTCTAGTCTATCATAAATAACAATTAAATCTATTTGTAACATCAATAAAAATTAAAACTATTTAAAATTTTATTTTAGCAATAATTTTATTTTTTATATAAATATCATATGTAATATTTATTTAAACAGTTATTAAAGTTTTTGTTAGTTGTGTTTTAATATTTTTGGTAACTTTAATCTCATATGTAATTTTGCTTTTGAATTTGATTGTGTTATTTTTGCAACGATAATAGTCATGGCCATATGACTTTAAAAAATTATTATTTAAAAAAAAAATTAAGTTCTATTAAAAATATTTTCATTCATAAAGAAATCATTAAAGTAAAATGTTAAAATCTATTTCACTATAATGCATACCATGTATTTATAATTTATACATATTCTATATTAATTTTGCCTATTACCCTTGTGTTTGACTTTTAAAAGATATAAGATAACTTATTATTGTGTCTATTGATAAAAGTAGTAAAATGGGTCATCCAAAAATAAAGCTATAAAACTAAATTAAACATTTAGTTACTATTTAGTGCACAAATTTGACCTGATTACTAACATATATGTAAGAATAATTATATGCATAAAATAAGTTTAAAAAGTAAAATATTAAATTTCTTAAAGGTGCATGTTTTCTTTTTTAATTAAGAAGAGATAATAAATTATCTCTTATATATATATATAATATAAGGAAATATTATATTAAGATATATTAAACCAATTTAGAATTATAAGTTAATATAAGGGTTAAAATTATGAATAATTAATTATATTTTAAGTAAATATCCTTTGGAATAAACAAATATCACTATAATTAAGATATTAATTAAAGATAAAGTATGACTAAATTATCTGTATGTTTCTTTATTTATTAATATCCAAAGGATATTTACTTAAAATATAATTAAGTACAAATCATAGTTTAAATTATAATTAAAACTACAAACATATTATATTAACTTAATTATATCAACTAAATTATAAAGAAACATACAGATAATTTAGTCATAATTTCACTTAGCATCATAATTATAAATATAATTATATTTATTAACAAAATAGAGGAATTAACATAATAAAATAGAATATTATAATTAAGTGAAATTATATAAGTTAAATTATGACTAAATTATATAATTAGTTTATACATAAGATAATTTCACTTAATTCATAATAATTATAATATAATTTAATCAAGTATAAGAATAATTATAAGAAAATAATTATACTAGAAGAAAACATAATATTATAAGGATATTTACTATAACATTAAATTTTATTATATAATATTTATCAACTATAAACTAATAATTATAAAACATAAACTTAATTATAAATGTAAATATCAAAAATAATTTTATTAATACTAGATTATATTTATATGATTAATAAATATTATAATTAATATTATACTATATATTAAATATATCTTAATACATATTAAGATAATATTAAATATATTAATAGCAAGATAATAAAAATATATTAACTGATAATATTTATTAAAACTATTATATATATTGAATCACATAATAATATAAGCATTAATATACAAGATATAATTAATATACTACCAACAAGTGATATCAACAAAATAAGTTCAATGATTACTAATTATGCCTCTCTTGCCTTACAAACCCCTCTATCCAAAGGCACCTCCTCAGCACCAAATTGGTTCGATGTATCAGTGTAATATTTATAAACTATAAACTAATTATAATATATATATTTAATTAACCAAATATAGAATATTAAAGATAATATTATAATATGATCTTATGATAAAATTATATTTGATTACTAGTTTATTATCAATATATTATAAATATTATAATATTATAATGTTTATAGTTAACACTAGTGTTTTCGAAATAATAATATTAAATATATTAAATATTACCTAAGAGTTAATATATTATAGTTTATACTATAATTTTATAATTATAGTATAATATTAATTCTATATAGTATAATATACTTAATAGTATATAATTTACTTAATTAATTAAATAATATAATATTATACTTGGATCAATAAAAAAGAATAATTATACATTTTATAATAATATAAATACTAATCATATTTCTTAATATTATATAATTATTATATTGTTATATTATAATTTTATAATATAATTATAAGAAAGAACTAAATATAATAATATTATATACTTTTTCTATATAATAATTTTATAATTATAGTATAATATTAATTCTATATAGTATAATATACTTAATAGTATATAATTTACTTAATAAACAAAGAAACATACAGATAATTTAGTCATAATTTCACTTACACTAATATTAATAAGCTCAATAAAAATATCTTGAATTAAACAAAAAAAATAGAACCAAAATAAAAAATATTTAATATAAGCATTAAATATCTTAATTATAAGTTAATATTTATCATTAACTTATATGATAAATATGGATGCCCTAAAAAAGTTAAAAAAATCTTACAAAAGAAATTATTGAAATGTAAGATAATTATTCACACAATATCAAGGAAATCTACACAAAAACATGCAATACCTACCAAAATGTTCCCGAAAGAATATTCACTTGAGACCTGTTCATTCGAATTATTTCAATAGATAATTATATCTTTAAGGTCCTAGTTAATACTTACCACCAAAATAATTACACTATATCTATACATAGTTTAATCAAATAATTATCTATTGAGCTCAGTTGATTTTTATATGCTCTCTTCAAATAGTTTAAATTATAATTAAGATATTATAATATTTATCATATAAGTTAATGATAAATATTAACTTATAATTAAGATATATGTAATTATGAGACTTTGGATAAAATATAATTAAGATATATATTAAATAATTATATTAATTAAACTTATAATTCTAAATTATAAGTTAGAATAATTTAGTCATAATTTCACTTAATATCCAAAGGTAAATACTAAGTTATTATAATATATAAGATAATTTCACTTAATTCCTCTGGTTTATAATTATTATATATAAGTTTAATTATCTATACTTAGTACTCAAATTAAATTATTATATTATAATTATCTTATAATTTAATAACTTATAATTAATAATTTTGTGTATAAGATATTAATTAGATAATATAATTAAGTTATTAATATAAGTTTAATTCTAAATTATAAGTTATTAAATTATAAGATAATTATAAGTTAATTATGTAATATATAACTTAATTATAAAAATATTATAATTAATATTTATCTTAATATTATTATATATTATATTGGAATTGTTATATAAGGGTTAATATTAATTATATCTTCTAACATTATATGAGATATAAGGGTAATCTTATATCTTATTATGTGATATGATTTAAAAACTAAATAATATATGATATTAATATATTATAACACTATATTAATTAATTATAAGGCATAATATAAGATGATAAACTTATATGATAATAAACTATATAATATATAATTAATATATCTTATAACTATTAAATATATTAATATATATATATATACTTAATTATATTATATATATTTAATAGTTAATATTATAGGTTAATATATAATATTCTATATTAAGATAATATTAAATATATTATACTATATAATTAAGTGAGGATAATTATATTATTTAATGTTTATACTTAATATTATTTTTAATAAGATACTATTAATATGATTAATAAATATATAATTATTATAAATATTAATTAATATTATAATATTTCCTTATTATATATAGATATTTAGGAAATATTATTATTTTATATTATGTTTATAAAATTATTAGCTATTGTTTTTATAATTAATTACATATATTTATTATATTTTGATATTAATAAGGATAATTACACTATATCTATACATAGTTTAATCAAATAATTGTCTATTGAACATAATAATTATAATTATTAACAATCAATAATATTATAATATGACTAAATTATCATTATAATTCTAATTATAGTTAAAACTTATTATAATTATTAATTTTTAGATAAGTTAATATTTATCAATAACTTATATGATAAATATTATAATATCTTAATTATAATTTAAACTATTTGAAGAGAGCATATAAAAATCAACTGAGCTCAATAGATAATTATTTGATTAAACTATGTATAGATATAGTGTAATTATTTTGGTGGTAAGTATTAACTAGGACCTTAAAGATATAATTATCTATTGAAATAATTTGAATGAACAGGTCTCAAGTGAATATTCGTTTGGGAACATTTTGGTAGGTATTGCATGTTTTTGTGTAGATTTCCTTGATATTGTGTGAATGATTATCTTACATTTCAATAATTTCTTTTGTAAGATTTTTTAACTTTTTCAAGGCATCCATATTTACAAATAAATATAATTAATTATCTTAATTATATTAACTATAATATAATTCTAAATTATATTGTAATATGATACATCGAACCAATTTGGTGCTGAGGAGGTGCCTTTGGATGGAGGGGTTTGTAAGGCAAGAGAGGCATAATTAGTAATCATTGAACTTATTGTGTTGATATCACTTGTTGGTAGTTGGTCATTCTGATCCACGGCTTCTTGTATTCTTTCTTTATAAAGTTCTATCACAACTTCAAGCTCAGTTGGTTCTATACTAGTATCTTTCACAATAACCTTTTGTGCTTTCTCTTTCTTAATGCAAGAGCAAGTCCACCTTGTTGGTCTTGTGGGTTGAACTAAACTTTGAACCTGGAGTTCAACTTCAACTTCAAGGTTTAGAATACTTGTAGAGGAAAAGATAACACCCTTATATATATAATGAATAGGCAAAGAAATTATAATATATCAACTAATAATAAACATATATTAACTTAATTACCCTAAAGTCTCATAATTACATATATCTTAATTATAAGTTAATATTTATCATTAACTTATATGATAAATATTATAATATCTTAATTATAATTTAAACTATTTGAAGAGAGCATATAAAAATCAACTGAGCTCAATAGATAATTATTTGATTAAACTATGTATAGATATAGCGTAATTATTTTGGTGGTAAGTATTAACTAGGACCTTAAAGATATAATTATCTATTGAAATAATTCGAACGAACAGGTCTCAAGTGAATATTCGTTCGAGAACATTTTGGTAGGTATTGCATGTTTTTGTGTAGATTTCCTTGATATTGTGTGAATAATTATCTTACATTTCAATAATATCTTTTGTAAGATTTTTTAACTTTTTCAGGGCATCCATATTTATCATATAAGTTAATGATAAATATTAACTTATAATTAAGATATTTAATGCTTATATTAAATATTTTTATTTTGGTTCTATTTTTTTTGTTTAATTCAAGATATTTTTATTGAGCTTATTAATATTAGTGTAAGTGAAATTATGACTAAATTATCTATATGTTTCTTTGTTAATATAAGATATAAGATATATCTTATATTTATTTTTTACAAATAAATATAATTAAGAAGAGATAATAAATTATAATAATTAAATGATATATTTAGATATAATATATCTTTTATAGTAATTATGTGAAATTATGATAAATATGTCTTGGGTTCTAAGATCTGTAGTTGTTCTAGATCTTAGTAATATGTCTTTATCTTAATAATATATTTAAGAATTATTATTAATATTCAATAAAAATATTAGCATCTACCTCTAAAGTGTTCTAAAACCCTTAAGGTGTAACACCTACAACTCTATTGGTCTCAGATTGGTTTTGACAATTGAGTGTCAACACACTTAACCAATTCTTCACTTGATGTCAAGCATAATACAGAAGCCAAGCGACAATGTATGTTGAGCCAGAGAATTAAATAGGTGCCAAGTGAACTTTAGGTGTTGAGTGAAGTTCAAGTGCCAAGTGAAGTTTAGATGCTAAGCATATTATAGATGCCAAGTGAAATAGTATGTTATAATTTTTTAGCAAGACATAATTGCTATAGGAGCTGATTGGTCTATTATTATGGGTGTTAAATAATAGATGTGAGGGTTAATATATTATTTTTTTTAATAATATATTTAGTTATTTTAAATATATATATATTTTTTATTTAAGTAAATATTCTTAATATTTAAATTAAATAAGTTTGGGCTCAACAAATTAAAATATATAATATATTTATTTTAAAATAATTTGATATACAAAGATATATTAATTTGACATATGAAAGTAGTTTTATATAATAAGTAGAGATAATTTTCACAGCAAGTCAAATTGTGATAAGGATTTAAGTGTGTTTTGAGTCAAACTCATTGACCTAGGTAATCCATCTTTCATGAGAAACTAGGAGTTAGAATAGATATTTTTGCCCCTTGCCAAACCAATCTAAACTTTACAACATGTGATTTATTTACGAAAATGTCCTCAAAGAGGGAAGTATATGTAGAAATTATATTAGCATATATGATCTCATATTCATCATTACTTGAATGGAGAAATTTAGATTCAACAATCTTTTGTCAATTTTCACCCTATCTATGCATTGTTGACAAATTACTTCAAGAGATGTCAACAACTCAAGGAATACAATGTGAGGCTAATCTCTTTACAAATGTACACACAACCTTGTATGAGAATGGAATCCAGGAACTCTGATTTCTTTTGTTGCACTAATATTTACATAGGTTGATAGTGAGAGCATAAAGCCTCCCCTGAGGAGCCTAACAAAGTGCCCAAGAAATGAGGTCTCACTCCTGTCACCACCTTAGGGTGCAGCCCATGCTAATTGTTCGAGCAGGCTATCATGAATTTAGAGACTATTGTTTACTTATTACATATCGATATTTATTATTTAATTAAATTTAAGAAATATTATTATTTTTGCTCAAGTTTTGAGGAATCAATGTAAAAGAAATCATTGTAAAATAACTTTTACTGTGAGATCCATTATATATATATAAATAATTAATATATTAATTTGAATATATGAATATCTTATATATAAACTCTCTTTTCAAGATTTAATAAATTTATATACAATCTCAATTTAAATAACATAACAATTTTATTGTTTAGTTAATGTCGATAGGCATTCTACAATGACAGAATGGGGAAGTGAGATGGTGTGACCGTGTCAATGTTAAATTTTATTCTTCTGGGTTAAATTTGACAACCATCGACATGTCAAAATTTCAAATTTTATTATACATAGAATATACTTTTAAAAATAAATTTAATAAATACCACATAAAATATTCATATAAATTATTATATTTTGAAATATAAATCATCCATTTTTTAAGAAATTAAAATAAAAGCTTAAGTTAGCAAAAAGCTAAATAAATGGAAAAAAAGGAAATATAAATAATTTTAGATATAGTAAATTAAATTATAATTATTTTGTAGTGGATATCTATCGACATTTCTTTAGATAGATTTATTTAAGATATCTATACTAGTAAGGATTTTCTATAAAGTTTTATATATTTTATCACTTTTTACTTTGATTTCACCTAGCAATTAATTAAAAAAATTAAGATTGTGTGGATTATCTTGTAGGTATTCTACAATGGCAGAATGGGGGAGTGGGATGGTGTGAGCGTGTTAATGTTAACTTTTATTCTTCTAGGTTAAATTTGACAACCATCTACATGTCAAAAGTTTAAATCTTATTATAAATAGATTATATTTTTTAATTATAATATTTGGAGATATAAATCATCCATTTTTAAAGAAATTAAAATAAAAAGATTAAGTTAGTAAAAAACTAAACAAATAGAGATAAAGAAAATATAAATAATTTTACATTTAGTATATTAAATTATAAATATTTTGTAGTAGATATGTATCGGCATTTCTTTACATAGATATATTTAAGATATCTATACTAGTATCTAAAACTTAGATAACACAACTTTCTAATTCTTAAATTTTACTTTCATTATTTCCATATGAAGTAATCATCACTAGAACAGTCCCTTTTATATACATTACTTATATCTCTACATTAATATTAATTATAAAGTTCACATCAGATGGGATTGTCACCCCTCCACTATTTTTATCTTCTTTAAAAAATTTTCTTGGAATAGATGGTTGCTCACCCTTTGTACAATGGATGCATTTTTACTCGGCATTTAACATGACTGTGTATAACTTATACACTTAATGTCATGGTTTCTTTTTCATTAAATGAACAACAGAGTAAATCCATTCTGAATATAGTCAAAGGAAATTCTACAGGATTAACCTCTCTATTCTACATAATAGTATTAATATTGTATTTGCCTGCTCCTCTTTCACATTTGAAACCACTGCTTTCTCTTTATCAGCATCTCTCTTTTAAACACAATCAATCACTGTTTCAATACTTTAATCTTCGTGTATTAAAGAAAATTCCAGAATTTAAAGCATAAATTTGAATTACGTTGTTTTCTTGGGAACATTAAATAAATTAACATAAAAAAGTTTTCCATAGTAGGATTTTTAATCTTTGTTTGAATTTGTACCAGTAGATTTTGTTGTTTCTTGAAACAGACTTCTCTTCAATGATGAGATCACCTTCAAGTTTCTTGGCAGATGTCCCTATCACTCATTAGTATATGCTTCTCTATTTATTATTGTATTTGTCCTAGGCAATATACTTGTTGTATTCAGTTTCATTCAATTAGTTTTCATCAATCACAAACTATTATTTTTTCTAAATAATGACATATTCTTGTAGTTTTTATATTTAATTGTATAATGTATTTATTATAAAAAATATTTATGTCAAACATGATTGGTTGAATTTATTTAGTGTTATAGGATCCGATCTATTTCCATATAACATTTTTTAGGCAAAGATTTGCGGAATGCACATTACAAAACAAATATTAATAGTAGTTCATATATAACTTCTAGATTTAAATGTTAAAACTAAATACAAATATTGATTTTTATTTTTAATATATTTTTAGTTCCTCATTTTATTTCTCTTTAATCTTAAAATTGAGTTAATAAAATATTTAATAAACAACAAATTTTATAAATATCAAATGTAAATACTAATTAAAAATAAACAAAGTTCAAATTTAAATATTCAATTCTTTAAATACAATAATTTTATTTTCTAACCATTGTATATTTTACAATTCTATGAAAATATTATATTTTAAATCAATTCAAATGTATACACTATTAACAACTATTAAATCAAATTAATTAAATTAGTATTATTACTACTAAATTAAATTATTATTATTACATCAAACAAAATAACAATTATATTATGAATAAGAAAGTCAAATTTTCTATGTTTTAGTATCCTTATTATTATATTTTTAATAAGTATTTTTTAGTTTAAATAAAAAATTAATATTTCAAGATATATTTAATTTAGTTATAATAGTAGGATGGCATTTATATGATTAATTGGATATTGATTTTAATTAAAAATTTATATTTTAAAATCGTATTTTTTAAGTGCTTAGATATTTAAAATAGAATGATGATTTTTATCTTTCTAAAATGAATAAAAATAGACTATTAACTTTACTTATCTACTTAATTAAACTTATTACTTAACTTAGTAGTTTAACTGATAGTATTTTAATCCACTTTCTACTTCATTAAATATTATTAGATTTTAACATTAGTATTCTACCTAGTTAAACTATAACATTTCGCAAATACATGCCACTGTGTGCCACTCATTTATCTAGTGTTCTAACTTTGGAAATGTTATTCCTTCCTTCTAAATCCATTGCTCCTCCCTAAAACCCATTAAACACATTAAATGAAGAAAATGAATGAACTATTTTGAACCTAATTTAAATAGAAAGATAGATGTGTGTTTATCCCATCTATTTGAATATTATCATCAACCATTTCAAATATTATATAGAATACTAATACAAGTTTAAATCTTGCTAAATAATAGCACAAAGCAAATCATATAGTGAAGAAGCAACTCTTCTAAAGCACTAACAAAATACTCCTTTCTCCTCCATTTATGGAAGTTAATCCATCTAGGATCAGTAACCTTTCCTCATCCAAAATCTATTTCATTATAGGGTGAAAAAAAAAAAAAACAATCTCTAAATTTTCCTTTCTTTAAGAGAGGTGGACAATGACTCTACAACAGAAGACAGAACCACACATTTCACCTTTTCAACTCTTAGGTGTAGTCATTTCTTAGTCATTTCTTTTAGTTAGGAAGAATAATAATTTCTTATACCATATATAAGATGTGTGGACCAAGAAGACAACTAGAAGTACTTCCCCAAATTTGAAAATATTGCAATTAGTCAGTGATAGCTGAAAGTCAACTAGACTTTGTATTTTGTTTGGAATGTTTAAATCATAGTGGTCTCATGAAATTTTAATTCATTCTTACAGTTTTAGCTTCTAAATTTAAGCAATGTATAATTGATTAAATATTTTTTTTAAATAAAATATAAATTTTGTTTTTAAAATTTTAATTTTAGTGGGGAAATTTTTTATAAATTGTTGACGTGTGGCTAAAATTTCTCCTAAGCTATGCCACCCCATTTACACCCGCTCAAATTCAACTGCCTAAAAAGGAGGGGCTCCTATTTTGGAGGAAAAGATTCCAAATTATCCTTCAACCCTGCAAAAATTCTCATGAGACTTCTTCCACCTAAAAAATAGAGCATGAGGTGGGTTGTGCATTTAAATTAAAAATGAATTCTATTGTATTATAGTCAATAAATTTTGAAATTAAAGTAAAAAATTTAAATCTTTGAAAATGGTGTATTAATAATTAAGAATGAGAACAATTAAGCAATAATTTCAATATAGAGGTCATTTAATATTAAATCTTGTATAATTATTATTTATTATTTTCGTATATGTGGTATAAAATAAAATTATATAAATAATTTGGTATTATTATTCATTTAAAACTAGAACTTGATTTATTAAAAAATAATTTTGATTTATAGAAGAAAAAAATTAAAATATTTTTTAATTTATTTATTTTTTAATATGCGCCCAAATTTAAGACTATATAAGGTATGATAAGCATTCTTTCAAGTTGTAATAAATAATCTTTAATTATCACATGGGACGAACAAGTACCTATGAGAAAAACTAAGTAGAAAGGACATTTTCTTGTTATATGTTTTTTTTTTAAAAACATTTTTTTCCTTGACATTTTCCAATATGGTCAATAAGATTTTAAATAAAGAAGTTTTTTTAATTTTAATAAATATATCTAAAATTTAAACTTTGGAAAAAATTGAGAACTTAAAAAGAAATCTTTAACTTTGATTGGTGGCCAAAAGTTTTATTATTATTTTTTAATAGAAATGAATAGTTCCATAAGTTTTCCTCCACATGCACGAACTAATAAAAACAAGTTAAAAAAATCTCTCCATTCTTTAAAAATGCATGTTATTTTGTTTACTTTTAATGTGGATGATTTAAATATTTTTCATTTTAATTATAGATGTTTTAGACAAAAGATGAAAATCATCTTTAAAAAATGTTTTTCAGTGCTGGCTATGTGGTAGTGAGTATTTGATATTAAGACCAAAGTTATAATATATTGGTATATTAGGCAAGAGCCTACAACACAATGGAAAATTGTGAGCCTCTTATCAAAGAGGTCTTGGGTTCAAATTTACTCATGTTTAATAAAATAATAATTAATAACAATACATAATAATTAATCTTGGCTTCGGCCTCTTACCCATAAAAAAAAATGTGCAAGTCAATTGGCTCATGCACATGCACAAGTGAATTAGCCCATGCATGAATGTGGGCATTTCAAAATTCTTTTAAGTCCTTTCAGACATATTTTGGGATTGAAATATAACAAATCAAAAAAATGCTTTTTTTGTGGGGTTAGTGCAATGCTCATCAAGAAATATTATTAGATATTCTTTCTAATCTACTTTCATTTCAACATGCTCAAAATATATTTAAATATTTTATAATCAAATTTGAATTTATTGAATTTTTATCTAACTACCATGCTTCTCATTTTGTGATTTTTTGATATAATAAGTGTATTCTTGGATTCTACTAGTTTGCAATTAGTAGCATGATCCATAGGGTTGTTTTACAAATTTTCCTCAAAAGTGCATAATTCATTATTAAGCAGGGATTCTACCCTTATATAATCAAGAGCTTTCTTTCTTACTATAGTCTGAAAGATAACTTATCACATTGCAAGTTCAACTTTCAATGATAGTAGCATCTCTCATTATCCATCTATTAATTTACCTAGAACCATTAAAATAACACCACAATAGTCCCCATCTTTTAAGAGGCCAAAATTCATGATAAATTTATCAAACTTTTAAAGGATATTGGAGTCTTTTAATACTTTTATCTTAGCCAAAATTAGGTATTGACTATATAATGTCGATAGGTGTACTTGATCATAACAATCCCCTCCTTAATTAGAAAAACCAAACACATCTTTATTAACGAAAAATCTATGGAATTTTCTATATATTCTTTTATGTCCATGCTAAAAATTAATCTATGTAGATCATATACTTCTATGCTCATTCTTCCTAAGTTCCAATAGATCAAATAAATTAAGATTGGTTATAAGTTAGACTAAAAGAACTCTTCATTCCTCTTCTTTTCCATCTTATGTAAATTATTTTACAAGTCTTCCATTATTATAATTAAGGAAATTAGTCTTAAAAGATAAAATAATAGAAAATCATTGCAAGATTAGTTCAATAATTTTCTTTCTAGATATTTGATTGTATATTAATTTTTAAACTAATATTTTGAATCACACTTGAAATATTATCAAAGTTAGAGAATAACAAAGCTACAAGGAGGATTACAATGATGAGGAAGAGGGAATGGACACAGATAAGGACGATAATATGAAAGAGGTTGGCACCAGTAAGGCTCAAGTCAGTAGGAAGGATGATAGCTTGGTCAAAAGGAGAAGTGGTGGTGGGAAGGAAGTTGAGAAAGCATTTGGTATGGGTAAGGTGATCAATATTGAAGCCCGCGAAGAGAGGAAATAGGAAGATGGTTTGGCTAAAACCACTGGTACTTTGGATGCAAAGGGAAAGGAAAGTTACATGGAGGAACTTGTTGAGATCTTATTGAAAAGATCATTACTAAGAGAGATTACTAAAAGAGGGAGATTATTGAAGAAGATTATGTATTTCAATCATTATTTTGTCACTGATGTCAAACCTGCTATCTACTGGTAAGACAATTTCTTATAAGATTCAAGTACTATCACTTAGTTGATTGATGAAGAGGATTTGATCAACAAGAGGTAACAATAGCACCTAGAGGAAAGGTTGAGTTATGATTATGTAATGAAGTACAAGGATCAATTAAGACAATGATGACATGATGTATTGATAATCTACTTAAGTTTATGAAGGCTAGTTACACTTAGAAACTTTAGAAGAACAACTTACACAAAGTTTATCTACCAAGCTTGACCAAATGGATTGTAGGTGTCAAGAAAAGTTAGTACAATTCAAGAAAAAGGTCAATTGGAGCTGAGTAAAAGAAAATTCTAGTGTATGTCGAGTAGAATAGTGGATGCCAAGTGCCAATAAACCTTAGCTGATGTCGAGCAACATAGTATGTGTCAAGCATTAGAAGGTTGATAATGCCAAGTTACTTCATTATTTAAAATATAGAAGATTTGTTGAATCTAAGCTAAACAGTTTGTTTTCTTGAAACTTGTAAACTAGGAGGAAGATAAGGATGATGAGTTGGTGGCACAGAATTTGAGGTAAACCATTTTTAGGTGAATTCAAATGGATTCTAGAAGAAGTTTCTAGAAGAAAGATGGAATATGGGATGGATACATTGTATCCTACCTAATCCATCCAAACCCTAAAATGGATGATGGAAAATAAAGCG
The DNA here is from genome assembly GCA_028749045.1 of Cupressus sempervirens. Classification (NCBI taxonomy): domain Eukaryota; kingdom Viridiplantae; phylum Streptophyta; class Pinopsida; order Cupressales; family Cupressaceae; genus Cupressus; species Cupressus sempervirens. The sequence goes on from CM053787.1 coordinate 209,625,129, forward strand.
GTAAAGTATCTTAATTTCCTATTTATAGTAATGTTTGGTCATGAAGAAAATAGAGTAGAGAATTGGATGAGAAAACCTAAGGGAGAAAAGGTTTTTCTTCATCAAGTGACCTAAGAGAAGAATCTGCAATGGCATGCTAAGAAAGAAGGCTTAAGGAGATCAATGCTTGAAAGGTGAACAAGCTATCAGAGTTGGAAAGTATAAAGGCCAAGAAGAATTGAGGATTGAACATAGATTTGTAATCTGCAAGAAAAGTTGTAAGTTGTATCAAATCAAAGCTATATTGTTACTCTCTAACAATTGTATTAGTTTAGGGTAAATCCTTTTGATTAAGGTTGACCTAACAGTCATTTGTAAATCCTTTAATCGAGTGGCATTCCAAGTGAATGGACTAAAGTCCTCTAAAAAGGCTCACTCCCAACAGGGTGATTGAAATCCTTTAACAGGGTCATATTTAACAGTGTGTATTGTAACCTTTAACAGGGTTTGCCTTTTAGAGGGCATCACTTCAGAAGAGTGAATAGGAGTAGCATGTTACTGGTGGTTTTTACCAAATTGTGTTTCTAGGTAAATCATTGTGTCAAGTGTGTTGATGAATCTGATATGTTTCATGCTTTACATTTCTGCAAGTTGATTTGATAGTAACCTACAAGTTTTAGTAACTACATTATCCTATGGATGCATACATGAGTATGCATGTTTTATGGGTTCACTAAGTTGTCAAAAGTTTTATTTATGCATCTAGACCTTGGATGACTAATTCACCCCCTCTCAGTTATTCTAAAAAATTCAACAATTGGTATTAGAGCCATCTACTTAAGAGGACTAGTTTGAAGGTATTAAAAGCACAAAAATCAATTTATCAAAAAGAGATGTACCCAAGCTTAGTAGAGACAATTTTCCTACATGGAAAATCTTGATGAAGTTACACCTTGGAGGACTTGGAGATCATGCACAATCTACCATCTTAATGGAACATGTCAATCCAACTAGAACCCTAACTCTTAAATTGTCATGTCCCTTTTCAAATAATTAAAAATAATAATTTTTGTCAAGGCAGGCAGGCCCAAGAAGATGAAGTTTTGGAAAAAGGGGGTTAATCTTTGGAAACCGTTGAACTAATAAATGAAAATTATTATTAAAATATGTTTCATTAACCCCTCTTGGATGTGAGTTAGGGTTATGCCCTCTTTTAAGGGGGTTTGGAGGCATTTTGTGATTTTTGCTCATTTCTTTGTTATTCTTCAGAGGCTGCCAAACCTGTGGAGAAGGAGACCTAAGAATAGGAGTTTGTAGGTTTTCAAGAAGGCTAAGGATGGGATTTTGAAGCCATTCCATGTGCATGCTCATGCAGAGTTTTCCTTTGTGCTAAACAGTGCAGATTTGTAGTTTTTCGGGTGTGTTTTTGTAAGAGTTTGGTGTTTCCAGTTGAGTATTTCATATTAGTTTGGGTTGCTTCTATATTTTAGACTTTTAGATGTTAAAATAGAGCTGAATATATGTATTTTTTCATGATTATACTTTTATGATAGATTATTAGTGTTTTTGTGGTGTTTCCGAGCTATTCTATGTTGTTTTTGGGAGCCCGGTGAGCATTGTTTTTATCCTCTGTTTGGGAGCTGTTGTATAAATGTTATATAGATCTGAAAATTTAATTTTGTAGGCTATTATGCTGCTGAAATTTCTATAAAAATGTCCACTTTCAGATTTACTAATAATATGTGAAGCTGTGAAGTTTTTGGCACTATTTCCGACATACCCGACTTGGGGTTTATTGAGAAATTGGTGGATCTTTGAAAGATTGGTTATTTGATCTTAAAGATCTGATTAGAGACTTGAAATATCATATAAAATCAGAAAAGGGACATTTCATTGGTATCAGAGTATGATCTTGCCAGCCTGAGGGTTTGTAGAAGTTTGCATGTCAGTTTTGACAACTACCCAAATCTTGCATGTCAAAATTTATGGTTGCATGATACTTCTAATCATTTGCATGTTAGTTCTTGGTGAATTTGGTGGTTTCATGTTGCTTCTAATCAGCTACATGTCAAAATATATGGTTGCATGCTACTTCTAATCATTTTCATGTTAGTTCTTGGTGAATTTGGTGGTTGCATGTTGCTTCTAATCAACTGCATGTCAAAATCTATGGTTGCATGCTACTTCTAATAAATTGCATGTTACTTCTTGGTGTTTGAAGAAGTTATAACCTATTGGGGTTACACTCTACTTTATCTAGAATGGACAGGCATAGTACAAAGTCTCAGAGGACACGATCTTGGACAATTGATATCCAGAGTCAGAACAGTAGAAAGGATGGTTATTTAGACATTCGAGATAAACTTAGGAAAATAAGCCATGACATGTCTGAACAGTTGGTTGAGCACCATCATATGATGAATGACATGTTGTCCAACTTAGCTAAGGTGGATAAGTTGACCAGATTTCTATTTGGCAGATTTTCTCACAGGGAAGGTGACACAATTACAAGGAACTTGCATGAGGAGCTTGAGAAACTAGCTTATAGCCAGGCAGAGGTCTCAGATTCTAGTCTGCCATAGGAGGTAGTGAGCAAGGATATTATGAAGATTGATAGTAATGGTCAACTTGATACTCAAATTGAGACAATTGTATACAAGTCATCAAAGGGTGATGTCACAGGTATTCAGGATGGTATAGTTACAACAGGTAGTGACTACAGCGTAGTGGGTTCAGATGATGATTATGAGGATGTTTTTGTGCATGATGGTGAGATACCTAGTAGAGATGAGCAGACATTGAGCATTAATGACTTTGCTGAGAAAGAGTACTAGGCACAGTTAGATGCTTCATCACATGAGGTTGACGTTGGTAGAACTTCACATGATTTGTCTAGCCAGCAGAAAGTGAACAAAGAAAGTATTGTGACTTCATTATCTGATCATGACAGGTATGTGGAGTTAGTTGGTATTGGTCATATTACTCAGGTGAGGAGTTTTTTTGAGTTACCAACTAATTCTAGTTTACAGATATGGACTCGAGATTTTTATATTGGCGTTTGGGATTTAGTTGACTGGAGATATTTAACACTTTTTGGTAGCAGTGTTTGTTTGGGTGCTATCATGGATTTGATTAGCAGATTGCACGGTGTTGTCTTTTCTTATGCTAGCAGCTTATCTAATGTTGGTATTAGTTTTTATACACCGGTGTTGGGCTTTGTTCATATATCCAGTCGACCATTTTTGCTGGAATGTGTTGATGATCTTTCATATTTGGCAGTGTGTAAAGATGAGTCCCAGGATCATATTGGCATTGATGACATCCAGGAGGATGTAATGGGAAATTTTGAAGACTTAGTTTCCTTGGCGATTTCTTTTGGTACAGAGGAGTTGGATAGCAGTGCTACAGTTTTTGATACTCTGTATGTTGATATGAGCTTTGGAGTTGATTCATAGGATATGGATGGTAATACTCTAGAGACTAGTAACCTTGAGGATACTCCTTTAGACAGTACATCAAAGGAGGTTTGTAGGATACAGTCTAGCCAGTGCCATCATGTGTCTAGTCAGTTGAGAGTTAGTGAGCGAGACATTGCTATCGCTTGCCAACATTTCAATGCTGCTCATCAGTTGTTAGCAGTTTATGGATGGGGTTCTCCTACTAGTGATGAGCAAGGAGGTAGTTATCTTTCCTTGACAGAATTCTACTCTTTATGGGAGGCTATCTGAATTCTGAGACAAGATTATATGTAGTTGGTAGCTGACAGAGATTATCTTATGGAGTGGGGAAGTACAACATATGATGCATTATTGGCCAAGGAAGATGAGGTGAGTGAGCTTAATCAGCAGCTCGAGGTGACTTTTGAGATTCTTGAGAGTACACAATTGGCTTTCAAGGAGTCACAATTTCATTTGGATAAGGTGACCATGGAGTTAGAGAAACTACAATCTTTACCAGATTCTATACAGTCACAAGCTATGGTGTCTGGTGATCTGAGGATGTCCATGGTCAAGACTATCAAAGAAAGTGGAGATGGGGATGCATCTATCCTTGATACTAACATTAGCATATCAGGTTCATCCCCACTAGATTCAGGTTCAGTTGAGTTGGGTGTTGCAGCAGATTATTGTGGTATGCTTGACTTGGTGGTGACCTCTAGTACTGATGGCACGAAGACTAGAGATGTTGTATCAAAGATCATGTGTGATGTTGGTGATCCAATAGTTGGCATGGTTCCTGCTAGTAATACTACTCCCTTGGCGATGTCTTCAGAGGTAGTAGTTAGTTTTGACTTGGTTAGTGATCGATTGCAGTTAGTTACATCTAGATTGCAGTCTGAGCCACTGACTGAGATTGGTGCATTCTATCGGCATTACACTGTAAGGTATGCTCATCAATTTACCTTTGATGACCATGTTGATGAGATGATGATACAGAGATGTACTTTGGTTCATAGTGCTTTTCATCAATTATGGGATGGTTTGATGCCTCGGGATGAGAGTTGTGATGGGCATGGCATGGCGATAGGTTCTGCAGTTGATAGCTTGATAATACATGACTTAGAGTAGGAGTTTGGGAGTGATGCTTCAGCAGTTGTTGTTATTGATTGTACTCCTTTGGCTATGACATCTCCTGACTTAGCTGGTGGTCAGTCATAGTGGGCTGTATCACTTGTTCATGGCAATTTGGTTTGGGTTTTATTTCTTGCTATTTATCTTGTAATGTCTTTTCATCATGAGCAGTGCATGGGAGTTATGGTTATGAGACAATGGCCAGTGATTTGCAAAGTTGTGTTGACTGTAGGAGTTGTACAGTGTGTGGATTCTCCATACTTGGTACAGTTTCATTCGAGAGCATTCACCATTGTTGTAGAGTTGGATTGTATATTCCGTATGGGCCAGTGGAATGCGTTGATGGTATTTACTATGTTGGTAGTTTTATTTGTCCACTTTACTTGGGTTTTGATGTTCTAAGAGTTTGTGTCTCATGGATTTCTGACTATGGTAGTGGTGATTTTGGAGTTTGGTTGAGCTGTAATTGTCAATTTGGTTATGGATTCCTCTTGGTTATATTGCAGAGGATATTGCAGGAGCCTGTGTTAATTGATAGTAGTATAGTTCATGACTACATTTGGGATCCAGGTGGATTGATTGGTTTATTGTTCAGCCATTGCTTGAGGACAAGCAATATTTGGGAGGGGAGGACTTGTCATGTCCCTTTTCAAATAATTAAAAATAATAATTTTTGTCAAGGCAGGTAGGCCCAAGAAGGTGAAGTTTCGGAAAAAGGGGATTAATCTTTGGAAACCGCTGGACTAATAAATGAAAATTATTATTAAAATATGTTTCATTAACCCCTCTTGGACGTGAGTTAGGGTTATGCCCTCTTTTAAGGGGGTTTGGAGGCATTTTGGGCTGATTCCAGAACTTGATTTTTGCTCATTTCTTTGTTATTCTTAAGAGGCTGCCAAACCTATGGAGAAGGAGACCCAAGAATGGAGTTTTTAGGTTTCTAGGAAGGCTAAGGATGGGATTTTCAAGCCATTCCATGTGCATTCTCATGCAGAGTTTGCCTTTGTGCTGAACAGTGCAGATTTGTAAGTTTTCGAATGTGTTTTTGTAAGAGTTTGGTGTTTTCAGTTGAGTATTTCATATCAGTTTGGGTTGTTGCTGTATTTTAGACTTTTAGATGTTAAAATAGAGCTGAATATATTTATTTGGTCATGATTATAATTCTATGATATATTATTAGAGTTTTTGTGGTGTTTTCAAGCTATTCTATGTTGTTTTCGGGAGCCCGATGAGCATTGTTTTTATCCTCCATTTGGGAGCTGTTGTGTAAATGTTATATAGATCTGAAAATGTCATTTTTTAGGCTGTTATGCTGCTGAAATTTCTATAAAAATTTCCACTTTCAGATTTACTAATAATATGTGAAGCTATGAAGTTTTTGGCACTATTTTCGGCATACCCGATTTGGGGTTTATTGAAAAATTGGTGGATCTTTGAAAGATTGGTTATTTGATCTTAAAGATCTGATTAGAGACTTGAAATATCATATAAAATTAGAAAAGGGACATTTCATAAAGATATGAAGAAGAAGAAATAACGCTATCAAGCAATAATGGAGATTGCCTCTGGCCTAAGCTATGTTGAATTTGATGATATCAAAGGTTGTGACACTACAAAGAAAATGTGGGATAATCTACATACTATCTATGGAGGAGACAAAAATGTTCAAAGAGCCAAATTTGAGAGTCTCAAAGGTAAGTTTGATGATATGAGAATGGAAGAAGGTGAGAATATTGCTCAATATGTTGCTAGGATAAAAGAAGTTGTCAGTGCAATAAAAGGAGCTACTAGTTAGATAGATGATGATGCTATGCTAAGCAAAACCTTGAGAACATTACTTCTTATTTATGCTATTAGATTTTTATCAATTCAATAAATTAGATGTATTCTAGGAAATAATCTAACTCTTGAAGGTCTAGTAGGAAGACTCACTGCTTTTGAGTTATCTAACTTTGACAATTACAAACCTAAGAGTCTTGAATCTGCTTTCAAATCTAAGTTGTTATTGAAGGATTCTAATGAGAAGAAGTAGAAGAATAAAATAAAAATAAAATGTGTGTCTAGTGAAGTGATATAGATGAGGAAGATATTGAACAATTGGAAGCACTACTGGCAAGAAGATTCCACAAAGGTAAAGGCAAGTTCAAAGGTAAGTTACCTATCATTTGTTTCAATTGAAATGAAATTGGTCATATTGTTGGTAGATGCCCAAATAAGAAGAACCATAGAGGTAGTGATAAATAAAAAGGCAAGAAATGCTACATTTCTTAAGGGAATTATTTTAATAAACATGATGATGAAGTGGTGTATATTGCAATGAAGGACAAATCTGATGAAGATAAGGCAACTACACTTGTGACTTGTGTGAACAAAAATGATTGATGGATCATTAACATTGGATGGTCACATCATATGACTAGATACAAAAGTAAGTTCATTACCTTAAATTTTTATGATGGAAATAGTGTAAGATTTGGTAATGATGCACCATGTTTGATAAAAGGAAAAGGCTCTATCAAACTCACAGATAAGATTTCATGTGAAAATGCTTACTATGTTGAAGGACTAAACTACAATTGGTTGAGTGTGTCAAACTAAACAATTTGGGATACAAGGTTTAATTTTAAAATAAGATTGCTAAGATATATGATACAAATGGGAAACTAATTAGAAAAGATGATCAAACTAGAAGTAATCTATTCTATCTTGATATAGAGGATGCTACGTGTCTTATTGTAAAATTTGATGATGTATGGCTTTGGCACAAAAGGTTATGGCATGTTAATTTTGATAGCTTGGTTAGTATTAGTAACATGAAAAAAGTTAGAGGATTGCCTAATTTGAAGAAGCTTGATAATGTAGTGTGCAAACAATGTCAGCTAGGCAAAATGACAAATTCAAGTTTTAAGAGTAAAAGTTATACCTCTAATGAAATACTAAAGATTGTTCATACTGACTTATGTGGACCAACTGAAGTACAAAGCTACAAAGGTGATAAGTACATAATGTTATTTGTTGATGATTATTTTAGGATGATGACTATTATGTTTTTGAAAAAGAAATCTAATGCTTTTCAAATGTTTAAGTGGTACTTGGCAAGAGTTGAAAAGGAAATAAGAAAAATCCTAAAATGTTTGAGATCTGACAGAGGAGGAGAATTCACATCAAATGAGTTTGAGATGTTCTATAATGATAGAGGAATTAAAAAGATAGACATCTACACCCATAACCCCTCCACAAAATGGGATTGTAGAAAGAAGAAATAGGTCTATAATGGACTATGCTAGAATACTCATGATGGAGAAGAATGTTTCTTTGAAATACTGGAGAGAAATTGTAAGCACAGCTTTCTATACTTTGAACTGTGTGCAAGTCAAGAAAGGTACTCATTTAACACCTTTTGGACTATGGTATGGATACTCACCTAATTTTAAATACTTTAAGGTATTTGGAAGTAAATGTTACATTCTTAAAGACTTTAGGAATGGTAAACTTTATGCAAAAAGTGAAGAAGGTATATTCCTTGGATACTCCACAAGAAGTAAGGCTTATAAGTGTTTGAATACTAACACTAACAAAATTATGGAAAGTGCAAATGTGAACTTTGATGAATATACAAAAGCACATGAGGTTGAACCTATAAAAAGTCCAGAAGAGTACAAATCATTTGTATACTTTTATGAAGGAATTCCTATTGAAGAAGATGTTGCAAATCAAGTCACAAATCAATAGAAAGATACACTGACTGTCGAGTCACATCTTATGAGTGTCAAGTTGCATTCAAGAATTGAGTTTCATTTAAGAATTGAGTTGCATTCAGATGTCAAGTTACAAAATGAAGTAGATACACATTATGATTCTGAAGTTAGTATACATGAAAGACATATTGAGATACCTGACAGAGATGTACATAGTGATTCTAAAGCTAAAAGACAAAATGAAGAAACAAGATCCAAGCCAAGATTGTCCAAATATGTCAAAAGACATCATCCTATTGCTGAAATCATTGGATATAAAGATGCAAGACCAATGACAAGAAATAGATTGAGAAGTGAATCATGTTTGATAAGAATGAAGGAGCCCAAATCAATAAAAGATGCATTAGAAGATGTTGACTAGTACAAAGCCATGGAACAAGAGATTGAACAAATTGAGAAAAATAAAACATGGAGTCTAGTTCCTAGTCCAGAAGACAAAAATGTGATTGGCACTAAGTGGGTATTTAGAAACAAGCTAGATGAAAATGGTGAAGTCACAAGGAAAAAAGTAAGATTAGTTTGAAAAGGATATGCACAAGAAGAAGGAATTGACTCTGGAGAGACATTTGCCCCTATTGCCATATTGGAAGGAGTAAGAACTCTACTCGCTTATGCTACATACAAAGGATTCAAAGTCTATCAGATGGATGTTAAATCTACATTTCTGAATGGCATATTAGAAGAGGAAGTTTACATAGAACAGCCAAAAGGTTTTGTTGATGATAACAAAAAGGACATGGTATGCAGACTACATAAGGCTCTATGTGGTTTGAAACAAGCACCAAGAGCATGGTATGAGAGACTTCATACGTATCTTATGAATATTGGATTTGAAAGGATTGATTATAACAACAATCTGTACATAAAGATAGAGAAAGGCAAAGGTATTCTATTATCTAAAATTTTTGTTGATGATATAATATTTGGAGGAAAAAATGCTTTATGTAAGGATTTTTCAAATTAGCTGAAGCATGAATTTGAAATGTCTATTTTTGGAGAGATCAATTTTTTTGTGGGATTGCAAGTATATCAGATGAAATATGGTATATACATCACTCAGTCAAAGTATATCAAGGATATATTGAAAATTTTTGGATTAAAGGATTCCAAACTGGTAAGTACACCTATGGTGACAGGACACAAGTTGTCAAAGAATGATGATTTTTTTGAATTGAATCAAACAATATATAGGTCTATGATTGGAAAATTGCAATATGTTGTACATAGAAGACCTGATATTGCATAATCTATAGGGATAGTTGCAAGATTCTCTGTAAATCCTAGGGAGAATTATTTAATGGTTGTAAAAAGAATAATGAGATATTTCAAAGAATCAGAAGAGATTGGTCTACACTACAAGAAGAATGAAAGGTTTGATTTGAAATCTTACACTGATGTTGATTGGGCTAGAAACATAGATGATAGAAAAAGCACCAGTGGAGGACCACTTTTCTTAAGCAAAAGACTAGTTACATGGACTAGTAAGAAACAAAGTTGTACTTCACAATCTACTATTGAAGTTGAATATGTTGCTACTAATGTAAATTGCATAAACATTGTATAGATCAAGCAGCTACTTATAGGAATGAAGGAAGAAATCATAGAACTAGTGATACTTTATTGTGATAATACAAGTGTTATAAATATATCAAAGAATCTATTAATGCACACAAAGACAAAAAAACATTGCAATCAAGTATCATTACTTGAGAGAGTTAGTTCAAGATAAAGAAGTGAAGCTGGAATATGTTAACACAAAGGAGCAAATTGTTGATATCTTCACAAAACCATTACCTAAGGATGCTTATGATTATCTAAGAGGTAAATTAGGGGTGATACCCCTATCAAAGGGTATTTAAGTAACAAGAGGGCTTCCTTACATCAAACAAACTGATTGCCAAATATTACAAATTGATGCAAAGGATCTTACTGTAGGAGCTGCCTGAAGTAATCAAAGTGTTGAAACTTCAAAATAGTCACAAGAAAGGTGATAGAGGGAGAAATTGAAGAAACTGCAAAAGCCTACAATTTCATGTTTAAAGATAAAAAGATGATAAGTCTTTGGAATTGTTGTCAAAGAGGGAGATATTCTACTAATCAAGAGCCAGAACATATAAGGAGATATTGAATTGACAAAGATTCAGAAAAGAGGGAGATATTCTACTGATCAGAAATGAGAAAAGAACATTAGTCTAATCATCATCAGAAAGAGATATCAATCTTAGAGGGAGTTAATTGTTGATGTTGCTAATTAGAAGAGAACTATGGAAAAATCCTAATCTACCTAGTAAGAGGGAGTTATACAAGAAAAATCTCAAAGGGAGTTATAAGAAAGATTTTTTTTGTAACCTAATCAGAAGATGGAAGTTGTTGATAGAGGGATAAATTTTGATACAAGTTTTCTTTTGGTATTGTCTTACTATTTTAACCTAGTCATTCTGGTTGAACAAAGTGTTTTACCATTTAGGTGACTTGGTTAATCACTTTGGTTTTTCATTAATGCCAAAGAGAGAGATTTTTGAGAACTGATTGAAAAGATCATTGCTGAGAGAGATTACTAAAAGAGGGAGAATGTTGAAGAAGACTATCTGTTTCAATCATTGTTTTGTCACTGATGTTAAACCTGCTATGTGATGGTAAGACAATTGCTTATAAGATTTAAGTACTATCACTTAGTTGATAGATGAAGAGGATTTCATTAATAAGAGGTAACAATAGTACCTAGAGAAAAGGTTGAGTTATGATTATGTAATGAAGTACAAGGATCAGTTAAGATAATGATGACATGATGTATTGATAATCTACTTAAATTTACAAAGGTTGGTTAGACTTAAAAAATTTAGAAGAACAAGTCACACAAAGTTTTTCTACCAAGCTTGACCAAATGGATAGTAGGTGCCGAAAAAAGTCAATACAAGTTGAGCATAAAGTTAGTTGGAGCCGAGTAAAAGCAAATTCTAGTGTATGCCAAGCAGAATAGTGGATGTTAAGCACCAATAAACTTTAGTTGATGCCAAGCAACGTAGTATCTGTCAAGCATCAGAAGGTTGATAATGTTGAGGTACTGCATATTTTAAAAGATGGAAGATTCGTTGAATCTGAGTTGACAAGTTTGTTTACTTGAAACTTGTGAACCAAGAGGAAGATAAGGATGATGAGCTGGTGGCACATAATTTGAGGTAAACCATTTTTAGGCAAATTCAAATGGATTCTAGAAGAATTTTCTAGAACAAAGATGGAATATTGGGTAGATACATTGTATCCTACCTAATCTGTCCAAACACTAAAATGGACAATTGAAAATAAAGAGGCAAAGTATCTTAATTACTATTCATAGAAATGTTTAGTCATGAAGCAAATAGAGCAAAGATTTGGATGGGACAACCTAAGGGAGAAAAGGTTTTGCTTCATCAAGTGACCTAAGAGAAGAATCTACAATGTTGTGCTAAGCAAGAAGGCTTAAGGAGATTAATGCTTGAAGGGTGAACAAGCTATCATAGTTGCAAAGTATAAAGGCCAACAAGAATTGAGGACTGAATAGAGATCTGTAATCTACAAGAAAAGTTGTAAGTTGTATCAGATCAAAGCTCTATTGCTACTCTTTAACAATCATATCAGTTTAGGGTAGATCCTTTGGATTAAGGTTGACCTAATATTCATTTGTAAATCTTTCAACTAGGTGGCATTCCAAGTGAATGGTCTAAAGTCCTCTAACAAGGCTCACTCCTAACAAGGTGATTCAAATCCTTTAATAGGGTCATATTTAATAGTGTGTATTGTAACTTTTAATAGGTTTGGCCTTTTACAGGGCATCACTTTAGAAGAGTGAAAAGGAGTAGCATGTTACTGGTGGTTTTTCCTAAATTGGTTTTCATATAAATCATTGTGTCAACTGTGTTGGTGAATCTATTATGTTTCATGCTTTACATTTATGCAAGTTGATTTGACAGTAACCTACAAGTTTTAGTAACAGCATTATCCTATGGATGCATGCATGAGTATGAATATTTTATGGGTTCACTAAACTGGGAAAATTTTTATTTATGCATCTAGACCTTGAATAATTGATTCACCCCCCTCTTAGTTATTTTAAAGAATTCCAATAGGAACTTTCATGCTAGTACTACGAAAATGGGTCTGGTTAGAGAACATATCCACCCAAAGGTTTTGTAGGAAAGGGATGGAAAAATTCAGTTCAAGGAGCTCATAGACCTAGCTTTGGTGATCCTAATTGACAATGTGAGGGAAATTAGGCTAAACCTCCTTAACAATGCCCGCAACAATTTGGTGGACAATTTTTTGTTCATTAAATGGATTTTCCATAAAATTTAAAAGATTAAGTTTAGGATCTTGGGCTAGGAAAGGCCAAAAGGGGGGGGAAGTGAATGTCAAAATTAGCTAGTTGGATGCTCAGGTGTCTAAGATTGAAAAAGAGTGGAAAGGATGGAGATCTCTCTACATAGCTCAGCTAACCAAAGCCTCAACAATATAAAAGGACTTAATGATAATATCATTCAGCTGCACTCCATGATGGAGAATAGAAAAAAGAGTAAGGAGGAAAAGGACAAAGAGGAAACCAGGGTGGCTGATGATGATGATTCTTTGAAGGTTGAGAGCCCAACCAAAAGAAGGAGATCAAAAAAGAGGAAGAGGGAAGAGGAGGTTTCTCTAGATGATAGTCAATCAAAGAATGAGGAGGCAAAGGCCATGGGAGAGTTGGAGCTCAAGAATGTGAAGCTAGTCAAAGTAATGGTGCCCTGGTCAATGTTCCTAGTTTTTTATCTTTTCCTTGGCTTTTGGCTATCTATATTTTTTCTACTTCTGATGGTCGAGTATGACATGTTTTTTTTGTAGCTTTGATGCTAGACTTGAACTTTCTATAGTATTTTGTTATTAACTGGTGGGTTTCAGGAACCCTACAAAAAACTTGTTTTACTTAATCATAAACAGAGCTACAAGGAGATGAGACTAGATTATCAAACAAAACTATTACTATTACATATTGTAGAAACCAATTAATAAAATTAGTCTAATTGCTATAATGTATATACCCCAAAGCATAGCTTGAAAGATTGCAAACCTTGCATGGCAACATATGAGTGCTTGAATAACATGTTCACTATGTTTATTGAAAACTTGCACGCATGTTTCTCTAGCATATTAATCACAAAATTCCATGTCAGAGGAGAAAGTAAAGTTCTCATGCTCTTGAGCCGCCAAGGCAAGGAATTACAAGTCACCTAGCACTAATTTTTCAACATGGTGATGGATAGGCTCTTGTGATAGGGTTGGATCAAAGCTTACTTATCAAATATCTTTGAAACATCTTGTGTTTCAAAGAGGTTAGACATGGTGTACCACTGTTATGGAAGTTGAAGCGATTCAACTTGGCGAGGACATACCCATAAGATTCTTTTGCATTGTTTATAAAATAGCAAGGGAGCACTTTGTGTAACCATGAATTATGTTGCCCTTCAATTCAAATTCCATCAATGCTTAAACCTTTCCTCTGTAGAATATAAAATAGGGGAAATAATTTAAAACGGAAAAACAAAAAAAAATTAAAATTAAAAGGTGAATAAAAATTAACACAATTTTTACACTCTAAAACATTGATCTTTTATTCATCACTACTATACACATGGGCTTTTTTATGGTAGCTTACACAAATTGAAAACTTTATATTAAACAACATTGATGATTAAAATCACAAAGACATTACACATATAAAGTTTATTTGTTTTTGTTGAAGTTGATGAAAGATCAACCCCATAACTTCCAAGAATCATGTGCATGCAAACACTTGTCATAGAAAGAGAGAAGAAAAGGGCTATGGAGGCTTGAATTCTAAAATCCATAGATGAGACATTCTTGATGAGCAAAAAGAGATATTGATATTACCAAGGGTGAATGAATTAATAATTACAATGAGAGACCATCCTTACAAAGAAGATCGAAACCTGAAAAAGGTCTAACCTAGGTTGTATAATAATAATGAATAAAATTGAGTTGGAAATGGCATACCACTGCCCTTCCTTAGTGCTTCGAGAAAATTTAGCATTCTATAAAGAATGGCCTAAAATGGAGGCCACCATCCATTTCCTCCTCCACTAGAGGGGCATTGTAGAAGAGGTCAATAGAGAATGGCTTCCCAATTATACGAAGGCCTTCAATGCTTACATTTAGCCTGGGGTAACATTCGAGGACTTGGATGCTCTAAAGTTTTGCATGCCTAATGTGGAGAAGATAAGTAGGGCCAAGTTTGACTTTGAATTTCCCCCTAATTTTTGAGTAGAGAACCCTAATGACATATCTGGTATCATTATGGTCTATTGGAAATAGGGTGTTGTCGATTTCATGGACTTATGTATGTATTGGTATTTTCTTTAGATAGATATGGTATTAGGATAGTCTTTTGTTGTTAATATCCGATAATACTTAAGGTTTGGCATTGTATTGTATATTACTCTAGTTTTTTGCATTTTCCCTATGTTAGGGTTGTTTGATAGTTTCATTGTGATAATGGCAATTCACTAGATTCCCAATTTTGTAATGTACTACTGATGTTGATAATACTAATAGCTATTATGCTCATTTTGGCAGCTCTATTTATCTTCGGCTTGTGTAGCTAAATTTTATGGATGGATTATATGCTATTGTTTCCTTCCAGTATGGGCCATTTAATTAGCTTAGTATGGGTTGTATACACTAATCTAATGAGCTAGAAATACTAATTCAATGAAGGCATTTACACATTAAACTAACATAACATATATGAGAGACAAAGAGAAGACAAACTCAAATGAGAATGTGAGCCATGGATAGGCTCTCTCAATGATATTGTTCTCTTATTTTTGAGATGTGTCTATGTGTAAATTTGGGATGTATGCTCAATTGCTCAAATGGCTTCAATGGAGATGGGTAAATGGAAAATTGGTAGCTTTGTGAGCTCTCAATTTGGCATTATAAGGGTATGAGTATGGATTTTTGCTCTCAAAAGGGCATGATAACTTTAGCTCAAATATTGTTGTTGAAATGGCTTGGGAGGGGATTCAATTTATAGGCCAAGGGGTAGAGGGATGGAGGGCTTAGATGCAAGGATGGGGAGATGGTTAAAGAGGGCTAAGATACACTCAAAGGGGAGCACATGGATTGTGCTTGTTTAGCACCAATGGGAAGGTGACACTTGTCACAAGGAGGATGAGTGTGAGAGGGTAGGGTAAAGAGTTGGTTAAAGGCATGATGAGTGGGGTTGAGTATGTAAGAGAGATGTAAGAGGGATGAGTGTGGAAGAGGGAAGAGTGTGGAAGATGGATGTAAGAGTCATGAGTGGGCATGTAAGAGTCTTTTATGGTTTGTAAGAGCACTCATGACTTGGTGGTTGGGATTTTTGAGGGGAGACTTTGATTTGGTTTAGGAAAGTCTTAAACTTGTTTAGGGAATGTGACAAAATTAGGGGGTGGATTAGGCTTGGGTTTAGGATTAGATTAAGGATGTTAGATATGTGCAAGTGGATGGCATTAATGAGGGTGGGTGATTTAGTGGCTAAGCTTGGTTAGTATGGGTGGATGGGGTGGATTAGGCTAAATGGAGGATTAAGGATAAGTTAGGGGTTTTTGAATTTTGAGGATTTTATTTATCAAATAGATTTATTTAATAAATGGGGATTTTTGGAATTAGATAGGAGAAAAGGATTCAATTGATAAATAATAGGTTATTTGATTTATCAATTAGGACTATAGATGATTAATTAAATTAATCAGCTAGGGGATGGCAAAGGATTAATTAAATAGAAATTTAATTAATGATGCCTTTAGATATGGCTAAATTAGATTACCAAAGTGGTGTAATCAAATTTAGGTGTCTACATTTTGCCCCTCTTTGACATAGTGTTGAGACAATACTATTTCAAAGAAGTTTGAATGAAGACGACACGAAGAAGATGTTTTAGCAACAAGGTTGCCCTAGTCTCAGATAAGAAGAGGAGAGACTAGACTTATATGATGCCCCCTCAAGAAGGTGGCGGAGAGATAAAAGAGGCTCGATGGCTTCTCAAAAAGTACAAGAATTCGAGATGAGCAAGGAGACTCAGATTGGCTTAAGAGAAGAGGTTTAGTTAGCTCAAACTCTCACTATGGGAGAATGATAAAGGGAAAACTAGAGGCACAAGAGTAAAGCAAGCTTAAGACTTTCAAGGATTGCGGGGGGGGGGGGGATGGAGAAGCGGAGCGCTATAAAAGGAATCCATGGATAGGGGGATGGATGATGGAGATAATAAAAGCTGATGCAATAGGATTTCAAAGAGTCAAATTGATGGAAGATGGTTTTCGGAGATCCCTAGGACTAGGATTGTGGATCTTGAAAGATGAGGCTTGGTGGATTGATTTGATTGGTGGATCCCTAAGACTAGGATTGTGGATCCCTAAAGCTAAGCATGAGGAGTGATTCAAAGAGATACTAATGCATAAGTTGGGATAGGTGCTAGATATGGATAGGGGATAATGGAGATGAAGGGAATCCGTTGAATCTTTTTGAGCAAGGGGATACTTCAAAGAGAAGTACCACCATGTAGTTGAGCACTAGATTTGCTATAGGACTATTGGTTAATTGCCAAGGTTACCAAGAACATCAAGGCCTTTTCACCAACTGTCCAGAGGACTGACGAACTGACTCAAAACAAACACACAAGGATTGCCCCAGTATCACACATGAATCCTAGAGGAAGTAGCATAGAAACGACATTGGGTAACCCACAAGCAAAAAAAGAAAAACAAACAAAAGACTTGATCAAGACCTTACGCTCTGATTGCCCCATTCACAGCATACAACGATATGGAAGATCATGGCAACATTGAGGAGGGAATAAGGAGATTGCTTGGAAAAGATATTTCAAGACCCAAAAGGGAAGATCCCAAATCAAAAGAAAGCGAAAATCCAAAAAAGAACCGTTTGCCAATGAGATGGGTAGGATGAGGTACTAACGGACCAAGATCAGACATGAGGAAAGCTATATCCTACAAGGACCTATCGGAGAGCACCTAAGCTGGTGGATCTAGATGAGTGATGCATCTGGCAAGCTGAACTAAGAAGGATAACACTTTGGTGATAGGAAATCTAGCTAAAGGATGCATTGGAATAGCTAACCAAGATGTGCAATGTGTGCAAGATGCTGATCAAGGACGAACGGACATGAACGTTGGATAGATACAATGGTATTAAGCTAAACAGGATGTACAAGCTGATGAACCAAGATATGTTACAAATGTACAAGTTTGTTCATGTTTTGGTTTTTTGTGAGATGGAAATGTTTGTGAAGGATGGGATGTCTATAGTAGTTGATAGGTGAATAGGTAGATGGTTGGTGAAAAGCTTAAGTGAAAATGGGGTTTTGTGTGTGCACGTGATAGTATACAAGCTAAGATACAAGCTTATTCACAAGTTGGAATATGGTACAAGCTTTGGACAAGATTCAGATATACAAGGTATGGTACAAGATTTACAAGGTATAATACAAGATTTGGTACAAGATTTACAAGCTGAGGTTCAAGATTTACAAGCTGTACAGGAGGTATTTACAAGCTCCATTAGATTTTGGACATTTGGTTAGAACACCAAGGGAACAAGCAGGTGTTTTATGGAAATGGTGGGTGGATGGATGAGGGATAGGATAGTGATAGATAATGGATTAGTCTTAGTACACAAGGTGCCTGAATTACAAGGTCTTCACCAAAGTACCTATCCAAGGTACTTGAATTGCCAAGTTTTCACCATTGGATGCTTATTTCTTTTTACTATTTTTTTTTTGTACTTTTCAAAAGTTAGGTATACCAAGGATCTTCAAGCATAGAACTTCTTGAGATGAATGATGTTAGTGGGATCATTCAAGAGTTCTCCTTCTGGTGTAGATAGTTGATAGGCTCCGGAGCCAAAGGATGTAGTGACAACATAAGGACTGAGCCATGTGGGTTCAAACTTGCCTTTCTTTTCTTGATCTGCTTGGACTTTCATGTTTTCTTTGAGGACCATGTCACCTGGCTGAAAGTATCATGGGAGCACCTTCTTGTTGAAATTTCTTTTGAGATGAGTTTGGTAGACTATGAGATGGTCATAGGCTTGTTGTCTCTTCTCATCTAAGAGATCTAGCTAGGTGAGCTGAGCTACTCTGTATTCTTCATCTGAGATTTTCCCTCGCAAAGATATGCGTAGTGAGGGAAGTTCAACTTCTATAGGTAATATCACTTCGGCACCATAGACTAGGGAGTATGGATTTGTTCCTGTGGATGTACGGAAGGAGGTTCGATAGGCCCATAGAGCTGGATTTATTTGTAGGTGCCAATCGCAGTCGAAATCATTGACAACTTTCTTTAGGATTTTGAGGAGGGTTTTGTTAGTTGCCTCTGCTTGGCCGTTACCTTGTGGGGAATATGGGCTAGAAAAGCAGTGATGGATGTGGAGGGAAGTGCATAATTCTTCCATGTTGAGATTTTCAAAGTTACCTTCATGGTCGGTGAAGATGGTGGATGGGATGCCGAAGTGGCAAATAATGTGGTACAAGATGAACTTGGAGACCTGAACTCCTGTAGCTGAGACTAGGGGGACTGCTTCCACCCACTTAGTGAAATAGTCTGTAGTTGTTATTATCCATTTATTTCCATTAGATGAGAGGGGTGTGATAGTTCCAACTAGACCAAGGCCCCAACAAGAAAAAGGTCAAGGTGGTGCAATAAGTTGTAGATCTTGTGCCAGAGTGTGCACAAGATTTGCGTGTTGCTGACATGGGAGACACTTTTTGACAAACTCACAGGAGTCTTCTTCAATAGTAGGCCAATAGTAGCCTACTCTAAGGATTTTTTGTGCTAGGAAAATACCATCATGTGGGCACCGCAAAGTCCAGAGTATACTTCTTTTAACGCCATCGCGGCCTTGTTTTCATCTAAACATTGAGAGAGAGTATTGTGATAACCCCGATGATATAGGGTATTGGCTATGATAACATAGCGGGATGATTTTTGGATGAGGTTTTGGCATTGGGTACGTGTGAGGTGAGGGGATATGATACCATCGTTAAGGTAAGCATGAATTTCATGGTACCAAGGGGATTGGGGACCAACCAAGATACAAACATGGTTTGAATCCTCATTCGCATAGGCGGGTGTGAGGAGCTACTCGACTAAAAACTCATACTGTGTAGCTTCTTGGGGAATTTCCAAGAGCAAGCTGATAGTGGCCATGGCATCTGCTACCTTATTCTACATTCGTGGCACTTGTGTAAACTGAAGCTTTGTAAAATGTTGGGTTAGTTGATCAACTAGCTCTTTGTAGGGTAATAGCTTTTCATATTTGGTTTGATATTCATTTAGGGCTTGCTTGATGATGAGATGAGAATCGCCAAAGATTTGTAATTTAGTGATATTCCATTCTGCAGCTATCTTTAATCTTGCTATAAGAGCTTCATATTCTGCTATATTGTTGGTACTAGGGAATTGTGGCTTGAAGGCTTTTGGAATATAATCTCCTTGAGGTGTGACCGGCAATATTCCTGCCCCTGATCCATGAGATGTGTATGAGCCATCAAAATAGAGTTTCCATGGGGGTTGTTCTTCAATTAGACAGATATGCTCATCTGGAAATTTTGTGATCAAAGGATATGCATCTATTAGAGGTGCATCAGCTAGGTGATCTGCTATAGCTTGCCCTTTGATTGCCTTTCTGTCCACATACTAGATGTCGAATTTGCTAAGGAGCATAACCCATTTGGCCAAATGACCTGTAAGTGCTATTCAGGAGAGCATATACTTGAGAGGGTCAATCTTGGAGACTAGTTGGATGGTATGAATTAGCATGTAGTGGCAAAGCTTTTGAGTTGAGAAAACAACTACCAGACAAGCTTTTCCCATAGGAGTGTAATTGAGTTCATAACCAACTAGGGTTCTATTGATATAGTAGGTGGCTCTTTCTCTGTCGTAGTCATCAAGTTGTGCTAGAAGTGCCCCTAGAGCAGTAGGCATTGCTGATATGTACAAAATCAGGGGACGACCAGGAACTGGTGGAACCAGGATAGGGGGATTGGTGAGATACTGCTTGAGTTGGTCGAAGTTGTGTTGACATAAAGGATCCCACTTGAAGTTCTCATCCTTCTTTAGTAAATGTGAAAATGGTGTACACTTATTTGCAAGCTGAGAGATGAAGCACCGAACAAATTGAAGCTTTCCCTTAAGAGAGCGAAGCTGTCATAGTGTCTAGGGAGGAGGCATGTCTAAGATAGCCTTGACCTTCTTAGGGTCGATCTCTATACCTCATTTAGAAACTATAAAGCCTAGAAGCTTGCCAGATGTGACCCCAAAGACACACTTCTTAGGATTTAGCATGAGATGATATTGGGCTAACCTATCAAAGACTTTCTCTAGGTCAACGAGATGATCCATGAAGGTGTGAGATTTGACTAGGATATCATCCACATAATCCTCCAAAATGTTGTGGATAAGATCATGGAAAATGGCTGTCATAGCTCTTTGATAGGTAGCCCTAGCATTCTTTAGTCCAAAAGGCATCATGGTGTAGCAAAAGGTTCCCCAAGGGGTAGTGAATGCTGTCTTATGTTGATCCTCTTCTGCAATCTTGATCTGATTATACCCAGAAAATCCATCCATAAGGGACAGAATTTCATGTCCAGCTATAAGATCTACAATCATATCTATGTTGGGTAAGGGAAAATCATCTTTTGGGAAAGCTTTGTTTAGATCTCTAAAATCAGTGCAGATTCTGATGTCACCGGAAGCCTTAGTGATAGGGACCATGTTGGAGATCTACTCTGAGTAGTCGACAGGTCGGATAACCTTAGCAGCTAACATTCTTTCTAATTTAGCTTTGACTAGTAATGCCACCTTGGGGTGCATTTTTCTAAGCTTTTGTCTAACGGGCTTGATCTTTGGATTGACTACAAGATGATGAACTACAAGCTTTGGATCAAGTCTTGGCATCTCCTGATATGACCATGCAAATTAGCCAATGTTCTCTCGCAAGACCTCAAAGAGGAGATCAGCTTGGTCTTGTGATAGGGATGCAGCAATGTGAACAAGTCTGGGGATCTCTAAAAAACCGATGTTGACTTCTCTAGTATCCTCTATTAGAATAGATGACACCTCTGGTCGATTATCTTGAGGAGGCAATACTAAATCCTCATGTTCTGCTTGTGGCTCTGGATTTTCTTGCTGAGGGGTTCTCTTTGCTACCTTAGCTAGTCCCAGATTCACCTTAGTTCTAGTTTTGGATGTATCGAAACTAGGTTGGGGATTTTCTCCAAAATATCCCTTGGGATCTAGCTTATAGATATAGGCAAAATCTGGCTTTGTCTGCTTGTGAGGTGTTTCAGCTCCCATGAATCTTAGAAGTGCTTGCTCTGATGCAAACTCATCAATGTGTATGATGCTTGGTTGGTCCCAATCTATGAGTTGTGGATGAGCGAGTGGTAGGTCAATGAGATGGATGGATAGTTCTCGGAGAAGAGAATCTCCTAGGAAGATTTGGTCTGGGATATCATCGTAGGCTCTCTTTTCAACTTCCTCAGGAATGTCTTTGATTTCGACAAGGTCGCGATGGATGTTTAGAAAAGCATGACCGTTCTTGTTGGTGTTCCCAATTGTGGGTATGCCAAAGCCAAGACTTGACTTCATTTCCCACTTATGTGCTTCGATGGGACATTGCATGCCTCTTTCTTCTGGTCCTAGTCCACCACCTTGATAGTTCCATTTTTCAGTGATGAGCTTATGTTCTTGGGGATACTTCTGGCTGAAGTGATCAAGGCATGCTTGATTTCTAGGAGGTGCATCCTTATGTAACCAATTGTTGATATCTGGAGTGAGCTCCTCATGAAGAGAGGTTTTTGAGGATACAAAGGTTGTTGGGCCAAATTGTTTGTATTGAGGAGGTGGGATCTCCTTAGCTTTGTGATAATTTGGCTATCCATGGGTATGTGGATCAAGTGGGATTGCTCCGACAATAAATGCATCTGATAGACTATATTCTCCACAGCCTTTGTTGTTGATCTTTACGGTAGATAAGGTGGAGGCGAGGATGGTTTCTGCGTCATTACAAGTGTGGGATGAGCTAGCAATGGCTGTGTCGATGTCTATTCCAGGGAAATAGTTTGTATATGAAGCTTCAACCGCATTGTAGTAAGCAAAGGGTTTTGGATCGGTATGGATGGTCACCTCGGTGCCCTAATGCAGAAATTTGATGCACTGATGGTAGCTGGATGGAACGCCCTTCATAGCGTGAATCCATGGGCAATCGAGGAGGATGTTAAATTGTAGGTTTAGATCAACAACATGGCAAACTATCTCTTGGATGAGCGGCCCAACCTTGATTGGTAGCAAAATAGTCCCTTCTATGGTTCTTTCCAAGTTGTCATAAGCTTTGATGGTGATCTCACTGATCATATATGCCTCAATATACCCAACTTGTTTTATGAATTTTAGAGTGAAAATATTCAAGGCTGATCCATTATCTATCATTACTCTTTTCATGGAAAAATTGGATACCATGATGGCTATGAGAAGCGGAAGGGTGTGATCTAGCTTGACCATCAGTATATTGGTGGGTTTGAAAGATAGGGCACATGAGGATGAAAGGTGTCCAACAAGATTACAAAAATTAGTAGCATTGATATCAGAAGGGACATGGGATTCTATGAGAGCACTGTCAAGGATGTCTTTGTACACAGCACTAGTGCGGAGAAGGTCTAAAATGGAGATTTGGGCTGGCATGTTCCCAAGGTGTTCCAAGATATTGTACCAGATTTTTGATGGAGCTGATGGTGTTGATGATTCTGGTGGGCCTGCAATGTTAAATCGCGCTCTTTGAGTGGTGACTACACACTCATTGTCTGGTCCTCGGATATTGATAACATTGATAGAAGGCTCTTTCTTGGATATACAACCTATAAGGCTACCATAGTCTATATAGGATGAAGGGTGGTCATTGTTCTTCCCATGTTATTGGTTTGGCTGGTGGTTGTTGGTGTTGTTTTGGATAGGTGCTTTTTCAGGATTTTGGTTTTTGTGTGGAGGAAAAGCATTTTGATAAATCTGTAAGCCGGCATTGGGAGAGGTTTGGGCACCAACAGTGATTTCTTTCTGATCAATGAGGTCCTGCACATAATCTTTCAGTTTCATGCATCTGAGGGTGGTGTGACCATTTACCCTATGGAACTTGCAATACTCATTTTCTTTGTACCATGTAGCTTTCGATTGGATTGGATCAATTTGTTGGGTAGGAGGAAATTTGATGAGGTTTTCCTTAGCCAATTTCTCAAAAATGACATCCAATGGCTCACCAAGGGGTGTATAGTTTCTAGGTGCGAGTTGAAATCTGGGTTTTTGCCTTGCAGCTACATTGATGGCATTAGCTTGATTGTTAGACCCTTGAAAGTTGGGTCTTGTATTGTGGTTTTGATAGCTTTGATTATTTTATTGTTGGTAATTGATAGCTTGTTGGTTGTTTGTTTGATATGGTCCGTTAGACTAGTTTTGAGAAGGACCAACAATATTCACATGTCTGGTGTCAGTAACCCCATCTGTTGCAACATGCTTGTTTTTGTTCCAATACCTAGACTTGTCATTGGAATGTGATTGATCTTGGTTGGCCTCTTTGTAAATCTTGACCACACAATCTTTGATGAGTCCTTGCTCAAGGATCATTCCTTTCTCTTTGATATCCTTATAGGTTTGCAAACAGTTCATGGTCATGTGGTGAGCCAAGCTGGGATGTGCATTATCAATAAACATTTTCACCACATGGTGTTTTGGCAAGGTGCAAGATATGCAGGTGGTAAGAGTTTGCCATCTTTGTAGGTATTCAGCAAGGCTTTCTCCACCTTTTTGCTTAGTGTGGACAAGGTCAACTATTGATAGCTCTGTTTCAACAAGATGGGCATATTGGGCTACGAATGCCTCAGATAATTTAGCAAAGTTTTTAATTGTGCCATAGGGGATTCTGTAAAACCATTCAAGAGCTGGTCCAGCCAAGTTTTTGGGAAAAAGGTGCAAGAGGAAGACATCATTGTATGCCACATCCTGGCAGTGCATGTAAAATTCTTTGATATGTGTGACAGGGTCTCCTTTTCCTCTGAATTTGTCAAATTTGGGTACCTCAAAGTGTTTGGGAAATGGTGTCATGGTAATGGTTCTGTCAAATGGGTAAGGACACACATTCTCAAACTTGAATGTCTTCGGATCATTCCCTTCTTGGATGGCTTTCAGAGTTGTCTTCATTTGCTCCCATTCTGAATTGATAGGTGATGGATGGGGTGCCCCCAATGTAGGAGTGCCTTGAGGTAGGTATGCACTAGATGGGGCCACTGAATATGGATGGTTGTGAGGGATTTTCTGATAGGGATTGTACATTGTTTGGGCAGCTGCATGGTGGATGAAGGGTTGCTGAGGGGGAGGTGGCGCATATTGCTACATGTGTTGCAAGGCTTGCTGTTGATATGGGATTTGAGGTTGGGATTGAGGAACATAAGCTGGCTGTGGGATAAATGGATTGCTTTGTGGAGGTAAGGTATAAGATGGTTGTGAGGCTTGGGGAAAGGATTGGGGGGCTTGTGGGGTTTGACCAATATATGTGGGTTGTGCCCCTATTTGGGGTGGTATCTGCAAATAATTGGTGGTTGGCTGGGGTGGTGGATTACCTCCTAGGAGTGGCATTGAAAAGTAGTTGGTAATAGGAGGTAATGGATTAGTTGGTGGTGGAGGTGGTGGGAATTGAAAGCTTGGGAATGGAACTGATGGGGTTTGATAGCTTTGTGGCTAGATTTGGAAGCTTGGTAGAGTGGTGGCGGGAGCTGGGGTCACTTGGGAGCTTGACAGAAAATTGGCAGTAGCTTGTGGGATTTGCTAGCTTTGTGGAGTGAGGGTAGTAGCTTGTGGATTTGTGATTGATGGTATTGAGCTCCCAAGACCTAATGGAAATGATGGGATTGTGCTTTGGGCTATGGTGAACAAGCTTGGGGTGATGAAAGGTTGATTACTTGGCCCCATGGGTGGCATCCCTGTTGTATATTGCTGAGGTTGGCCAAAGATGCTAGCACTGATTTGGGAGATGGGTGGATTTGGAAGGCTGGGTTGGGGAGCAGCAGCAGCAATAGTGAAGGGAGTAAATGGTGAGGTATTTTGGGCAAAGGCAGTTTGGAGTGGAGAGGTATGAACCAAGGATGGAGTGGTGGTGGCTGGGTTGGCTTGCAGCATGGAAATTTCAACTTGGGTGAATGATGGTATGTTTGGGTCTGTTGGATCATATGGATTGGCTGGAGGCTCTTCTTTTGGCATATATTGAGGATAATTTGGATCATAAGAGCCTATGGGTGGTAGCAGTTGCCCAAAAAATGGGTGAGATGGATCTGATAATGGAGGGGGTCTTCCAAAGTCAAAGGTTCCTACATTGTCCCTTCAAAAATTAGCCATAATTGTCTCTTCGTTCTTGTCTATAATGGTGTTTACCAATACTGCATTTCTTGGTTGGTTCATGAAAGCTTCAATGTCAGTAGGTGATGACATAGCTTTCTCTAGGCTAAAGGATGGCTGAGTGCTCAAGGGGGGTGAAGCTATTCGATCCAAATTATAGGGCTCCATTATTTCTTTCTTCTTGGCTAAGCAAGTGACGGGTGGCATGAAAAATGCTCCTAGGGATGAGATGCAACAATGCTGATGGATGCAAAAGGGGGAAGGCTTCTCTATGCAAATGATTTCCTAGGTTGAGGCAAAGCTATATGACAAAACCTAAGGAGGATTGGGTTGGGGATTCTAACTTCAAAGATATGTTTCCAAAGCATGAAAGGTCTGCTTTCCTATGTGCAAGCTTGGTGGTGATTGTGTCAACTTAAGGATAGACTAATGATCCTTTAGGAAGAACACGAGATTGACCACTTGTGGATCCCAACCTTTAGCTCAAGGTGATGAGGGATAGCAAGTGACAAAGCTAGATTACCCTAGACAAAGCTCTATCAAAGGGATAACCTTGGTCAGATTGGTGGATTTAAAAGATTTTAGGAATGGCAAACTTTTGGCAAGGTGACAACAAATTTTGAAGGCTTGGATGTGAAGATTTTGGATTGCTGGCTAGATGGTTTGATTCTAAATGAGATGGATGAGCTAATAATGCTTATGAGGATAACTTAAGATGGTTGGCTTTTCTACAAAGATGACTCTAAAGTGAAGCTTATCCAAGAAGATGTGGAGAAACAAGGGCATCTAATCATAGAAATCATGCCTAGTTGGTAAGGCATAAGCAGGATTAACTCTTGGATGTTGGCTAAATTTGATGGTGCGCTCTAACCAAGCCTCTTGAAGTGTTTCGTCGGCAGCTTTTTCCTCTGCTTTGTGGAGTTTGGCAATTCACGGGCTTGGTGTTATTTCTTTTCTCTTAGCTAAAAGTTCTTGGTATGCCACAGATGGCTTGATTTTGACTTTATAAAACTTCTGTTTGAGTTTGGGTTGTTCTGACATAAATTCCTGAGTTTGCTTGGCTTTGGGAGATTCTGGTTGTTTTGCTTCTACTCATTCAACTTCTGAAATAGGCAGTGACTACACTAAGTGTGCCCTAAGCTAGGATTGACCAAGTTTGGCAAACATTCATTCAACAAGTAAAATAAAATCAAGCAATAGATAAGAACACCCAAATAGAAGTTTGTGGTTCTCAGAATGTGATACTTGCACTGAGGAGTGTGTATGTTCTACAAATGTTTCGATCAATCACTCCAAACACATTAACACCCTAAATGGTTTTCTACAAGGCTGACAGTTGGTTTAGCTAGGGAGTCCTCGATATACGCAAGGTACGTGAGGCCCAAATCTGTAGATGAGACCAAAAAGATGTCACACAGTTGAGAGGAGCGGTAACCCACTTCTCCTCTTTCACTTCTCAAGGGTATAAAGTTCCTTGAGGCTTAGCCCGAGTGACAAAATCTTGATCCCAAGAGAGGTGTCTTTCGATTCACCTCCTGATTCTTATACTCTGCTAGAACGCTGGAGTTGAGGTCGTCCAAGGGGTGATGAAATCCCCAAGCAGGCCTCCTAAAAAGAAACAAGGTTTTGGATCGTAATCTTATGCACCCAAGATGGCCTCGAAAGACAACAAGGGGAGAGAAGACTTGGATGACCTTGGGCTAAAAAACACGCTTGTTCTTTTACCAACTGACTCTTATGTGTGCTAATCTAGACTTTGCAAGCACTCATGTTTAAGAGACAATGTTCAATTCTAACTTGAAGCGCCAACAAAAGTAAATCGATCGAAGAATGCAAACAAGAAGAAGAGTTAGGGTCAACAAAAGCAAACTCGCGCGCCCAGAGGCCCTCCACGTCAAGTATCGATTAATTTTCTTTCAGGCATTCAAGATTGAGTGTGAGTTTGTTTTAAGCCCAAAAACAAAGTGTGTGAGATTCAATTTCAAGCGTGCGCCCGGAGGCTCTCCACATCAATTGTTGTTCAATTTTAGTGCCCAAATTTGAAGTGTGATCAATTTAATCTAGAGTTTTGGTCGTTTAAGAATTTTGATAAAGTTAAAGCAAACGTTCAAAGACCAAGTGAGTTAGTTAGATTGTGGAATATTTAACACCTTTTTCAAGTAGACCCATTCCCATAAATGGCGCTGAGATTGCAACCAATGGTTGAATTGATGAGTGATTAGAAAAGAGGTGTGTCCAAAGAACTACTCAAATTGATTTTTGCAAATTTGTATTTAACTTAGCAAAGTTTCTTAATTTTCCAAAATCAAACTTTGCCTAAATTGCATGCAAAAGATAGATTTGTTTATTCTTTTTAATGCACCAAAAATTGAAGTGTGATATATTGCATTGATTCATTGATCCTTTTCATTCAAGATTGAGTTTGTTTGTTTTAAGCATGAATTCCAAAGAAAATTGATTTTAATCCATGGCATTCAAGAGTGTGTTTTGAGCAACATTCATTCAATGGAAAATGTGTTTAACCATTCAAGTTCATTTTAGAAACATGCATTCAAAGACAAATGATTAAACATTCAAGTTCATTTTAGCAACATGCATTCAAAGACAAATGATTAAACATTCAAGTTCATTTTTTAGCAACATGAGAACCTGCAAGAAACATGGTTAGTGGTTTCATATGTGCTCCAACCTACAATGAGATTAAAAAAAAAGCAATTTAGTTAGTCACCCAAAATTTTAAAAAATGAAAGCTTAACTATGGAAAAAAAAGTTTAACTTTTTTTGTTATTTTTTCTACGCGTAAAAATGCTTAGAATGGTCTAAATCCTACAGAACTACTAAAAGTCAAATTTTAATTTATATTATTTTTTCTTCTTCTTTTTTTTCTTTTTTTTAAAATAAAAAGTGCAAGAACTGATATGCTAAAATGGAAATGCAACATAAATAGGTAGAGACGATAGTTTATCAGGTGGAGACACCAAACTGCGGAGACGCTGAATCTTTCAGACGATAGTTTGATGAAGAAGGCAGTTGGTGGCGTCGGAGATGATAGTTGACTGCTAGCGGCGGCGGAGACGACAGTTTCCAGTGAAGATGACAATTGACTGTTGGCGGCAGCTGAGACAACAGTTTGAGCTTTTGAAGGCGGCGCAGATGACAGAATCCAAGCGGAGATGCCAAAATTTGCAGACGACAGTTTGGGCTTTTGGAGACGGCGGTTGAGCTCGCGCAGACGACGGTTGTGTACGCGCAGACGACAGCTTATCTTTCGCAAACGACAGTTGAGCTTGCAAAGATGACGGTTGAGTTTTTGTAGACAATGGTTGAGATGGCGGAGACGACATTTTGCAGAGACTACAAGCAGAGATGCCAAACTGCGGAGACGACACTGCACGAAGGAAACCGACGGGCGCAGGTTTTTTCCAGAATTTTTTATTTTCTTGGTTATTTTTGGATTTTAAAAGGGTGTATCTTTCCCTCTAGTGTGTCCTTCAACCTGCAAAAACAAACAAAAACAACTTGCACCCACTCAACAACAACAAACCATTAGATTGTTAGTTTGTAAAAGCAAAATATATATTGCAATGGATGAAAAAAAAAAAAATGACCCATAGCGGAGTCCCACTGGACGTGCCAAAATGTATACACTAATCTAATGAGCTAGAAATACTAATTCAATGAAAGCATTTACACATTAAACTAACATAACATATATGAGAGACAAAGAGAAGACAAACTCAAATGAGAATGTGAGCCATGGATAGGCTTTCTCAATGAGATTGTTCTCTTATTTTTGAGATGTGTCTATGTGTAAATTGGGGATGTATGCTCAATTGCTCAAATGGCTTCAATGGAGATGGGTAAATGGAAAATTGGTAGCTTTGTGAGCTCTCAATTTGGCATTATAAGGGTATGAGTATGGATTTTGGCTCTCAAAAGGGCATGATAACTTTAGCTCAAATATTGTTGTTGAAATGGCTTGGGAGGGGATTCAATTTATAGGCCAAGGGGTAGAGGGATGGAGGGCTTAGATGCAAGGATGGGGAGATGGTTAAGGAGGGCTAAGATGCACTCAAAGGGGAGCACATGGATTGTTCTTGTTTAGCACCAATGAGAAGGTGACACTTGTCACAAGGAGGATGAGTGTGAGAAGGTAGGGTAAAGGGTTGGTTAAAGGCATGATGAGTGGGGTTGAGTATGTAAGAGAGATGTAAGAGGGATGAGTGTGGAAGAGGGAAGAGTGTGGAAGATGGATGTAACAGTCATGAGTGGGCTTGTAAGAGTATTTTATGGTTTGTAAGGGCACTCATGACTTGGTGGTTGGGATTTTTGAGGGGAGACTTTGATTTGGTTTAGGAAAGTCTTAAACTTGTTTAGGGAATGTGACAACATTAGGAGGTGGATTAGGCTTGGGTTTAGGATTAGATTAAGGATGTTAGAGATTTTCAAGTGGATGGCATTAATGAGAGTGGGTGATTTAGTGGCTAAGCTTGGTTAGTATGGGTGGATGGGGTGGATTAGGCTAAATGGAAGATTAGGGATAAGTTAGGAGTTTTTGGATTTTGAGGATTTTATTTATCAAATAGATTTATTTAATAAATGGGGATTTTTGGAATTAGATAGGAGAAAAGGATTCAATTGATAAATAATAGGTTATTTGATTTATCAATTAGGACTATAGATGATTAATTAAATTAATCAGCTAGGGGATGGAAAAGGATTAATTAAATAGAAATTTAATTAATGATGCCTTTAGAGATGGCTAAATTAGATTACCAAAGCGGTGTAATCAAATTTAGGTGTCTACATGGGCCATTTAATTTTGTTTCTCTATTGTTCTTCTTGTTTTGGGTTTTATTCTTTGTTGT
The DNA here is from genome assembly GCA_028749045.1 of Cupressus sempervirens. Classification (NCBI taxonomy): domain Eukaryota; kingdom Viridiplantae; phylum Streptophyta; class Pinopsida; order Cupressales; family Cupressaceae; genus Cupressus; species Cupressus sempervirens. The sequence continues at coordinate 209,655,767 of CM053787.1, forward strand.
TTCTTGGTTTGTTTTATTCTTTTTCTTTTATTTTTGCCTTTTGTTTTGGGCCCTTGGTTCACCCCCCCCCCCCCCCCCCCCCCTACCTCCCCCTTTTTTCTTTGGTGCTACCTCTATCTCTTGTTTCTTGTTTTGTTTGATTCTACTTCTATGGGTGGTATTTTTTTCCTTTGTTGGTTCGCCTATTTGTGGCCTTTTGTCTTCTTCGTTCTCTCCTTTGTGTCTTGCTTTCTATTTGTTTCTTTTGTTGGTTGTGGTGGCTCTCCCTTTGCATTTTTTTTTGGTTCTCTATCTTTGTTTTTGGTGTTGTCACTTGGACCCCATTTCTATGTCTTTGTTTTCCTGTGTGGGTGTTTTCACTCAGTGGCTTTGTTTTGGTCATTTTCATGTTGTCATGGTGGTTTGCTTTTTTCCTTTTTGTCTTTGGTTTCTTGGTTTTTTTTTTGGTTTTCGGCCTTTTTCCCTTTGTTTCCTTTGGTCTATTCATTTTTCTCAGCCTCTTATTTGCCTTTCTTTTAGTTTTTTTTTTTGTTGGTTTGATTTCTTTCTTGTTCTATTGTTTGTTGGTTCTATTCTTCATTTTGTCCCTTTGTTTGGCTTTCTTCTGTGTGTCGTTCTTTTTGGTTGCTCAGGTTTTTTGGTGTTGGGCTTTTATCTTTTTTTTTTCTCTTTACCTCTTGGTCTCCTACTAGGTTGGGCTATGTTTGTCCTTTGTTTCTCTGTCTATCCTGGGATAGGGGTTGTAGCCGGTGGGTCTGTGGTGTTGAGTTTTGCCGTGAGATTTTGGTGTTTAGTAATTTTTTTTTTTAAAATTAATTAATGTATGTTGTTTTGGTTTAGAGCATGCCATGGAGCTCCTTCTCTCTTGTTAGAGTTTATCTCTTTCATCTTATCTTCATCTACCTATTTCCTTCTTGGGTTTTGCTTTATATATTCTATATATGTAATGAGGTTTTAGAGTTATTATAGTATAAGTCTAGTATGTTAAAAGTTATGTGGAGGAGTTCTCTGTCTCCTGATAGATTATGTCTTATTATATTTATTTTGTTCTTCTTGATTAGCCCATCAGGCATTTATGGGTATATGCTTTTATCAATATGGCTTACTAGTTTTGTGATGTAGGCATTGTGTAAGGAATATCCTATTACAATATGGCATCTTAATCAGTTTGTTGAAATTTGAAGTAATTAACATTTTAGGAGACATTATTCATCTTAAATAGCAAGAATAGAATTTTTTTGGTGACTTTTCAAGGCTTCCATTAACTAGTATAGATGTTTATTATATGTCTAACCATGTTGATTAATAAGCCAAGAAGGAGGGATGAGAGCTTTGTTCAGATTGGGTGGAATGTTAATTCAAAGGCAAGACTCGACAGTATTTTTAGCGAGCATATTTGCTCCTGATAAGTGTTTTTGACAAGATGTAATTAAATATGATGTAATTTGATAGGGGTATGCCCCTTTTATGATGTAACTAAATTAAATGTAATTAAAATAATCTGATTTGACTAGGGTCTACCCCTTTTAAGCTATAATAATAAAGGATGATTGTCTCGGGCTAGACTGGAGGTTTTCTTCTCCGTTCTTTCCTACTAGTGCCCATTTGAATGGAGAATGTTGATATAATTTATTTATTTGAATTAATAAAATTAATCAAGCCCTTGGCCATTTACCAATCAAAAAAAATTTAAAAATAATAATAATAATAATGAATAAAAGAATTAATTATTATATGCCTAAAGTTTAGCTTAAGTAGACTAGAGTTAATAAGAAAATATCTAATTACTCTAACACTCCCCCTTAAGATAAACTTAGGGAGCAACTAAAAACCTAGAAACTACTACTTAAAGTAAATTTGGGTCCTGGCAACAAAGCCTAAAGTATGTTGAACTAAGGCGAGTGAGGTAACTTTCAATTAACAACTCACCAAATCAAAAAAGGGCACCAAAATTAAAGTGTGTTGACATCATCAAATTCAATGTACACACCCTACAAAAAGGAATGTTTCCTCCCAGCCAATAATACCTCCATCGACAAAAATAAAATGGCCCAATAGAATAGCATGTGGCAAACATATTTTTTATATAAAAAATTGTCAAAGCATAGGAAATCTACCTTTAAAACCTTTGTACCATGTTGAAATAAATGACATTGCTAAGAGCCTGCTAAATCTTCACCCCAAATGGTGAAATCTCCATGCAAATTGCTGAAAGACCACTAACCATGGGTTCCCATGTTCAGATCAACTAGACAACCAACATTCTCCAAAATATTTGGTGTAGGAACCCAAAAAATGTGGGCCACTGAGCAAGTGGAGACACCAAGGAGAAGGTGGATGGTAGCATGACCTACAAACAAAAAACTCAACAAAAAAAAGAAGCCTACATGGACTGGAGTTGGGTTTGTAGGTTGGTACAGACCTTCCCATAAATTTGGTGTAGACATGGTTGAGTCAGTTAATGGGTGGTTCACATGGAATCCAAGGCAGGTCTCATTAAAAATGCAACTTGTATACAAAAAATACCATGCAAAGGGAGTGATGTGGCACATGGACCTATTGTCTCCATAAAAATCCATACCCATTAAAAGGGAAAAGACCAAATGATGGGGACACAACCCAAGCACAGAATGGACACAACAGGAAAAGGGAAATTGTATTAACTGTGAAAATAAGCTAGTACATTCAGTACAAAGAAAATAGACTTCAAAACATGCCCTAAGGGCTTACAATAGCACAAAACTGGAGATAATTTCTCCTTTTGGTAACTCCTCTCAATTTCCACTCCGAACTGCCTTTTACAATGCCAAAAATGTCCTTAAATAGACCCCGAAGGGTAAAGGACTAGGAGTACATTCTAGAAAGTGCTAGTAGACATCCATCGACCAAGTAGAAGGCTCCAGAAGCCATGTTAGAAGTTGGCGCAAATCTAGAAGAATCCAAAAATGGTAATCGAACTTTCGGGAGGCATAACTTTTGAACCGTAGCTCCGATTGACGAACCATTTACATTTCTAGAAAGCTCTCGAAGCGCTCTATAGCCCTATGGACGAGCTTAGCTCATCCTCCTTTTTTTGGCCCTTTTCGAGGTCATTTAATGCCCCTAACCTGACTTTGAAGCATTCTTAGGAGGTCTCCAAAAACTGAAAAACTGCGATAACTTTCAAACTGTGGGGCCTTTTGACCTGATTCTTTTTCTGGAATTCTTTAAATTGCAATTACATTCATCTGGCCAATTTACACCTCCTAGTTCACCAAAATGATGGCTCAATTACATACTCCTATTTTTTTGATATTTACACGTATCCCAAGGTGTTCAAATACTCTATCCTAGAACACTAATAATGGAACTGTTAGAGTTGGAACCTTTATTTGACCCAAATGGGTATCCAAAAATGAAAACACATGAAACAAAAACTAAGTTGAAATACATTTTTGTTTTTAGGTGACACAAGATTGCCCTTATACCTCTGGATGCTCCTACATCACCAAAGGTCCTACATGGGAGGGGGTCTTCAAAAAAGCTATCAAAGAGGCTTTGAAAGAGTGCCATCAAGCCATGGTTTTGTGAGCTCCAATGCTCAATGAATCACCACAAAAATTGGCCAAATCGTTGATTGGCTTAGAAATGCCACCATGGATGGGCATAAATTGTGGGTACTAGATATTTGATATGCGCTCCTCCAAGATGACTAAGTGCCTCCCTCTTTGACCTACTAACAAGGTGGGAAATCATTACAAACAAGGTCCAAACCACCAAGTGTGATGTGGCAAATAGGGACAAAAGTGGCATGTGAGATCCAAGGATGGAAGCATGGAGACCAAAGTGCATGGACGCAGAATCATGGACCACCACTTGGGGGGAAAAATGATGTCAAATGGGTGAGTAGGCAGCTTTTCCAAAGCAAATTCATAGACCAAGGTGCAAACCTCCTCATTTTCCAAGCCCAATCTTGCTTTTCTTTATAAAGAGCATGTAATGGAAAAATTGCAAGAACTTTTTAATAAAAGAAAAATAAAATTGGATAATATATTTTTGATAAATAAAATCAAATAATAAATATGTGTCTTGATTTGCATGCCTAGGTCAAAACAATCTGGGTGCAAAAAAAATTGCCTATGATTTCAACAATGTCCAAATTGGATGTATTTTATATGGAAATGTGGGTTTTCAAGTGCTCTAAGCTCAACAGTGATTGTTTTTTTTTCTCTAAGTGCCTCAAAAATCAATGACCCTCAAATCCAATAAAAAATTGCTGAAAGCTTAGATTTGAAAATTGATGTAAATATAATATAAATTATTAATAATTGTTTTATAATCAAAACATAGTCCACCACTGATTATAAATAAAAATAAGTGAAAGTGGCAAGTTTATCATTTTGGTTAGTGTGGGATGTCATGAAGAGAATTCCTAGAAACTCCTAAAGTTTGTGCATTTTATGTGACAAGTAAAGGAAAGCTACTTGAAGAAGACATTGTAGGGAGAATAGGGGAAGTAGATGAGGAAGACAAGGATGTCATTTCAATAGTGGAATGTGAAAAGATTAGAGATGTATATGAAGAAAGAGTGTGGGTGAATTTCAGACATTTGGTTGGTTGATTACATGTGGAAGTTTTAGAAAATATTGCTGGTGGGATTTATTGAAGGTGGTCAATTGATGGGGGTTCTAATATATATATATATATATATATATATATATATATATATATATAGTAAATAAATTAAATGTACATAGTAGTTTACTAACAAATGTATTGTCTCTTTTATTTATTTAAATAATAAATATGATATTTTATGAATTATTCATCATACTTATCAAATTCTTAAAAAATTCTAATTAAGTAAAGTAGGAAAGGGCCCAAACCTGTACAACCAACAATCCTATAAGCTCATAGAAAAGCATCAAGATTAAAGTAAGATAGAAAGCAATTCACGAGATGTAAATTCAAATGACTTTTAAATGGAGCCACAACTAGCAAGATCGAGGGTCCAACAACTAAGATATTACATTTTGAATAAAAAGGGGTTTAGGTAGGAACCCTGAACTAGATACCAAATAAAACCCCTTGCTCCATAGAAAGGAGGGGTAGGAAGAAGAACAAAGAGGGAAGGCAACAACAAAAATAAAACTCTAGCTACACCAATAGGCCACAGGAAATCTCTAAAACTTAATGGATAAGATAGAGATTAGCAAGAAGGAAACTTGAAGAACCTAACAAATGAAAAGAGAAAAAGGCCACTTCAAGGGGGGGGGGGGGGGGGAGAGAGAGAGAGAACCAAAATAAGGCATCCAACTAGAAATAAACTAGCCACCTAGAATCTATGCAAGGAGGAGCATTCACAACCACATTACTCTTATTACAAACAACAAACCATCTCCAAAGGATTTGCCTCCACGTCAAAAGAAGATCCCATCTTAAAAGGAAACCATAAAGAAGAAAATAATTGAGAGAACAACCCAACTAACATAAAGAAACTAGGTGAGATCTCACCTCAAGAGAGAAAGGCTCTCCCTTTATAAGAGTCGTATAGGAAGAAAACTAACTAGGGAAAACCTTCAAAAATAAAGAGAAAGAGAAGGAGGAAACAATCCCTTCATCTAAAAGCCAACCCAAAGATATAAAGGCACCAAGGAGAAGGGGGTAGATCAAAACCTCCTCAAACCCACCAAAATGAGCAAGGAAGACATGGAATAACAGAAGAGTAAAGGAGAAGGAGAATATCCAACAACACAATGAAAGCCTTACCACAAGGAAATCACCAAATAGGTTCTCCACAGTCTTCAGCTAGAAAACCAAAAAGCACCTAGTGGCCAAACAACATCTAAGAGAAAAGGAAAAACCCTCACAAAAGAGTGAGGAACTCCAAAAACCTGACATCTACATATGAACCCAAGAACCCTCACTAATGAAGGACTTGTATAAAGGGGGAAGAATATCAAATCTAGAAAGAGGTAGGTGATGTAGAAGGACTTAGGTATCCTAGGATTTCTTCACTCCAAATGGTCCTTTGTTTGCTCTATCCATCTAATGGTTTAGGTTCTCTTCTTAATTAGGATCTCCAAGATCCTAATTATCAACTTCTCCTCCAAGGTATAGTTGATCTTCGTAAGATTCCAAGCTTATGAGGTTGAACTAGTCCAAGTAGTTGTCAAATACGTAGTCTTCTTTGTTAGACTTCCCTCCTAGAATGCACAGTCTTTTTCCTAGGATCTCTCCACATACTTCCTTAGATTCTTACTAGTCTATTCAACCATTTAGAGTCCCTATGTACCTTCATCCACACTTATGGACCCTTCTCCAATCTAGTTGGTCTCAATTTCATAAGGAGATCTAATTGCCCAAATGCCTATTAGGCCTATTTTCACTATTTGGTGGTAAAACTCCCCAATTCTCCAAATGACCCCACACAAGACCTTGAGAATCTCTAAGGTACTAATGAATCCTATCATATTCCAAAACCTTAACTCTTGATTGCACCCATAACCCTAATTTCAACTAGGCCCTAGTTTTAAGCCTATTAATTAGGCCTCTTGACCAGTAAGCACAAACAAATTCAAAATGGCCCTCAAACTTAAGTTCTACTCCTTACACTTCTAGATCTTGTCAATAAGCTATCTAGGGCTCCCAAAAACACTTTTCAACCTTTTCCACAAGGCTATGGGTGCACATGCCAAAGCATTGTTGTCACTGTCATGGCTCAACTATTCTTAATAAGCATCCATAGGGCTTCCAATTTGGCCAAGGAAAAAAATTGCAAAAACAAAACTAAAAACAAAAACCTTATTTACAAGCTCTAACCCTACTTCTCACATCGTTTCATACAATTCCATCAGTGGGTTCTTAGGTTAGAGCCATTTCTTTGCAAATAGCACTGTGACTACCATACATAAACAGTGACCTTCAAAAACTCCTAATTCTACACATCAGTAACTTGAAAGAAAACTACTTAATATGTATGAAAGCTAGTGAAATGCTCTACATTTCCATGGATTATGATCTACTACACCAATCCATACAATCCATACAGCAACAAAGAAAAAACAAAGGTCTAACACAATACAATCACAATAGTCCATACAAAAGTACAAAAAACATTAAATGCAAATAAGAGATCGAGCCTCATAAGTGACCCAAAAAGTGTACGCTTATGTACTCGTGTGTGGGACACCACCCATCACGAAGATCATAACACAAGGATTGGATGAGAGCACAAGCAAAATATAACTCAACTGAAACAAGCTTAGGAGGATAGATGTGGCATGCATCCCAATGCAACATAAAAGTGCAAAATGATCTAACTAGAATCCCAACAAATGATCCAGGTCCACAACCAACATCATGTCAAGAAAACTTGAGAAAATAGGGTGGCACACAAATCAAGGTAAAACCCCAAAACTGGAAAACTTTGAAAATAAAACCCATTTGGTCTTAAGGTACAAAAGCCACAAAAATCCAATAAAATTTGGGCTCAGACATTGTATGCAAAAATTGCTAGCATAACGGTGTGAAACCCCAAACCCTCATCCCAAAAATAGGGGAAACATTGATACTCAATGAACTGGGTAGAACTAGCAAATAAAAATGGAGGGGCACACTAGTTCTTAGCCTCCTAACAAACAACTACCAAAAACATAACCAGAAATAGAGTTGAAACACAAAAATAGGAGAGCCCTACCTAACATCAGAAGGGGCAGAAACAGAAAACAACTAGATAAAATAAATATCTTGCAGAAGCTGCCGAAAATGATGGCAAAACAAGGTCTCCCTGAGCTAGATCCAACGAGACCAATCTTGTAAAGATCCCATGCCCATAGCTCTCACAAGGAACAAAAACACAATCCTTTAGAAGAGGATTTTAGAAAAAAGCTTTCAATTTTGTAATTGCAAAAGTGAAAAGTGACGAATTAATTTCCTCTTTCAATATTTATTCACTTTCAAATTGAATAATCGATTAGGGTAAATAACCAATTAAACTAGTTAGACTCTGAATCAACCCAAATGAAAATAGGCTATACCAAGTAATTGGAATTCATCTATGGAAAAGCTACTAGAAATTAAAAATTAAATAAATAAAGCTTGAAAACCCTTAAACCAAAATCAAAGAAAGCCTTAACAACTTCATGACAATGTGAAACGCTAAATACATAGACACGTTCACTGATCTAATCACATAATGCAAATGAGTCTGGATTTATCAAATCACTGGAAAGTTTAGCTTAACATTTAAATAAGATCCATTGACCATATGAGTGTAACACCCACACTTTTACCCCTTTTATAAACTATAAGGAATGAATATAAAGGAAATGATAACAAAAGAATAATGGTTGCACTTATAGATTGGTTTTAAAACATGATTACATAATTTGGAAACATTCAATGGCATGGGAAATTAAGCCTAGTGGCACACACACCTCATAACGAGATAAAAAGGACATTGTTAGAAGTATTACCTTGGTCAATTGATTTGAAAGGACACTAGTTAACAAGTTTGCACAATAGTGATTTTATATACTAAGATCCATATGACTTCGGTGTTTCATTGTTATGATAGATAAGGATTGTGATAGTATTTAGAACAGTAACTTTGTTATAATTAGAAAGATTAATGTTATACATATCCTAATATTTCAATGTTTTGAATATTCTATGGAAAAAATTAGATGGAAGTTAATTGAACATGTTAATGTAATTAAGAGATCTTGGATTATTCTGCACTTATCTACACCCCGACCCATTATAGCCTAGATGTTTTATGTACATTTTGATATTTGGAACCTTGATATTTTGACAGATTTAGATAGATAGTGGATTTGCCTTATTTATGGATTTGATACTATAGTAGCGTCTTACATGCTTATATGCACAAAGAAACCTGTTATTGTATAGGAAATGTTTGAATATATTTGGGTGTAGTTTTATGACATGATATTATCAAATTTCAATGTAATGCAAAATGTTAGTTTGCTTCTGAAAATTTTTAGTGTAAGGATGAATAGTAATTTGATTATGATGCTTATGATATACAAATTTGGATACCTTAACATTTTGAGTGGAATAAATTGAAGGTGTAAGAAAGGATATTTAATTTGAATTATACTCATATGGATATTATTGTTATTTGCATTTACGTTATGTATGTTTATTTGATTTCTTAGACTACTGATGCTCGAGTTTGATGTGTAGGAAGAGGAACCATTGAAACTTAACAAGGAAACAAGGTATAGACACATGTTTAATGACTCTACCAAGGTGAATCTTTGTAAGATTTGTAAACCTCATTGTGATGTGCTTATTTCATGAACGTGTGATGTATATGTGTGGTATGTTTCTCATGTGTAGATTTTGAATGTGTTATGGGTGACGTTTTAATGCATTTTGTGTGTGTCACTTGACAGTTGTACTTGTTATGTGAAATGACGTGTTATTTGTCAATGGATCATGTGGCCACCTTGTTTCGTGTTATATGCCTCAAGTGAGGAATTTGATTATTGCCTTAGTTAGAAGAGGACAAGGTTGTCACCTTTGGAAAATAAAATTTGAAATTTGAATTACCTAGCTTTAGGAGGGTCATAAAGTAACTTTAAGGTAAATTGTGATTAAAATTAACCTTGCCCATGTTAGTACTATAGGTTAGGGAGTTATTAATGACCTCTATGGTGTCTGGTGGACCTAGGAGACCCCATGAAAATGAAATTCTTCATTGAATCCGAAAATAAGAGGTTTATACATAGAGGCTTGGCTAAATTGAACCTCACTTGGCAACTCTCTACTTTTAGAGACTAATAGGGTTTGAAGAAGGAGGAGGGAGCTCTACCACAATTATTCATTGCCTTTCTTGGAGGAAGGTTGGTATCATGATCCATGAAGCTTCTTCATTCTGCATGTAGATTAGAAATGGTGTTCTTCATTTCATGGTGGAATTGTGGTGTCTTGTGGTGTATTTGTGAATAGAGCTTTGTTGTGTGTTGCATGTGGGTAGTGTTGTGTGAGTCTTTCTTGATTTTTTGTTCATGTTATATGTCTTGTGAATTGGGTGTGAGGCATCACTCACCCTTGGGAGGGAAGAGATGCCTAGGGTGAAGGGGTTAGTTGGGCTCACACATGGAGTTGAGGAAACCTCTCTTGTGTGGAGATGGTTGTATATGTTCTATGGAATGTGAATGATCTTGCTCACTTGCATCTTGGGAGGTATAAGGAGGTATGTAGAAGGGAGAATGTTGATTGCCCTAAAAGGGCATTTTGATATTGAAAGACATGTGTATTTTGTGAATAAAGGCTATGTAAATCCTCTTCATGATGAGAGCCCACCTTCACCCTATTCTTGATTCCTTTTTTGAATCTTTGTGCAAAGCCTTGGGATGGGATGTGTTGAGAGTATATTGTGTAAATCCTATCAATTTATTGTGAATATGCATGGCATGTGAATGTGTAGCATGGAACTATTTATGCCTTGTTTCCCCAAGCTCGGTGGGTGGCCTCCTTGAGGCCTAGGTTGGGAGGTGAGCCTCGATGGTTCCCATTTTGCTTCCCTTGTGCAAGAAATTATTTGAAGAGTTTTGGTAGCTTGATGTTATGAAGTCTTTTCTACATAGAGCGGGGGGGGGGGTGGTGTTCATTATTATTGTATTGAAATGAAGGTATAAACTCCACTTATTATGTGAAGGAAATTTTATTGTGAGAGAGGTGTGATTGTTTCCATATCATGTGAAGCATTATGTATTATAAGAGTATAGTGATTGTTTGTAATCCTGGTGTCCATAGAAAGAGAGAGGCTTGATTATTGCATGACAACAAATAACTTTCTTTTTTATATTCCATTTGATGATTTTCTCACTTCAATATTTTTATGGTCTTGATTCCTTAAATATGCTTGAATTAGAATGTGCTAAGGAAAGAAATTTTGTATCATAATTTACCTTGAAAAAAAATACAAAACTGAATACTATCATTTGATACTTTTATCTTCAATAACATGAGAATATATGAATAGCTTGATGCTTAGTGTTGAAAGCCAATTGAAATGAAGGTGTTAGTAATGACACTGGTAGAAAACATATGTTATGGAAAAGAATGGCATGCAATATAATTTTAGTTTCCTCATACTCATGAGTTCTTTTGTAAATATATTTAGTTAAAACATGATCATTGCATCATATTAGTTGTTGTTAAAAATAGAAAATGATAGTGCACAATATGTTGATATACTAGTACTAATCCAACTTAAGCAATCATAGGAATTACATGAAAGTGTTAGAAAAATAACCTAAGTTCAAATGAGACCTGTAGGTGTAAATTTAGGCTCTGGAAAATGTATGACAAATCAAATAATGTTCATTGTATTACAGTTCATTAAAAAAATAGCCCCTTGATTATAATACTAATATCTTGAAATATTGATGAGTTAGGAAGGAAAAAGGTTCATTTCAAAAAAGACTTTCATTTAATAATGTTAGATGGAGATATAGAAGGATGATGACCTCTACCTATGATAAGACCCACAAAAAAAGAAAAAAAGAAAAAAATATAACCAAAAGAAAGAAGCATACACATATATTTATGGTGGAAAAGAATTATCAAGGGAGAAACATTAATGAGTGAATGACAGACCACTTATTTTAATATTCCACCCAAACTAATTCGCCTACCCACATACTTTCCTCTCTTTTTGAGTAAGACCAAAAGCATTATTTACATTCCAAGCATTTAAAACAATAATAGAGAAGGAATGTTCTCCTAAGCGACCAAGTAGGAGTTGTTTGGGTAATTATTATGCCTGTGGCTAAACAACAGAGGATTTGCAGCAGAAGTGATAATTTTTTGAATTAATTAATTAATTTATATATCACATAACAATTGTTATGTGATTTATAAATTAATTAATTAATTCAAAAAACTGTCACGTCTGGTGCAAATCCTCTATTGTATAGACATCTCCAATTATTATGGTCTCTAACTCAAGTTAGATTTTCCCTTCCTGGCACAGAAATAAATGGGAATGCAATATTATCCCCAAGAGTCTACCTACCCATGTGTGGATAAGGAAGGGGTGACTTTAAGGGGGAGAAATTCAGTTAAGAATTTTAAAACACTAGTTGAATTTTTAAAAAAGGTCGGTTGCTATGGTTTTTGTGCAGATCCCTTGGGAAGTGGGAATACCCACACCTTATGCCAACAACCCTTAAGTAATGGAAACTCATGCCCCACACATAATGTGGTGGGTGTCTCATATAACCTAGGCCACTTGCTAGGTTTGGGATAAGAAATTTGTGGGAATTTGTGGAAGGGTTAGGAAGTATAAGTATTAAGTGGGTTCATTAGTCTTGTTTATTTTTTTATTATTATTGGTCATAACTACTAGGTGAGTCAAGGGTAGGGTAGATTTATATGGCCTTACAAAATATTTGATGATGGTATAAATGGAGCTGGTCATTGCTTACAACAAACTTAGATGTAGTAGTTAATCTAATAGTAAAATTAGGAAATTACTAGAAATTAAGATAAAATAGGAGTAATAAATGTAGGTGCTTAAAACATAACTAGTATGGTAATAAATAAATAAATAAATCCATACAAGCAAGGAATAAATAAAATAACTATGTCAACGATAAGTTAAGTGGAGATAGACCTTGGGACTAGATGACAATTTAAGGAAAACAAGTATATATGAAATAAATTTTAAAATAATTTAGATATTCTAGGAAGTATTGACCAGATCTATATTGCTTTAGATTGTTGCAGCCTAGAAGCATAGGATGAATGATAGTTTCATGACCGGAAAGTAAAGGTTATTTTTAGGAGATATGGGTGAACCCCAAATTAATAATAACCATAATTGGCTATGAACAAGAATGAAACTATTAACATAAAGGAAAAACCAAACGTAACGAGAGTTAAAATAAAAGTGAGGAATTCTTTTGCATTTCTCTTTCTAGGGCTCCTCTGTTTCTTTGACCTAATTTGGGAATTATGCTCACACATCATAATGCTTCATACTAAGAATAGGTATCCATAGCATCTCAACGTAGTTTAGTTTCCAAAGATTAGCAACCGGGTATTCTCTCATGAGGAAACTCGAATCCAGATTCTGAGTATGATAGTTCATTTCCTTATCTTTCTTCTTCATTCCAAGGTTAATTATAGACTATGACCTTTTCCTCACCATTAGTTTCAAAAAAAAAGTGTGTGTTGTCATGTAAATTATGGGCATGACAATGAGTATGACATTCATAAAATATGAACAACTACTAGGGATATAACTCCTGCACACTAAAACACATGGACATGTGCAATTACATATAATAACATAGCTAAAGCAATAAATGCATTAAATACCTAATTTAACCATTTATTCAATTATACTGAAATAATCCATTTACATCACGCACGTTCACATAAAGCATAATGAAGCATTAAATCTAACATATAACCATATCAAAGATATGTCTAAATACTAGATAACTAGATATCATCATAAAACATACTGTCATCTCAAAATGCCATCAAAATGCAAATATGATCAACTACACAACATATTAGTATAGCATCTATGATATTGAAATCAAAGTATAACATCTAACCCTTAGGTCCTCTCAGATGTAGAAATAATAACATGAGAACAAGTATCTCTCGAATCAAAATATAACAAGGTACAAACTACAAACACGAGAGGCACTATAGTTCTTCAAGTTTCCTTCTTGTTGATCTCTATCTTATACACTAAGTTTTAGAGGTTTCCCTTGGCCTATTGGTGTAGTTGGAGTTTTTATTTCTTTTATTGGCTTCCCTCTTTGTTCTTCTTCCTACCACTCCTTTCACTGGAGCAAGGGGTTTTCTTTAGTATTTGGTTCAAGATTCCTGCCTAAACCCCTTTTTTATTCAAAATGTAATGTCTTAGGTGTTGGACCCTCCGTCTTGCTAATTGTGGCTCCATTTAAAATTCATTTGAATTTACCTCTCATGAATTCCTTTCTGTCTTACATTTAATCTTGATGTTTTTTGACGATCTTGCAGGTTTTTTGGTTGTACAGGTTTGGATCCTTTCCCACTTTAGTTAATCAGAACAAATTTAAGAATTTGATAAGCATGATGAATAATTCATAAAATATCATATTTATTATTTAAACAAATGAAAGAGACAATAAATTTATTAGTAAACTAATATATACATTTAATTTACTTACTATAAATATATAAATGTATATTTTATATTGATATAAATATAATTTAACTATTAATAATCATTTTATAATCAAAACATAGTCCACTACTTCTTATAAATAAATAAAAAGTGAAAGTGGCAAGTTTATCATTTTGGTTAGTGTGGGATGTCATGGAGGGGATTCCTAGAAACTCCTAAAGTTGGTGCATTTTATGTGGCAAGAAAGGAAAGCTACTTGAAGAAGACATTGTAAGGGAGAAGTGGGGAAGTAGATGAGGAAGATGGGGATGTAATTTCAACATTGGAATGTGAAAATATTAGAGATGTGTATGAAGAAAGAGTGTGGGTGAATTTCACACATTTGGTTGGCTGCTTACACGTGGAAATTTTAGAAAATATTACTGGTAGGATTTATTGTAAGTGGTCAATTGATGGGGGTTTTAATGTCATGAATAAGAGTGTAGAGGATGCTTTTTATAGAGGAAAGGGGTTTATAGTGGAAAATCATTCATTCAAGGAGAAAGGAGTGGAAAGTGGAGTTGTGAGAAAAAAGGAGTCAACCATTTTACTACAATCCTAGAAGAGAAGGAAAGATAAGAAATTTCACTCAATAAAATGATGGAACTCATTGTAGGTTACCAACAATCTAGAAGGGTAATCCTACTACCTAACTCCACTTTGAAAGCAATGATCACAAAATTTCAAACCTAACATATTTGAAACATGAACACTTGAACAAATTGATAATTAATCCTATGCAAAGTATTTTTAATTCTAATTATAATTTTATTTTGTCTAGTTTTTCAACATCTTTAAACTAAGTAAACATGATATGGACATCCATCCATTAGAAAAGACATTGTATTTACAATTTCCCTAACAAGCATAATGCAAATATAAAAGCACCTCAAGGAATGGGAAATGGTTATATAAATTTGCCAAAATTTTAACTTCATCAATATATGCTATTGAAATAGGTTACGAGTATGTGTCAAAAGAGGTCGAGATGAATTATGAGTAAAGACTTTAAATTTTTGAATCAATACAATTGCATATGTGATAACAATGCAATAAAGATATGATATTTTAAGATGCAAGCCACTTTAGAAGAAAATCCAATAGAGAATAAAGAACCATATGGCATTTTCTATGGAAATGAAGAGGTAAATATTGGTCCAAAGAAGAGGTAAATT
This sequence comes from Cupressus sempervirens, assembly GCA_028749045.1. Taxonomy (NCBI): domain Eukaryota; kingdom Viridiplantae; phylum Streptophyta; class Pinopsida; order Cupressales; family Cupressaceae; genus Cupressus; species Cupressus sempervirens. The sequence goes on from CM053787.1 coordinate 209,671,124, forward strand.
TTTTCCCTATAAGAAAAATATAGATACACAAAATTGCAAACATGGTGAACATCAATGATTGGTAGTACACCAATTGTGTAACTATAGAAAGACAAAAGTAGAATGTTGCAGATAAAATGAAAACTAAAATTATTATCGATTGGTTTCAAGGGGAAGAGGATGTTGAGAAAAGTGTTGTTGATTAAATCTAGCTATACCGCCAAAACTTCAAGTCACCAAATTAGTGGCAATTAGGGACAGATTTTCTTCAATTAATGTGTTTGAGATTTTAATCATCAATGTTGTTGAATAGAAAGTTTACAATTTGTGTAAGCTCCCATAAAAAAGGGCAATGTGTATTGGGAGTGATGAATAAAGGATCAATGTTTTAGAGTGTGAATATTGTGTTATTTTTTAATTCTTGTTTTTGTTTTGTTTCCTCTATTTCAGATTATTTCCCCTATTTTATATTCTACAAACACAATGAACACATTATTCAATTCTGACACTCATACGCTGCCATGCAAGGTCTTCAATCTTCTAAGCTAGGCTTTGGAGTATATACATTATAGAGATTAAACTATTTTTATTAATTGATTTCTACAATCTGTAATAATAGTTTTGTTTAATAATTTAGTTTCATCTCCTTGTAGCTCTATTATTTTCTGATTCATAATGTTTCAAGTGTGGTTCAAAATATTAATTTAAAAAATAATATACAATCAAATAACTAGAAAACAAATTATTGAACTAATCTTATTTTTCACTTTATAATTTCTTGTGAACACGTTACTCAATTCAAGCACTCATATGCTACCATGCAAGGTCTTTAGTCTTTCAAGCTAAGCTTTGGAGTATATACATTAAAGAGATTAAGCTATTTTTATTAATTGGTTTCTACAATCTATAATGATAGTTTTCTTTAATAATTTAGTTTCATGTCCTTGTAGCTCTATTATTCTCTGATTCATAATGTCAAGAACTAATCTTATTTTTCACTTTATAATTTCTTGTGAACACGTTATTCAATTCAAGCACTCATACGCTACCATGCAAGGTCTTCAGTCTTCCAAGCTAGGCTTTGGAGTATATACATTATAGAGATCAAACTATTTTTATTAATTGGTTTCTACAATCTATAATAATAGTTTTGTTTAACAATTTAGTTGTATCTCCTTGTAGCTCTATTATTCTCTGATTCATAACGTTTCAAGTGTGATTCAAAATATTAGTTTAAAAAATAATATACAATCAAATATCTAGAAAACAAATTATTGAACTAATATTTTTCTTAATTTATAATTTCTTGCAATGACTTTCTATTAGTTTATTTTTCAAGATTAATTTTCAATTAAATATGATAATGGAAGACTTGTAAAATAATTTACATAAGATGGAAAAGAAGGAGAATGAAAAGTTCTTTTAGTCTAAATTTATAACCAATCTTAATTTATTTGACCTATTGAAACTTAGGAAGAATGAGCACAAAATAATATGATTTACATAGATTAATTTTTAGCATGGACATAAAAGAATATATAGAAAATTGCATAGATTTTATGTTGATAAAGATGTGTTTGGTTTTGCTAATTAAGGAGGGAATTGTTATGAGAAGTACATCTATTGACATTTTCTGGTCAATACCCAATTTTGGCTAAGATCAAATATTTAAATACTCCAATATCCCTTAAAAGTTTGATAAATTTATCATGAATTTTGGCCTCTTAAAAGATGGGGACTATTGTGGTGTTATTATAATGGTTGAGTAGATTAATAGATGGATAATTGTAAGGACTACCCCTGCAAAACCAATGGCATATCAACAATCTCCATAAAAAGCAGAAAAGTCAACAAGAGTCAAAATCTTTTGAATATTGACCAATCAACATTAGTTGATTTAACTATCATTAATTTTAACAAAACTAATACATATATGTATATGCTCAAATTTAAAGAAAACTTAATTTTGTTACCAGATTACCAATACCAAATACCAGATACTAGATGGTCCAACCATGATGACCAATGCTGAAATGAGCTCCAGAACCTGTCTAAGAACAGAAGGGCAAGAATATTGTAGGAGTGCTTTAACACCCTACCACAAAGTTGTTAAGCTTCCCCGAAATCTTTCCTGACATGAAAGATACCCAGCTCGACAATGAGATAGTTTAAACAACTAGAACTTAGAGGAGTAATGGAATTGTGTCGTTAAAACAAAATCATGGTCTAAACACCATTCAGTAACAACATGGATAACAACATTACTATATGAAAGAAACTCATTAACGTTCCTTAATCAACATGTACAGATCTATTTTCTGTCACATTTGTATTTCCACTATGCACTACCAACATATGTGCATCCTTTCAAAATAAATGTAACACTTAATGCATTCATTTTAATCTATGCCATTAAGTATAGTGTCAATTCTAACAGGTCGTTAAAATGTAAATAACAAGGAGATGTTGTCAAAATTCCTCATGCTTCTCATAATATTCTTGAGTAATAAATAACAAGGATTCATATCATTCCTTCCTAACTTATCATATGGAAGCATACTTTAAATTCCTAAATCATTATGAGCTTTCATCCATTTGAAATAGCATTATTCCAAAGTAAAAACATGTGTAAGCTACAAAAATCTCAATGAAATAATCTCAAAATTTGTAACAACTCTTGGTGAGCTACAATAATCTCAATGAAATGAGACAAGGTTCACAAGTTTTAGATGCCAAAAGTAACATATCTAAATTTAAAAGCACGTTTCCAAACAAAATCCAGAGATTTCACTATTTCACTAACTCAAGAGATAGTTATTGTCTACAAATATATTTGGTAATAAATAGCATTCATGCAATAATTTCATGTAAAACTGTTTCATTTGATAAAATATTAAATATTGAGCATGATTCCTCCCATCAATATATAGATAATTATGGTCCTATGAAAATGCAACAATCATTATCCATAGAATATCACGATTTCATTTAAGATTTAAAAAGTTATACAAGGATGTATCTTGATTTCACATAAAAGATATTTAAGCAATAACTCAACTCGTTACACACTACTCCATAAGGTAGTAATAAGGTTTTAAATTTCTCCATTCATTTTCAATGTAAGCTAGAATAGTAACACCCATTCATAATCTAATGACTTTATTAAAAATACATCACTCCTATGTTCCACAATGAGAGCTTCATTTCTATGTTGATGACTAGTCCTTTATTGCTATCTTATTTTGCATAACTCATTAACAGGAACTTTCTTGAATTTAGAGTTTTATACATGCCATTCTAATTGGTAATTTACATGTAACAACAATTACATAGTCTACTCAAGCATGCAGTCACAAACATGCAGAAATGCTCAATACATAAGCCTATTTGTTTTCAGATGATTTATATCCAGATTAAAAGAAAGGAAGAAAAGAAATTCACTTGACTCTATTAACTTGACTAAACCTATAGCCGCAATTCCACAAATTAGATCATATGGGTGTGCCCAAAACCAAAGCTTGAATTAAATTGGCTCTACTATTTTCCTAATTTAACTCTTTAAAATAAATTTAGAAAGATGATTCCCATTTCTATTGTCTTCTAGGCACCGAATAAAAATTCTAACTGATTTTATACTAAAGCCTTCCATTACAAATTGTTTAGAACAAGAATCCATCACTGTCAACTAAGATCATAAACTAATGTAGCTCAAACTTCATGATGTAGAGATAAATTCAATGGAAGCAATATAAAAAAGGAACCAGCATGAGAAAGAAATATATATTAAAAAAATTTCTTAATTAATTCTTCAAATGAATAGTAAATACATTTGCTCTCCTACAGATTTCTTCTTCTATAATTTCATATTCTAAAGACTTGCCCTAAACCTAAAACTCTATTTATACATGCTAAGATGGTCTATAGAAAATTCTAGATTATTACAAAATAGGAAAAGCAGTCTATAGAATACTCTAGATTGATATAGAATGGGGAAGAATGACCCCACAATCATCTGTACAAATCCCAAGAAAAAAAATCTTATCGTAATGACAAAATTGGGATAAATTATTCATTTAGAAATCACTTCCAAAATATTTTATATTTGTGCTCCTGCACGATACTCCCCAGGAAATTTTATCTCAAGCCCACTTCAGATGAGCACTTGTAGAGTGATACCTTGCTTCTTGATATCTTGTTTAGTCATCCACATAGCATTTGCATCCAAATAACCTTTGAGTTTTACCAAATATTGCTTGGACTCCTTTCCTCTTCTCTATTGTATGACTTTGGTGGCAAGTATCCTTTCTAGCTGTGGTGTATGCTTAAATGGTAGACATTGAATGTCTTTTCTATTAGCAATCTATCATGTATCAATTTCTTCAGTGGGTGCTTTGAATGGTGTGAGGTCTACTATGTTGAAGATGGGAGAAATGCCAATCTCAGGTGGTAATCGAATCTCATAAGCATTTGTTCCAAACTTCTTCAATATTTGACAAGGACCTAGTTTTCTCAACATAAGCTTGCTAGATTTGCCTTTTGGTAGCCTCTCTTTCTTGAGATTTGCCCATACTAAATCTCCCACTTCAAATTCTAAGTGTCTCCATTTCTGATGTGCATGTTTCTTATACTTGTCAGAGGTTTTTTGCAGTTGTACTTTGACTTCATCATGGATTTCTTTTATGGTTGTAGCAAATTCTTCTCCTTGGGCACTAACTTGTTGTTGTGAACTCATATGTCTTAACTGAAAATCCCCTCTAGGATGAATTCCATATACCACTTGAAATGGTGACTTTCCTATACTTCTATTGATGGATTCATTATATGCAAATTTAGCTTGGGGAAGGATTACATCCCAATTTGTTGCATGTTGTCTTATGAGTGTTCTTAACAAATTACCCAAAGTTCTATTAACTACCTCTATTTGGCCATCAGTTTGAGGGTGGTAGGCTGATGAGAATGATAAATTGGTTCCAAGTTTCCTCCATAAAGTTCTCCAAAATTTTCCTACAAACTTCACATCCCTGTCTGAAACTATGTTGAGAGGTAGCCCATGAATCCTTATGACTTCCTTAAAAAAGAGATCTGCTATATGAGAAGCATCATTGGTTGACTTACATGGTAATAAGTGAGCCATTTTGCTAAACGTTTCTACTAAAACAAATACACTATCATGCCCCTTTTGTGTTCATGGCAGCCCCATTACAAAATTCATCATTATGCTTTCCTAGGGTCTAGATGGTATTGGCAAAGGTTGATAAAGCCCTGCATTTGTAGTCCTTTCTTTGGCCCTTTGACAAATAAGACATGTTTCCACAAAGTTTCTAACATCAGTCTAAAGTTTAGGCCAATAGTAGTACCTTCTAACCAATTCTAAGGTTTTATCCAAACCAAAATGTCCACCCATTGTTCCACTATGCTTCTCTTTGATAATGTTTGTTCTCATAGAGCACTTGGGTAAACATAGTTGTCCTCCTTTGAAAAGAAGTCTATCTTGTATCAAAAAATCAAGAAAATCAGCATGATACCTTTCACCAAACTACATACATACCTTGTAGATGTCACCAAAATATGGATATGCTACATACATGTCCTTGAGTGCTTCAATTCCCACACTTTCCAGCTGTATCCGAGATACAATCAGATTCCTTCTACTAAGAGCATTAGCAACCTTGTTTGATATGCTCTTCTTATGCTTGATGGTGAAGGTATAGACATGTAAATACTCCACCCATTTCATGTGCCTATGACTTAATTTGTCTTGGTTATTCAAAAAACTAAGTGCTTGGTTATCGGTATATACAACAAACTCCTTTGGCAACAAGTAGTGTCTCCACCTTTTGAGAGCTTGAACCAATGCATACATTTCTAGGTCATATGAAGAGTATTTATGCTTGGCTTCATTGAGTTTTTCACTTGAGAAAGCCATTGGTTTTCTTTCTTGACTAAAAACTGCCCCTATAACAACCTTGCTAGCATCACATTCTACTTGAAAAACTTTGTTAAAATTAGGTAAAGAAAGAATTGGATACTCACTAACCTTTTTCTTAAGTAATTCAAAAGCTTCATTTTCTAATTGACTCCATGCAAACTTACACTTATTTCCTCCTTTAATAGTTTCTAACATAGGAGCACATATATGACTAAAATTTCTTATGAACTTCCTATAAAATGTAGCAAGACCATGAAAACTTCTAACATCTCCAACTATTCTTAGGGGTGGATAGAATAGCATAGCACTTACCTTATCTTTATCCATCTTTAGGCTACCTTGGGAGATCACAAAACCAAGATATGTCAGCTTGTCTTGCATGAACACACACTTTTCCAAATTTATTACCAATTTCTCCTCATGAAGTCTTCTCAAAACCATGTCAATGTGCTCTAGGTGTTCTTCCTTTGTCTTGCTGAAAATTAATATATCATCTAAATATACTATGATGAACTTTCCATTGAAGTCTTTGAGTATTTCATTCATAAGTCTCATGAAGGTACTAGGAGCATTAGAGAGTCCAAATGGCATTACCTTCCATTCATATAATCCATCATTGGTTTTTAATGTTGTCTTCCACTCATCTCCAGCTCTTATCCTTATTTGATGGTACCCACTTTTTAAGTCAATCTTGGAGAAATACTTTGCACCTCCCAAAAAATTAAGCCAATCTTTAATTCTTGGCATTGGAAACCTATATCTAATTGTAATCTTATTAATGGCTCTAGAAACAACACACAACCTCCAAGTTCCTTCCTTCTTGGGTGCCAAAATAGTAGGTATAGCACATGGGCTTAAGCTTTTTGTAATCAAGCCAGAAACAAGTAACTCCTTTACTTGTCTAGCAATCTCTTCAATTTGTTGTGGTGTCATCTTGTATGCAGCCTTATTGGGTAAAGTAGCTCCAAGAATAAAATCAATACAATGACTAATGTCTCATATAGGTGGTAAAGACTTTGCCATACCTTCTGAAATCAAACCTTCATATTTATCCAAAAGTTCTTTCACTTCATTAGGAATTGTCTTCTTTGTATTAGCCTCCTTTCTATCATTTCCAATGGGTTCTTATGGTTGTGAGTTAGGCATAAAAAGAAAAGGCTTAGGTTCATCCTTCATGTCCTGTAAGAATTCCTTTTTATCAACCATCATAATTTTGGCTTCTTTCTCTTTATTTTCTTCCACTTCTTCATGATCAACAAATGAAATCAATCTAATCGCTTTTCCATCCATTTTTATGGTGTCTATATTGAGTTTTCCATCATATTATGCCTGCAAACCATACTGCTAGGGCCTACCAAATAATAGGTGGCATGTATCCATGTCAACTATATCACACAAAATTCTATCCTTATACTTTCCAATCTGAAAATCAACCCATGCTTGCTCATTTACAGGAGTTTTTTGACCCTTTGTTAGCCATGAAACCTTATACGGAAAAGGATGAGGTATCCTCCTAGGTTTTAACTTCCGAACCATCTCAAGAGAAACTAAATTTTCAGTAGATCCTAAGTCAATAATAACTTTACATACCTTACCTCTAGATTTGCAAGTAGGCCTAAAGATAGTTTTCCTTTGTGGTGGTTCCATGGTAGTAGGCACTTTCAAAAGTGTTCTTTTCATCATTGAACTTTCTCCTCTTTTAGGTAGACTATCTAAGTTAGTCATCTCCTTCTCTTGGTATTTATCATCTTGTACCAAATGTGTTCTTTCACCTTGTGAACTTGAACTTTATCTATCCAGACACCTAGATGCACAATGTCCCTCCTTATTGCAATTGAAACAAATAATTAGACTTTCCCTTCTACCACCAAATCTACCTCTTGAAATGCCTCTTCTACCTCTGAAGTTACCTCTAAAATTTCCTTCGCTTTGACTTGTTTCTTGCTTTATCTCTTTATGATCTTCATGATTTTTTCCTCTTCCTTGAAAATTTCCTCTTCCCCTTTGATTTCTTCCTCTTCCTCTAGTACTTTGTTCTTGCCTTCTTTTCAATTTGGCTTCCACCTTCAATGCCAGTTGATAACATTTATGTACTATATCAAGACATAATAAATTAGGTTCTTCTTGAATGTTCAACCTCAATCCATTGAGATATCTAGCAACTTTTACACTTTCACATTCACTCTACTTTGCCCTTAGGCTTAGTTTTTGGAATTCTTCAGTATAGACAGTGACATCTAGCTCCTTTTGTCTTAAACTTTGTCTCCTTTGATGAAGTTGGATTTCATAATCCTCAGGTAAGTATGTTTCTCTCACCTTGGCACACATCCTTTCCCATGAAGTTATCATGTTCTTACCTTCTTTGACCTTTTCTCCTTGAATGAAATTCCACCAAGTGAGGGCTGGTCCCTTCAACTTTGACTTGGCAATTTTTACCTTATCCTTCTCTGCTATATTTTCACATTCAAAATGGTTGTTCAAGGCTTCTATCCAATCCACAATAGCATCAACATCCATCTTTCCCAAGAAGATGGGTAGGTCACCTTTGGCATCCTTCTTACCAACTCTCTCAAGGGCCTCTATGAAGTATCTCTAGTTTGTAGGTAAGTTAACCACCTCCTGCTCAGGGATATCCTCTTCTTCCCCTTCTTCCTCTTGCTCTGAGGAAATCTTTGTTGTCTTTTCCATGTGGCCCTTCATCTTCTCAAATTCATCTAATAACCACTTATTGATTTTCTCATGTTCTTGCATCTTCTTTTCCAATTCATCATTGGTGACCATGTTTGATGTTTTAGCTTCTGACTCTGATCTAAACATAAAATCTAATTTCCTTAGGAGCTTTTCCCAAGCTCTGATACCAAAAATGATGCAAAGATAAATTCAACAGAAGCAATATCAAAAAGGAACCAACACTAGCAAGAAATATATATTAAAATTTCTTTTTAATTAATTCTTCAAATGAATAGTAAATACATTTTCTCTCCTAAAAATTTCTTCTCTTGTAATTTCATATTCCAAAGACTTGCCCTAAACCTAAAACTCTATTTATACTTGCTAAGACGGTCTACAAAAAATTCTAGATTATTACAAAATAGGAAAAACGATCTATAGAATACTCTAGATTGATATAGAATGGGGAAGAATGACCCCACAATGATTTGTACGAATCCCAAGAAAAAAATCTTATCGTAATGATAAAATCGGGATAAATTATTCATTTAGAAATCACCTCCAAAATATTTTATATGGGCACTCCTACACCACTTCAATTTGTTTTTTTTCTTTCTTTCTTCAGTGATAAATATGAAGCGTTCAATCAATCAAGCTAGAATAACTCAATCTTAATGATCTTACAAATTTTTGTCCTCATTTAATTCACCAAAGTCAAAAGAATCTCAAAAAGAAAGATTGCAATATGACATGCGCTTACCTGGCACATGACCATTCATATGACCGCCAAGAGCTTGACCCATCTTGAAACTTCTACCACAAAATTGTGTTCATCTTCCACTTTCTCTTTGAAATCAGAAATTATCTATTCTGGTTCTCCTCCAGTTAGTTCTTTTATTGAGCAAAGTAGAAAAATGGCAACATATGCGAGCTGCAATTGCCTCCTTCCAAATGAATATGATGAGCTACATCTTATAGGGTTATGGGTGTGTAGAGGTAAAGAAATTGATAAAGATAAAGGAGAGCATTTCAATTGTCTATAGTTAGCCATACACAACACTATTTTGGCTGAGGGAATTCTTCTTATAGTGGTGCACATACAAATTTAAAGTGAAGATTGAATGCAGTCATTGAAGAACTATCTTGATTTATAGTTGCTTAATTTGCAAAAGTAGGCCAGGATTAAAAGAGCTACTCTATTGGAAAGCTTTGGGTTCCTATTTGCAAGACATTCTCAATTTAAAAAGATGGAAAAACCAAGCTTTTGATATAGTGACATTGGAAATGGTAAATAACAAACTAAGGGTCTTCTTAGTTCCATCCCAGACCATGCAATGGAGTCCTATAATCCAAGCCATGCATCCTACAATTATAGAAAAGCTTCTGGATTTTTTGTGTAGTCCTGATGGATAGTCAGCTTAACAATAGTGAGAAGTAAAGGTTTTCTTTGGTTTGAATGAGGATTTTTATGGGAAAAAATAGTAAGCCCTCCAAAGGCTTGGTAATGATAAGGTAGACAAGAACAATCAACAACTTTTTGTTCAGATTTGTAATTGATTCCTTTAAACCCTCACATCATTGCTTATAACAAATTCGTTATTAATGTTCCATTCTAATTTAAGTAAAATATTTTATTACTTTAATCTAAGAAAAAATTTAATACCGAGTTATTCGGTGACTCAAAAAGTGGGTTGTGACATCCTTCCCCCCTTAATAATGCATCATCCTCGATGCTAGGTCAATACGTACAAGTACAATCAATGAGCAATCAAGTAAATAATTTGAATTTAGTCAAATTTCCATTATTCTATGATTCAGACACAACATGTGCTTCTATTTAGATTTTATCATAATCAACAACATAACATTTCATATGAATGCATTCTAATACAATCAACACGCACAAACACTCATAAGACACTATTTTTTAAACCCAAATTTAAACACTTATTTGAAGCAATCAATTCTAGAGAGAAAATAATACACATTGTATATAAGCACATGTATAATAATTATTTCAAGAACCTTTTTCTATGTGAGTGTGTGAATTCCATTACCATTCTATAGTTTTACAAGGTTAGACTACCTCTCTCCGACAATATTCCCCCTTTCTAATGATGTGTTGTTCCCTCTATTCATTCATAGGAACAAAACCAAATGTCAGTCCATCATATATCATAAATCAAAATCAAATTTTCTAATGAAATGTAAAATCAAATACTTCCTTATATCAAGAAGTCTCAAAATTTGTAAGATATTGCCTCAAATTCACATGATATCACACACATACCTGTGCACTTACCATACCTTGGCATCACCTATGGATTTTTCCTTGCTAGTGGGTACTTCTTATCCACATCCTACCATACTAATCAGTATCTCAAGGAGATCAACTCAAATATTAGGAGCCAAAAATTTTATTCAACTTTATGACTTCTTAACTCATCTTTTAATCACATCTTGATCATGAGTAACATAAATAATTAGCCATTCATACCATGTGTACCGTATGTACCATACATACCATCTAACATGTGGTGCTTGCTAAGTGAGTAATTGTCTACATCAATAGATTAGTGCCCATGAAACATAATCAAGTAATGCAATCCCATTACATCTAACTCATCCTCATTTGAATCATTATGAAATATAATGACATGCACATATAACATCTTTAATGTAATCATTAAATTTAATCATCATTATGCATCTAAATGCTTGCATAGTTGACATCCAAATGTATTTACATCTTAATGTGTCATATAGTTCCAAATTAACAACATACGTTTAACCAATATCATAGAAAGTTCAAGGATAGAAAGTCACACAATCAAATGTGTTAGGTAACATTAACTCAAGCTCTACATCAATAGATAATTCAACCAAATCCAAAACACACATGTCAACCAAAGGGTCTAAGTCTATGCTGAACACCATATCGACTAGGAGTCAAATAGATAACTCAAGATGACTACATCGTTGATCATTATTCACTGACCAAATTGACTAAATAAAAAGGAGTCAACGACTTTCTATAAAATAGAAGTCACATGCATGGTGGATCATCACATATACATAACACCTATGCAAAAATATTATCAAAGTAGATAAAAGAGGGATCTATTCATACCCGTTCACATTCTCATAGGACAACCACATATCCATATATTTGCCACATATGCCAAAAAGTCAAGTTAGGGTAGCCAAAAACTGACTACACATAGTTAAATCAACAAGTAGAAGCAATATCTTCCAATTAATTATGCAACTTCATTCTAATTTCCAACTCACATGTCAAAGTGATAGGTATAATAATAATTTATACTTCATAAACCAACTATCGACCAAATTGTCGAGTACAACATATCATCACATGAATATTCCATACATGAATTTATTGAATAAGTTGACCTACATGTTAAACTTCATCATATGTAAGAACAATCTCCTACTAAACAATTGACACATTATCAATTGCAAGGATACATAAAATAATCAAGCAAAAACCTAGTTTGAATAGTCAACAACTATTTCATTCACCATGTTCACAAGTTATCAAATAATTATGCATCTAAGAATGTAACACATGACATTATCCAAGGATGCTAACCTACATGCCATCCATCCATCAATGCATGATTTAATAAATACACTAAGTATAATTTAAAGCATCATCCCTCAATGGCATCATAGAAAATGTCAACCTAAATGTCTGTCATGGAACAATAAGCACATCATACAAGTATAATGTCGTCTATCATATGATCAACACCATTAAGTACATCATCTAGGTATGCTCACCAATCACCTGCAAGGATCAGTAAATCCAATTTTTATCAATTTAGTGACCTTAGGCCCTCAAGCCCATCTTGTCACCATAGTGTGCTTAACCAACATATAAGAATGTGTTGTGATGTATGACCTTCATGCCATTAAATCATCACATAAAATATGGTTTGAGGCGCTTTAACCTCACCAACCATGGAGTGAATACTTCCCCCAAGATTCTTCCTAATACGAAGAATTCCCCAACCCTGGCACGAGAAGCCTAGATTCCCAGAATAGGATGGATCAGATGGATCTAGTGCGACCATGAAACATTTCTACATTGCAACCATGTGCCTAATAGTCTAAACATAGAATGTAGCCAAGAAATAAAAATAAACTACACATCTACACATATGTAGTAAAACCAAATAAGCATAACCATGCACACATATGCAATGTCTGGAAAACAAAATGGCTTGGCTAAGCACTTTAAAAATTCCAAATTTACCTGTAGAAGAAACAAGAACAACATTTATCCATTCTACAAAATTGGCAGATAGAGAAACTAAACATGAAGATATCCATCTATATGTCCCATATTCGCTACATTACACCTAACCATGAAGGAAGATATGCAACAATTTTTGAAGTACCAATATTACACTAGTAGGTAGAGTGGAAAATGAAAGTAGCACTTCTACCCTTCCCTGTCTGTCCACATTTGGCACCCACACCAAAAGTGTAAGCTTTCCAAAAAAATAAAAATAAATGCAAAAGGAAGAATGACATGTTCTTCACAATCTACTCCCTCATACAACCTATCAATGCTCTACAATGAACATCATAGATGACATCACTTCCAAATCACAGGACTAACATCATCAAAAGTATGCACACACACCCTAGCCACCTTAAGATCAAAGAAATCTTGAAAACAAGATTCATAATTCTCAAGTCAAAGTCCAAAAAGGAGATATAAAATCAAAATAAAAGTGAACAAGAGTCACAGTAATTAGGTTACTTAAGAAATTGGTGGCTTGGTGGTCACAAAGAACATAAAAATTTCAAGCTAGTCCTTCATCACATCCAAGTTCATGAAATCAAACATAATAAAATGAAAACCCAATTCACTTAAAGCACAATGACTCTCACTAGTCGCCAAGAGGGAGTAGATGTTTAATGACACTTTGCATACAAGGGTCGCTAAGAACTTAACCAATCTTCTCATGCATCACATGTAATTTATCTTGTTAACAAAATCCATGTTCTTCCCACTTATTATCTTAGGTTAATCAATGAACGTCATGAATTTGGCATAAATTAGAATTAAACTCTTGCACCAAATGTGCATCACATGTTAAAATAAAAAGAAATTTTTCATTGCTATCACAAGCCAAATCTTCATTTAGTAGGCTCTCATAGCCTAGTGTAAAAAGGCAACCATTCTTTGACTATCTCAATAGTTAAATTTTAATACTCCAATGGACATATTATACCATCACATGGTTTAAAGTAAATATAAGCATAAATATATAAAATACACAATTTACTGATCATTCCATAAACTTTCCATTTTGACAATTGTTTAAGGAATGCAAATTTTAACTCAAATCATGACATGCAAAAGGAACATCATATCCTTCTATGTCAAAGTAAGCATAGCTAAGAAGCACAACATGAAACCTATGTCATCAACTCGTACAACCTAAAGGAAACAAGTTGACTTATAGTTGTATGTTTAGCATAGTGAACTCAAGCCCCAAGTGTGGAACCAAGAGCTCTGATACCATATGTAAGGACTGCCCTTGCAAAACCAATGCCACATCAACAATCTCTATAAAAAGCAAAAAATTCAACAAGAGTCAAAGTCTTTTGAATATTGGGTAGTCAACATTAGTTGATTTAACTATCATTAATTTTAGAAAAACTGATACATATACGTATATGCTCAAATTTAAAGAAATCTTAATTTCATTACCAAATTACCAATACCAGATACCAAATACTAGATGGTTTAACCATGGTGACCAACGTTGAATGAGCTCTAGAACTTGTCTAAGAACATAAGGGAAAGAATATTGTAGGAGTGCTTTACCACCATACCACAAATTTGTTAAGCTTCCCTGAAATCTTTCTTGACATGAAAGATGCCCAGCTTGACAACGAGATAGTCTAAACAAGTAAAACTTAGAGGAGTAATGGAATCGTGTCTTTAAAATAAAATCATGGTCTAAACACCATTCACTAACAACATGGATGAAAACATTAGTGTATGAAAGAAACTCATTAACATTCCTTAATCAACATGTACAGATCTATTTTCTATCACATTTGTATTTCCACTATGCACTACCAACATATATGCATCCTTTCAAAATAAATGTAACACTTAATGCATTCATTTTAATCCATGCCATTAAGTACAGTGTCAGTTCTAACATGTCGTTAAAATGTAAATAACAAGGAGATGTTATCAAAATTTTTCATGCTTCTCATAGTGTTCTTGAGTAATAAATAACAAGGATTCATATCACTCCTTCCTAACTTATCAGATGGAAGCATACTTTAAATTCCTAAATCATTATGAGCTTTCATCCATTTGAAATAGCATTATTCCAAAGTAAAAACATGTGTGAGCGACAAAAATCTCAATGACATAATCTCAGAATTTATAATAACTTTGAAATAGCATTATTCCAAAGTAAAAACATGTGTGAGCTACAAAAATCTCAATGAAATAATCTCAAAATTTATAATAACTCTTGGTGAGCTACAACAATCTCAATGAAATGAGACAAGGTTCACAAGTTTTAGATGCTAAAAGTAACATATCTAAATTTAAAAGCATGTTTCCAGACAAAATCCAGAGATTTCACTATTTCACTAACTCAAGAGATAGTTATTGTCTACGAATGTATTTGGTAATAAATAGAATTCATGCAATAATTTCATGTAAAATTGTTTCATTTGATAAAATATTGAATATTGAGCATGATTTCTCCCATCAATATATAGATAAGTATGGCCCTATGAAAATGCAACAATCATTATCCACTGAATATCATAATTTCATTTAAGATTTAAAAAGTTATACAAGGATGTATCTTGATTTCACATAAAAGATATTTAAGCAATAACTCAACTCATTACACACCACTCCATAAGGTAGTAATAAGGTTGTAAATTTCTCCATTCATTTTCAAGGTAAGTGAGAATAGTAACACCCACTCATAATCTAATGACCTTATTAAAAATACATCTCTCCAATGTTCCACAATGAGAGCTTCATTTCTATGTTGATGACGAGTCCTTTATTGCTATCTTATTTTGCATCACTCATTAATAAAAACTTTCTTGAATTTAGAGTTTTATACATGCCATTCTAATTGGTAATTTACATGTAACAACAATTACATAGTTTACTCAAACACGCAATCACAAACATGCAAAAATGCTCAATACATAAGCCTATTTGTTTTCAGATGATTTACATCCAGATTAAAAGAAAAAGGAAGAAAAGAAATTCACTTGACTTTATTAACCTGACTGAACCTATAACTGCAATTCCACAAATTAGATCATATGGGTGTGCCCAAAACCAAAGCTTGAATTAAATTGCATCTACTGTTTTCCTAATTTAACTCTTTAAAATAAATTCAGAAAGATGATTCCCATTTCTATTGTCTTCTAGGCACCGAATAAGCATTCTAACTGATTTTATACTAAACCCTTCCATTACAAATTGTTTAGAACAAGAATCCATCACTATCAACTAAGATCATAAACTAATGTAGCTCAAACTTCAATTTGTTTTTTTTTTCTCTTTCTTCAATGATAAATATGAATTGTTCAATCAATCAAGCTAGAATAACTCAATCTTAATGATCTTACAAATTTGTGTCCTCATTTAATTTACCATAGTCAACAGAATCTCAAAAAGATAGATTGCAATATGGCATGCGCTTACCTAGCACATGACCATTCATATGACCGCCAAGAGCTTGACCCGTCTTGAAACTTCTGCCACAAAATCATGTTCATCTTCAACTTTGTCTTTGAAATTAGAAATTATCTATTCTAGTTCTCCTCCAATTAGTTCTTTTGTTGGGCAGAGTAGAAAAATGGCAACGGATGTGAGCTGCAGTTGCCTCCTTCCAAATGAATACGATGAGTTGCATCTTATAGGGTTATGGGTGTGCAGAGGTAAATAAATTGATAAAGATAAAGGAGAGCATTTACAGAAGTAGGTTGGGATTGGAAGAGCTACTCTATTGGAAAGCTCCAAGTTCTTGTTTGCAAGACATTCTCAATAAATATAAAAAGATGGAAAAACCAAGATTTTGATATAGTGTCATTGGAAATGGTAAATAACAAACTAAGGGTCTTCTCGGTTCCATCCTAGACCATGCAATGGAGTCCTACAATCCAAACCATGCATCCTACAATTACAAAAAAGCTTATGGATTTTTTGTGCAGTCCTAATGGATAGTCAGCTTAACAACAATGAGAAGTAAAGTTTTTTTTTGGTTTGAATGAGGATTTTTATGGGAAAAAATAGTAAGCCCTCTAAAGGCCTAGTAATGATAAGGCAGACAAGAACAATGAACAATTAACAACATTTCGTTCAGATTTGTAACTAATTCCTTTAAACCCTCACGTCATTGCTTATAACGAATTCATTATTAATGTTCCATTCTAATTTAAGTAAAATATTTTATTACTTTAATCTAAGAAAATTTTTAATACCAAGTTATTTAGTGAATCAAAAAGTGGGTTGTGACAATAATGAGAGATGCTACTATCTTTGAAAGATGAACTCGCAATGTGATAAGTTATCTTTCAAACTATGGTAAGAAAGAAAGCTCGTGATTATGTAAGAGTAGAATCCTTCCTTCATAATAAATTATACACTTTTGAAGAAAATTTGTAAAACAACTCTATGGATCATACTACTAGTTGCAAACTAGAAGTATCAAAGAATACACTTATTAAATTATAAAATCACAAAATGAAAAGCATGAAAATTAGATAAAAATCTAATTAATTCAAATTTGATAATAAATATTTAAATATGTTTTGAACATATTGAAATGAAGGTAGATTAGAAATAATATCTATAATATTTCTTGAAGAGATTATTTATTGATAAGTAGGAGATAATTTCCATAGCAACTCAAATTGTGATATTGCTATCAGGATTTAACTGTGTGATTTTGAGTCAAACTCATTGACCCATGTTTCATGAGTAGTGATTCAACATGAATCCATATCTCATGAGAATAAATGGAACACTTAGCACTCATTGGATCTAGGTGATGCTCATAGGGGTGAAGCACCGAGACTTCTCGGGAGATCACCCATCCCAGTACTACTTCAGCCTGAGCGCGATTAACTATGAAGTTTCCTCCATGGTTAAACCCAAAGCTTGAAACCCCATTTGCAAAAACTTCACCAAGTGTTGTACCTTATGAATAATTCATTAGAAAGCCCCTTAAGCTCATCAATTGATAAGTAGGAGATAATTTCCACAACAAGTCAAATTGTGATATTGCTATCAGGATTTAATTGTGTGATTTTGAGTCAAACTCATTGACCCATGTTTCATGAGTACTGATTCAACATGAATCCATCTCTCATGAGAATAAATGGAACACTTAGCACTCATTGGATATAGGTGATGCACATAGGGTGAAGCACCGGGACTTCTCAGGAGGTCACCCATTCAAGTACTACTCTAGCTTGAGCGCGCTTAACTATGGAGTTTCCTACATGATTAAACCCAAAGCTTTCAACCCCATTTGCAAAACCTTCACCAAGTGTTGTGCCTTATGAACCATTCATTAGAAAGCCCCTTAAGTTCATCAATTGATAAGTAGGAGATAATTTCCATAGCAAGTCAAATTGTGATATTGCTATTAAGATTTAACTGTGTGATTTTGAGTCAAACTCGTTGACCCATGTTTCATGAGTACTGATTCAACATGAATCCATCTCTCATGAGAATAAATGGAACACTTAGCACTCATTGGATCTAGGTGATGCTCAAAGGGGTGAAGCACAAAGCATCCATTATGATCAAATTGCTTTCAACTGCATTCTCAGACTGCTCCGAAGCGTCTTGTTTTGACTCCTTAATTTTGCTATTCCGATATTGAAACTTGAAAATGCGAAGCAATATGACAATTGAGGCACTGCGCGAATGTTTTCAAGGCTGGCGTATGAGGTTCAGAGGGTATTGGGATTTTTGGGAATATTTTGAAGCCAACGGTTATATGGCAGTTCTGTTTCTTTTCTTTATCCAAATTAGTTCAGATGTTTTTCGCGTCTCCACCTTCATTTTGCACGAGAGTCGTTAGACTCCCTTATAGCCTATGGAGATTACACGCTACTGTGATGTTCAAGGATGACTTGACAAGAAACCATTTCAATTGGTTTGTTAGATGCAAATTTTGAGAACAAAATAAAATTCCTCAAAAGTATAGCTTTATAACTATTTTACACTTAGAAAAATTAATAACAATTAACTTTTGTCCACCATTATGCAATTTGATGCAATAGATCTATATTAATTGTCACACCTTGCAATTTATAATGTTATAAATATTCTTAATATAATTGTGTTTATTCAATATTTATTTTTTATTTGTAAATTAAACTCATTTATTTATGACTTATTTAGTATAGCATGTTTATATCTTTGATGATGTTTTTGTATAAATATATATAAGCATCATGTCATGTAAGATGTATAAGATCATCAAAAGTATTTAGTAAGAGGCTTGATAATGCATGTACAAGAATGATTGTAGGATGTTATAAAATGAACCAAGACTTTTGACCAACATTATCACAATGCTTGATGCTTGTCATAAATCATTGTTTGATGGGAGATTAATATTAAAATTTATGGCACCTAATTAACATGTCATTATTGCTAATTGCTACATAGTATATGTAGTGGGTTGTCAATTCACAAGATGAAACTCTAAGGACAAAACTGTGTAGCGAGTAAGTGCTTAGAGTTATGGTATATGTGAGGCCTTGTGTTGATTTGAGAAGTATCCGTTGGGCCTGTGTGACAAAGTTGGGTGTACACAGGCGCTATGTAGGTGAGGCCTTGTGCCAATTTGAAGAGTGTTCAATAGGGCTATGTCATGTGTTAGGCATGCATAGTTATCATGTAGGATCCTATTGTGGAATGGATTTGAGGTACAATCTTGGGGCTATGCTATGTGATGATCCCACTAGAATAATTATAGTGTAAGAAGTCGTCATGGGGAGGATTGGAGGTATAGTTTTGGGGTTCTACGCAATGATCCCAATCTAGCATAGTTATGGGGTAGGCGAGGCATGGAGGGAGCCAATATTTTGTCTTAGAAATTGTTGGATTCCTTTAGTTTATCACATACATGGAGAAATTGTGAGAATAGTGTGGGTATGAGTTATTAATGGTAGTCTTGGTGATGGCCTTTTTCTTAATGCAACATAATATGTCGGGTCATAGTTATATGGTTTGGTACTAGTTGCATGAGAGGGTTGTGTGTGTATTGTATATTCCCTTGGTAGATACTTTTGAGAGATCCTATATGCATTTATAAGTGACAATATTTTCACCTTAACATTTATTTCCTTGTCATAGTACAGACTTATGAAATTAAGGATTCAAATTACTTGTTGGTTAGAATTATATTTACATGATATATAATATTCTTGACCAAGCACATGTTTATTAAGTTCAAAATGTCAAATAACTAAGTCTCTAATCACATAGATAGTCAAAGCTATCATAGATGAGCCCTTGAGGCATATATATGACTTATAACTCCCAACTCTCTAAGAATTGTTTTGAGTTCAAGCGTTCTTCTTGATGTTATGGACAATATGTTTGTATTTACAAATCTAGTTATAATTTAAGCATCAAGAATTTAATATAAATAAGAATTTTATTTTACTTAAATCTACTTGTATTCTAGATATTACTATGCCCTCCTAAGAAAAATATTAATGTTAAGTATTTCTTTTTTACTACAAATATTGCATTCCATAGAAATGGTGGATTCAAATTATACTAAGCTTTTATTAGTTCCTGCCGTTGGCAGGATACTAACTCATCGGTCAGATGCAAATAAATGCCAACTACCTTTTCCATCCCACCAATGGCAGATAAATATTTTTTTGCCTATACAGAAATTTGTAATGTTGACCTATTTTCTATGATTTTAACATATGAAAAAAACCTAATTATCTTTATTGGGATTGGTGGGGAGTAAAAATAGTAAGGAGGAAAATTAATTTTCATTACATATTAATATAGAATTTTCAACACTTTGCAAATACATTGGTTTATAAGAATTTTATGAATGCATTAATTACAACCTTATCTTTTCCTTATCTTTTTCACATTTGTGACAAGTGGATTAACTTTTTAAAAAACAATTATTTTTATCTTCCAGCTCACAAATGAATGTCTAATCAATAATAATTATTACTATTTATTTTTATTACCAAGTTTTTTAATCAAATATGTCTAATCAATAACAATTATTACTATTTATTTTTATTACCAAGTTTTTAAATCAAATATAGAGTTTAGTATTTCAATTTGTAATTTTTTAAAAACTTTGATTTTTTAATAAAAGTACTTGAATTATTGCTATCATTTTACTTTTATAAATTAAAAAAAATTAAAGAACATTCTTTTTTAATTATATTTTATAATAGTGTTTGTAATATGTATAATTAATAAGTGTTACAATTTAAAAATTATATCATTTATTATTATTATTATTTATTTAAACAATTTATCATTTAGCTTAAATATATTTAAAGCTTAAATATATATTTTAATATTAAATTAATACTTATATTTTACATCAAAAAACATAGTGAAGGAAATAACCACACAAAAAAAAAGATACTTCAATTCTAAAAGATGTATAAATTATTATTAAGTTTTCCTAAACTATGTGCTAAGATTAAATTGTTATATGTTATTTCTTATTTATTATATTATATTTATTCATTAACATTAATTTATATGTATTACATCTATATATTATTTACAAATGTACATATTAAATTATATACATATTATTTCATAATTAAAAATTACTTTATTCTATGAAAACATATGAGCCATCTATCAGATGACAAGTGCAATTCTAGGCAAAAATCAATGCATTCACAATCCTAATTTACAACTATTTAACCTTATTCTCACTCACCTACACCTCTACAATGGCAGGAACTACGACGCATTGTGTCTCTTGTTAATATGATTAATTCCACCAATCCTTGTTAGTTTTGGGTTAGCCTTAAGGTTTCATTAATATTATTTTTTAACAAAACCAATAGGGGAGAGACCATTTACTAATCATGTTTACCTTCATTGTAATTTGTAACATACCACCCTTATAAATATGAGAGGCAGAACTGGGAAAAATCTCTAAAATCATTGAGATAAAAATTCAAAAGTTGATGTATATTATTTAAAGGAACATTTGACATTAATATCTCCCTTGATCAAAATCTTTATGTTCTACTAAACCAAAATGATGATTACGATGATCTTGGAAAATCTTTTGATAATAAACAGGGCTTGTGATTACTCTCCGCCTAGATCTTGTAAAGAATGGGAATATGACTAAGATCATAATAACAACTAGAGAAAGGATAACCCATAAAAATGACTCATGAGTAATAGACATATAAACTCATTTCCACCATAATCTTCATATTTGTAAGGAAATAAGAATATTGAAATTAAGATGTGCAAAGTCATCTCCACTAATGCCACTCATGATACACTTACAAGGACCAAGAAATTCTTGAAGATATTATCTAGAGAGATTCATTCATTCTAACTTAGTATCAAAATAAAATAACTACATTTAGCCTTTATACACATTTATTTCCCAAAGTTTCTACAAATTTTTTCTTTTGTTCAAGATATTAGTAGCCAAGAGCAATCAAATAATACCTTTAGAGCCATTACTAGGGAGCCAACACAAAAATAATTACAATCAATCTATATCTAAATTTATTTTAAAGTTTTGCTACTAGACAAAATTTATACAAAAACTTCCTTTGTTCAAGATACTAATAGCTTAGATCATTTATAAATACCTTTAGAGTCATTACTAGGGAACAAACACATTTATTTCCTATAAAGAACTATAATGTTTCTTAGTAAAAACTAGAAGAAAGAATATCCTAGCTATTGATGAAGCTCCTCTAGGAAAACTATTGAGATCCTTTCGTAGATAATGCATTTCTTTCTAATGACACTACATTTGAGATCCTTTCAATTGATCAACAATCTTGAAACCTTCAACCTTAGTCCATCTCACTATTTAAAAAAAATTAAAAATTAAAAACTATCCATTACTTAAAATCTCTCTATTATTGGTAATCCAAATTTTTAAGCTAGTAGGACTTTTTGTTGTAGAACATAGTGGTTGGAAAAGTGTTTGATGCCTGAAGATTTTGTGATGAATTGATTAGAAATATTTTCTTAGGAGTCTTTAAAATTTTAAGGAGAAATTAAATGCTAGTATTTGTTCATTATTTAAGGCAGGAGCATAAAAATATGGAAATCTTATTGTGGGTTTTTAATATAGCGTGATGTTGGATGATAATGCAGTGATTTTTTTTGTTGAACGATGTCTTTCTATCCCACTAGAAAAATTATTTCCTGTTGCATGCAAGTAACATATGATCGAGTTATTTCTCTTTGTCAGATTGAACCCTAAACGTGGTAGTAATTGGTTGGGGAAGAGGTTATGTTCAACTCAATTGCCTTTTGGTTTCAATATTCAGTCTTCTACTATATTAGGAACTCCATCGAGAACCAGCAATATTTTTTGTGAATAGATTTAGAAATCTAAATAGAAGAGGATATAGGTAGTTCTTAGGGTCTTGGATGAAAAGGTACAAAAGTATTAGTATTTAGTTTGGGTTTTAGAGATTATCTAAACTTGATGCATAGTGAGATGGGCCTTTCCAAGTTTCTATGACAAAATGCTAAAAAATGTGTGTTTTCCCATTAGTTTCCCAATACAAACAATAGGCTTATGTAACCCAAATTTAATTCTTGATCTTCCTAATGATACTATATGACTCTATGGGTCTTGAATCCCCTAATCCAACCTATTGAATTGGTTCCCAAAGTCTCAAGTGCCTCTTTTCTAGGTCAAATCCAACAACTCTGCCTATTAGGCCTACAAGCCCCATTTAGGCCTCAACTGTTGTTCTCTTGTATTTTTCTCTCAAATTTCCCAAAATATCAAACAAATGAATTATCAATTTGGATACTCATTTGGCTTCTTCACAACATATGAAAATATTGGGTAGGTTTTTTTTTTACCATTTCCCTACTGTATCACTATGGCCCTTTTTTTAGGTTGAAAAATCCCCACATTTACAAAGGAAGTATAAGGAATACTTATACAAAACCATATAACTTTTTAAAGTATCCAAAAATGATCCCAAATCAAGTGTTATTCAATTAGTTTGGACCCATCAACTCTCCATATAGGCTTACTCAAAAACCCTCACCAAAAAGGGCCTAAAACTAGGGTCTTTTCAAACCTGACCAAGACTCACTTCTAGGACTTGTTCTTTGATCATATACTATGTATATTATGATTAATTTGAAATTTTTTACATAAAATCATGACCTCCTTTAGACAAATCTTTTGTTGCATAGCCTATGACACTACTTTTGTGCCCTTTTTCCCACTCTTCCGAATGGTGTACACTTGTGATAACTCTTTCTATTCTATTATTTTGGAAAGCATCATATTATACAACTATTATAGAGTTTATTAAATGAGAAATGGTAATTATATTCATGGAATAGCTCCATTCATATTGAAAACATTAAAACTGGCCTTAAGGGAATGCCTTGTTTGCTACAAGAATAATCCAATATTGAAAGGAACGTGATCAGATAATAAAGAAATTTAATGGGGATACTTTTATGGATAAATAATACCATAAAAACTTCAAGCCATAACCTTGACATGGGAAGAATGACAAAAAATCAACAAAATTGCATTAGAAATGAAGCTTTAATATTTCATTTTGAACTACCGTATGTACATTACTATGTCTCTTCCATACCATGGCCTTCCATGACTCTTATAGGGTTAATAAACACCATCTCAACCAATCCAAATAGTTGGATCCCTTGAATTTTTTTTAACATATAATTTAGGCTTTTCCCTCCAAATGGGAGCTAGCCATTATTATTCAAAAATTCAAATTTCAAACTTGATTTTAATTTTCTTAGTAGATTCAAATCTCATTCAAATTTATCAAAAACATACTTAAAGTTTTATATAACCTATATAAAATCCTTATTTTATTCCCATGTGGGTAATATTGCCCCCCTTACATCATTTTGATCCTAAGGTCCTTATAAGGAACTTTAGGATTCACATACATCTTATTGGTTTGATCATTACAATAGGCCATAATGGGCCTTAAACTATTCCAATTAACTCTCATTGATTTCTTTGAGCCTACTTTTACACATTAATTCCTCATTTGATCAAATCTTTATTTGGGTTCCCCTACACCATACTCCCCTCCTTTAAAAGTGCTCTTCTTCCTCCCACAATCCTTGACGAAGTTCTACAATGTTGTCTTTTCTTTTCAAATTTATGTTAGAATAAAAACTCTCCATGAGTTGATCTCCTACCTACATCAAAATTATACAAAAGGTTAGAATTATTATTTTTGGCTACTTGCTGCCCTTCATGATAGTTTGGATAAACTTGTTGTTGCAACTTTTCTCATCTTCTTTTGATCTTCTTTCCTCCTCACTATTCTCCCAATTATAGGGACTCTACCATTACCAACTTCTGAAACCAAAGGAAATTTTATGGTTCCTATAATGAATCCATTTTTCATCCATGTCATTAGACTGTTTATTCTCCTTTTCCCTGTCATTCAAAACCTTGCCTTCATTTGGATTCTTCACTCTCTTATCTACCTGTAACCTCAAAGACTCTTTGTTTCAAAATAATATGGTCATGTTCTCCTACTCCTTTTCATCTTCATGGGTCTCAAAATAAACTTATCATTCCCTTTGTGCACCAAGTATGTTCTTGTCAACCTAATATGCAATGTCCTTAAAGCCTGTCATGGCCGCCCCAAGATGATGTGGCAACAGGTCATTGGAATTACATGAAAAAGGACTAGATCATGGTATTTCCATATGGAAAAATTAAAATAGGTCATCTCCCTCACCATTATTACATTCTCCTTGCTCACCTATGTGGCTTGAAAAGTATGGTCATGTGGTCATTTTGGCAATCCTAATTTCTCAAACATCTCACAAGATACTAGGTTGTCTTGTGAGCTTGAATCAATTATCATTTGAGAAACCTTGGACTTTTCTCTTGCACCTAGATCTAAATATGGTTGGTCTTCTTATTGATTGCCCCCTTCTAACTATTGGGAACTCTTCTTCCTCAATATTTGCATTATTTAAACTAGTTTCTTCTTGATTTTCCTCTTGCACCAAATGGACTCTCCACCCTATCTTTTTCAGCTTTATCAATGGGAATTTGTATGAAGTTTTCCCCACTTCATCACATGTGAAGCACCTACCTACAAACCATACTCTTCCTTCACCATATCTTTCACCTCTTGAACTTTGATTTTGACTTCACAGGCTCCTTGTCTTTATGTTGTTCATTTGATCCCTGATTTTCATTTGAAGGTTGGATACCTCTTACTCTACCTTTTTTGTTGCCATTATCCTATCTCTCTTGTCTCCTTTTAATCTTCTCCTCATTTGTCATTGCCAGTTTAGAGCACTCCTCTATGGTTCTAGCTACTACAACATTGATTCCATCTTGAACATTGAACCTCAATCCTCCCATGTATCTTGCCACTTTCTCATCTTCCTCCTCTTCATGAGAATCCTTGATATCTAGCTTGTGAAACCCCTTCCTATGTCCTTGAACATCAATGTTCTTATATCTTAGGATTTGATTCTTTTATACCTTGTAGTATTTAGAGAGAAAAATGTTCCCTCATCTTTTCCATCATTCTTTTCCATGAATTGATCTCAGGCTTTCTTTTCTTCCACCTCTTTTCCTACAAACAATCCAACCACAATAGTGCATTGCCCTTTTAGTCTTGACATAGCAATCTTAACTTCATCTTCTTATACCACATCTTCACAATAAAAAAGTTCTCCATGGCTCCAAACCAATCAATTAACTCCTCCTCATTCATCTTCACATCATACATTGGGATATAAAATTTCTCTTTGTAGTCACTTCCTCTAATGTCTTTAGCATGTTTAACCATTCTTACATCATTTGGGTCTATCTCTTCTCTTAAAGCCCTTTCTTCTTCTTCTTCTTCTTCCACTTCCACTTCCTCTTATTCATCCTCACTTTGATCCTTATGATCAATCTCCTTATTCTTATTATTATTCTTGTTCACCTTCTCTAACTCCCTCTCCATCCTTCTCATCTTTTCCATAACATTATTGTACTCTTTAGCCTTTTGTGCCACTATTTTGGCAAGATCATCGTTTGTCATCCTAGGAGGCATGTTTTGAGGCTCTCCAAAGTATTCCCCTTTTGACATGTAATCCCTTACTCTTTCCCAAATGATTCTAGTATGCTCTAATACCACTTTATGTAGAGAAAGATGGGCCTTGCCAAGTTTCTATGTCAAAATGCTTTAAAAGATTGGTTTTCCCACAAGTTTCCTAATACAAACACTAGGCTTATATAACTCAACATATTATATGATGGCTTCCACTCCCATATCTGCTTCCATTCTTGCCCACGTTGCTCTTGCTAGGTTTCAATCTTCGATTTCTCCCACCTATTTTTCTCTGGCACATAATGGGAATGATGTTCGCTCTTTGACTACAGCGGTTCGCTCTTTGACTACAGCGGTGGATGCTCTTTGTCCCTCTACTACGGCTAGGGCCAATGTAGTTGTTTCTCCTATGGCTCCTCCTGTTGAGGCTCACCATTCCCCTATTACTCAATCTCAGGTTGTTGTGGGGAGATTTTCTATCTCTTATATTGATGTGGCTACCTATGAGGCAGGTATTAAGGGTCTTGATGTGAAGTCAAGGCTCCGTTGGGTTGTTCTTGTCTCTGTAAGTAACCCGCTAGTGCTTCATCTAGATTAAAAAATTGTTGATGAGATTTCCACATATGTGGAGGACTACTCTTCTTCAGCTGCTATTTTTTATTTTAGGGGATTTTCCCTCTTTGTCAAATTTGCATACTTGGATTTCCAAAAATTGGGAACCTATCATTTTGGATTTAGTGTATATTTACATTGTGGCAAGGTGATTTTTTATTGTGAAATTTACAAATGTTGAAGATAGAAATTTCATCTTGTGTCATGGTTTCTCTTAGGAGGAGAGGTTCCCCTTGATGGCTAAACCTTGGTAATGATTTTGACCTGATGTCTGAATCCTTTAATAAGATTCCTCTTAGGTAAGATTTTTGAATCTTCCCCTTCACTTTTGGTTGGATTTAGTCCTGGAGGCTGTGGGGGAGGCCCTTGGGGACTTCTTGTTGGTTGATTCAACATCTTCCAATGTGTATAGAATGATGTATGCTCACATTCTTATGGAGATTGATGTTTCAAGGGGGTCCCTGAAATGATTAAGTTGGCCTCTCCAAATGGTTCTTGGATTTAGTTTCTAGATTATGAGGGTATTCCCTTCAGATGTAGTAAATTCCATAAGACTAGTCATCTCACTGTGCAATGCTCCTCTGATAAGGTTAGATCAAAGAAATCACCTTCTTGGTGGTTGCAGGTTTTAGATGATCTCTTCATAGTTCAGAAAGTATCCACCGTTGTGGATGGGTTGGATAGCTCTTCTCACAATGATCTCTCTTTGGTGGAGGATTTTGTTATTGTCTTTGATGATTCAAATGTTGTCCCTATAGTGGTGACCAAGAATGTTGCAGTTGTCTCTTCATCTATTGTTGGAACTAAAGATTTGAATGTTTTCCCTCTTCTAGCTCTATTTCGGAATGATGTTGCTGTCCCTTCTTCTGTTGTTGTCCACAACATAGGTGTTGGTATTGTTTCAGTTGTTTTATCTCCTGCAGCGAGGGTGTTGGGGGTTGGTTGTGGCGTTGAATGCCTTGATTGGCAGAAGGCTATTGGGAAGGTAGAGGATGAATGAACATCACTAAAAGGAAAAAAAAAGTCAAGTCCTCCAAACCTTCGTTTGATATGTCTTTATGTTCTCAAAAGATGGGACCGAAATGAAAATCTTGATGGTCGGTATTGAATAAGGTTTCAAGTCCTTTAAAACCTGTTGCTTGCCTACTCTTTTAAGGCTATCCCTTTTTGTATGGCTCTCTTGGCTTTCTTTGGCCCTTTTTTTCTTTATTGTTTGTTTAGGTTCTAGACTTAATGTCTATTTCTTTTGTAAACCGATGGGTTTCAGGCACTCGTTACAACTTGTTTTACTTAATAAAAAACACTAGGCTTATCTAACCTAAATCAAATGCTTGATCTTCCCAATGATCACATATGATTCTAATGGCATTGGATCCCCTAATATAACCTATCAGATCAATTAAAAAAGTTTCAAGTTCTTATTTCCTAGGCCAAACCCAACAACTCTCCCTATTATGCCTACAAGCGCTAATTAGGACTAAAGTGTTTTCCTCTTGGATTTTTCTCTCAAAATTTCCAAAACATCAAGAAAATAAATTATATATTAGGATACTTGTTTGGATTCTCTACAACATATGAAATATTGAGTAGCATTTTTTTCGATCGTCTCCCTAGTGTACAATTATAGCCCTCTTTTTAGGCTTTAATATCCCCACATTTACAATGGAAATATAAGGAATACTTAACACCCAAACATATAAATTTGTATAGTATCCTAAAATGATCCCAAGCCAAGGTTGTTTAATTAGTTCGGACCCATCAACTCTCTATATAAGCTTAAATCCTTACAGTCAAGAAATGAGGTTTAGTAGCATTGAATGATCTAATAATGAAATAAAATAAGCTAACAAACATGAGCCTATGAACAACAAAATAAGAAGTACTAAATAATTGGAAACACATAATAAAACATTGAAACCAGTCAAATACTCCAAGCTTTTTTTGCTTCTCTTTGATTGTATGAAGTGTGCACTCAACTGTGAATTTGGCAGCACTCAGACTCTGAGCTTCAAGAAATGATAAAAGATATTGATTTAACTAATAGCAAGATGGTAGAAAATTAACAGAGGTTCGATGTGAAAGTGACTCATTGATCCAATTGAGAGATAGGAGGGTTGTTTGTATAGATTTTCTAAAAATCCATAAATGGTTGAGATCGATTTGGGAAAATCATGATCAACGGACAAGGATGAAAGAGACTGGAGGAACAATTGGAAAGTTTCCAATTTTAAATCGAAAAAAATAGAAGATAAAATTTGAGATATTTTCAATTTTGGACAGTTAAAGTTTCCAATTTTTGAAAATGGAAAATTTTAAATCATTTTTTATTTTGGATTTCTAGAAAAAATAGAATTTTCAATTTATGAAGATTTTTTAATTTTCTAATTTTATATTTCCCCATAAAATTAATTATTGAGATTTAATTGAATTAAAAATTCAATTTAAATTTGAAAGATAAAATTAATTGAAATTAAACATCAATTGATCAAAATTGAAATGGAAAGAAATAAAGATGAAATTAAATTAAATTCATAATTTAATTTAGTTTAATTTTTTAAAATGCGTCGGGTAAACTTTTTAATGTGACCGATAGCGCTGGTGCGACATGCCCACCGGTACCACGGGGACGGGGGAGACTAGAACCCGTGACCAACCCCCTGCAACAGGGAAGATTTAGCCAACCGAGCTAGGGCCCCAACCCAAATTCATAATTTAATTTAATAGAGAGGAATAAATTAGTTAATTTAAATAATCAATAATTATTATTTAAACTATGGAAAATTGAATTTAATTAACTGATAACGATCAATTAATTAACAGTTAAATAATTAAACAAACTTAATTATTTAATTAAAAGTAGTGAATGATTAAATGATGGAAAAATTTGATTATAGAGGAAATAAGATGATTAATTAACAATTTGCAACCCTTAATTAATAGAAGAATAATTAGTGGAATAAATGTAAGTCGCAAGTCTATCCATTTTTGGGTGTCTACATTTGCACCTCTTTGATATAATGCACTTATGAGCATTGTATCAAAGACTTTCACATAAGGTTATGACCCAACTTGCCCTAGTGATAGCAAGTGGACTGTATGCCCCCTTGAGAGAATGTCTGTGCAAGAAATGCATGAATGATCTCTCGATAAAAGATGAGAAATGTTAGATGAAATGATGAAAGAGAAGAATAGTGAGTAAGAAGTGAAGACTTAGTTAGATGATGATGATTTCTTGATTGTTAGAGATTGCTTAATAAGAATCATGTCTAGTTTTAGGAAGGACTTATCCTGTATAAGACTAGTGACAATGTCTAGTTTCAGGAAAGATACATCCTATATAAGACATATGATCATTGATTTATTGAATGATTGGTATAAAGTTTTGAATTTTTTTGACAAATTGATGGATTGACTAAAATTGGATTGATTGATTGATCGATTGAAGAAATGTTAGTGAGAAGCATGAACGAGCTAGAAGAATGAATTAGGAGAAATGATTTAGAAGAATTGATGTTGTGCTATCAAGTTGGATGATGTATTGAGTCATTGCTAGATATTTTTCATAGGTTTTCATCATCGTGCTTTATTGAAAAGAAATAGATATAAGGGCACCCATATATTAACCATCTAGATACCACTACTATCTCTGATTAACAAGAAGAAAACAAACAAGAAAGTTTCAATATTATTCTAGGTTGTCTCAGATCATGAGTGTGTGTAGTTGGGTAAAAGCACAAACCCGTGTCACCCTTTTATAAAGGAGAAGGCTAGCAAAAGTGTAATTGTTCATCTTCAAGGACATAAATCTGGTAGTATTATTTAAAATTTGATTATGAAGTAAACTAATGAAAGGTGTAGAAATGGATAAAGTTTAGGATTATAAATTTTAATAATTATTTGGAATAAGAATTGATATATTTTCCTAATTTAAAAAAAAATAAAAATTTATGCGTTGAAAAACGCCAAAAATCAAGGGTCTAGTTCCCACCACAAAATTATATGGAAATAAACTTATTTCTCTTCAATCTTAGATTATGATATAGATAACATATATAGGTAGAACAATCAAAAGTAAAAATTGGCTTTACATCAATGTTTTATCTTTTATAATGATTTAAATTTCAACTCACCTGAAATCAACAATTTTCATCTCCCACCACATTTTTCAAAACAAATCTATTCTAAACAAAAGAAAAATTATACATTCTTGAAGATGATTCTCTCCTCTAGAACCTCATGTAAATTTTAATTTTTTTGATATGATTCAATGATTTTTCCTTTCTCAAAATTGGCATCTTCTCGAGTGTGAAAATACGTACTTATCAAATTTTTTAATTATAATATATTATATCTAATTAAAACACTATAAACTCTATATGATAATATTCTTGACTCTAAGCTCTATAAAATGGTGTTTATATGTTATTTTAAAATATCATAAAAAATAGTAAGAGTCATTGAAATGATAGTTTTTTGAAATAATTTTATTTCTTTAGTAATTGGATACAAATTAGTATAAAACATGCATTTAATAGACATTTCCAGTTGGAAATGTGTGACACCATATAAAGCTTAGCTAGAATGAAATTTCTTAGATCATATGTTTGAATAAAATTGATTTTTAGATAGAAATACTCAAATTCATTTGTTTTGATAAGTTAGCCTCAAAGTTGATGCAGCTTTGTATTTTTACCTGGTTGCCAGATGCGTGAAAATTCTTATCACATTCACCCTATATCATCTTTGCCCCAAAATTTTATTAAAAAACTCCACAAGCAATAAACAAAGAAAACAAGATGATAAACCATCATAGCCTCTCTCAACACTCAGTGGTATCCTTGAGGAGCATAGGAACATAATCATGAAAGATAAATCAATAATGAACTAACATAAAGGACTTTGTCAATAACCGTATTGGTCATTAATTGGATTGATTTAATCAGTCCATTGTTGTTTTTGTGAAGCCCATTTTTTTGATTTGGTTTGATATTTGATTGTCACATTTTTCTGCTTGTGATGATGCAAAGATATTCTATTACAAAAAAATATTATGTTTGATTATTTTTTTTATAGAATTTTTTAGGATCATATATTATGTTTTTGATCAAAATTTTCATGATATTTTCAAATGTTTTTTGAATATTTTTGTCAGGACATTTTTCAAATGTTTTTGTAGATTTTTTCATGACATTTTTTGAATGTTTTTGAAGATTATTTCAAGATTTTTAAAAATGTTTTTGAAGAATTTTTTCAGGACATGTTAAGACAATTTTTGAAGACTTTTCCAATGCATTTTTCAAATTTTTTTGAAGATTTTTTTCTGGATATTTTAAAATTGTCTCCAATGTCTAGCAAGGTAAGAGATTGGTGGATTGATTGGTATATGCATAAAGGAAAAAGGTTTCTTAGTGTGCCTCCAGATGTTCAAATGTTAAGGTCTATGTATAGGATGTGATAACATGTTTTTGAAAAGATTAGGGATTGAACATGACAAGATAGGGTGATGATATGGTGCATTGATTTGCAAGAAATGTAGGATTGGACATGTCAAGAGGATGTTGAATTTTTTTTTTTTGTATTTTTATGTCCTTTTTATTTTTCTATCAATATCAAGAGAGGGATTTGGATAAGAGATAATGATGGGTGAAGCAAGATCAAGAATGGACAAGATAAGGGATATGAAGGTTGTGATAAGATAAGTAATATTGACCAAAGGGATATGGATGGGATAATGGATATGGACCAAAGGGATGTGGATAAGATAAGGAATATGGACCAAAAGGATGCTTCTAGGGATATCAATAACCTTGTCAAGATCAAAGTTGGATAAAAAGAGGATTATGGATGTTGATAGGATAATGTATATGAGGGACATATGACAAAGGAGGAAATGAAAGGTATGTGAAATGATAGGAAAGAAGGGATGAAATTGGCCCCCAAGTGTGGAATGCAAGAAGTTCATAAGTTATGCATGATGCCTATTTGTCAAGTTTTCATCATTGTACTTATCCAAAGCCCCTGTTTGCTAGGTTTTCACTATTGGACATCTTTTTTTTCTTGATTTTTTGTGTGTCACCAAAATGCCTAGGCTTAAATATGTGTTGGATGTTGGATGGGGTATTGGAACGCTTGTGTGTGACTAAATGGAAAGGATGACAAGGTCGACTTTGGTACACATCTTGCATGGTGATGGATAAATGAAGGAAAATGAGATTTTGGATTTGATGGAGGAATGATCATGAATTTTGGATTTGATGGTGAAATGAATATGGATTTTGATTTTGGGAGAAAAGGACCCAAAATAGTTTTGAAAGTGGATGGAAGTTGTTTGGATGGTGGAATTGAGGAAGCCTAGGGAAGCTTAAATGCTTATTTTGATTTTTTTTCTAGTATGCAAGTCTTTTACAAGAGACTTGTGAACCCACATAGTTCTTGAATTTTCTTTCCTTTGTTATCCTTTGGAATGTATTGCTTCAACAAGGGATTTAGGAACCTAATTTGTCTTTGATATTTATTTTTGTTCAATGAGCCATTTTGACATTTTTGATTCTTTTGTGTTTTGATAAACATGTCGATTTGATAAGACATGTTGATTATTTGATGATGTGGATTTTTTGACTTGTTACTTTTATGCTTGGCATCCAAGTTTCTTCCCAAGCTATTAGGATTAATGGATGGATATGAATGATATGGAGGCCTTTTGGATGGGTGAAGGATTCTCCAAGATATTTTCCTTTGTTAACTTTGATTTGGGGAAAGATAAGTGGATCATGAACTAGTGGATAGAGGAATATATGGACCTAAGATGGATGAAAGGGATGAAGGGGAAGGTGTACACTTGGGTTTGGACTTGGAAGGGAAACTAACGCCTTTAGAATGAGCTTTGTAGCTAATGGAATGGCCATGATAAGTTGAATTTTCTTTGATATGGAAGGGCTTTGATATACTTTTTTCATAGTTATTTAACCCTTTGACTTGATAATGCATTTGACTAGCAGGATACTTGCTACAAGATTGGGGTGGATATGATATGGAAGAAACAATAGGATTTTGAAGTAGACTAGATTGGATGGAAGTGGATAAACCTATTTGACATGTATGGGGTTCATGAACAACTTGCAAAAAAATTCTTCGATAATAAAGGGGATCAAGAGGACTAATGGGATCATGTGATGGAATAAGAGTAATGAAAGGATTCTTTAGGAGGATATGATCTTGTGGAAGGTATCGAGGATTAGGACATTGTTGGTGGTTTTGAACATCTTTGAAACAAGGTTTAAAGCATTTTGAAGTGGTTCAAATTGCAGAACGATTGACTCAGAAAAGTTCAAAATCAGAGGATCAAGCCCCATAGATTTTTGTTCCAAGTTTAGAGGCACAAATGATGAGTTAGAAATCTGATTTCAAAATTAATTTTCAATGTTTTGTTCAAAGAGATCAATCTCAATACGAATATTTTAGAATCACAAGGAGATATCACACTAATGGTGGTAGATCACCAGTAGAGAAGCTCCATTCATGGAGTAAGGGAGAAATCAGAGCCCAACTAGAGAATCGTGTTCATCCTTGAAAAGGAAAACAAGGGGTAAAGAGCAACAATCCAAAATATTGGGCATAAAAGATTAAATTAAACCAAGTTTTTAAATCACAAGTGATTAGTTTGGAGAAGTTTTCATTATAACTTCTAGACACAGTCACAACCATGCCAACAAGCGTGCCTCCACTACTAGCAATTCCCATGTGAGTCACCCATCCATGAAGTAGTAGTTTAGTTTTAGAGAAAGGAGTAATGCAGACCCTGATTAAAGATACACATTGGGAATTTCACTTCAGATTATCAATACAAGGGAAACCAGATAATGAAATAAAAGTAGTGATATTTTAGAATCAATAATCTAAAAAGGATGATCTGATTATAAAAAGAACATATACATATCATGATAAGGCAACTTCAAAATCAGTGAAGTTGTGTTTCAATTCTGAAATCATAATATTCATATGTAATTATATCATTTCTTGAATGAACCGATGACTCTTCTTAATATAAAATCTTCTGATGTCCGATACATCTGGACCAAGATTGAACACATTTGAAAATGTCAATTATTTAAGTCATAGTTGACACTAGTCCAACTTTGTGGTCATCTAAATTCGTCCCCACTCTATGAAGACCTTGTGAATGAAGTATGGACGCCTCTCAAATCACAAGTGATTCCGTCATTGCGAGAAAAGCTGGAGAAGATGTCTTAAATTTTGTAGGCCTTCATTCGGCTTGGTGAACCCTCATTAGATGAAACCATGTTCTATTCAACTGAATATCGACATGAGAAAAAAGCCAGAACTGAAAGTTTTAAGCTCAGTCTACCTCACCTAAATAACCTATATATGCAATGCTCAATAATGGGACACAAGGTTGTTAGAGTAAATAATTATTTATTTATTAATTATTTATTCTATTACTTAAGCTTACTTAGGTAATTGCATACATTTAATAGTTGTAGTGATGAGTTGTTGACAACACAGGAGTTTGTTCCCTTCTAGCATGTTCCACCTTTTTGTGGAAGAGTCCTAGGTTGTCAACCTTATCTTTTACCACTTTCTAGCTTGTTCTGCAAGCTTCCATGAGGTCTTTATATTTGGGCTCTTTCATTGTATCTCACAAATCATTTTTATTGTAAATACATTTTTCTTGTTTGCAATATTTTCTCTCTCAAGTCCGTTTAGGGTTCTTCAAAGCTCCACCTCTTCCTTCTTGGTTTCCCTTCGAAAAGTTATTTGTATGCAGGTGATCTCGGTGAGCTATGGAGTTGGATTTCATCAACCCCTACATGGTATTAGAGCTTCCCTGTTGCTGCTTTGTTGAAGGTTTTTTAAAGCCCTGATTCAGAGACACAAACCCTAGTTTGTTTGTGCATTTTTCTTCAACCCGAGGGAAGAGCATTTCTTTGGAGCACTTTGGGCCCAAATGAACATTGCCATTAGATCCAAAAGGTTGTTTACATTTAGGATTCATATAAAATCCTTTGATTTTGGAGACAGCTCCGGGAGGCAAAATTCTTTTAGCCCTAGTCTTGTACGATCGTATGGACGTACGATTGGCAAAAAAAAATTAAATTTTTTTTTAGGATGCACCACCATGGCATTGCCCAGTAGCCACCATAAGGTTGTTCATGCACCACTGGTGCCTCCCTTGCTGCAGCTGATGAAATACCTCAACTATGCTCCACCCATGCGTCACCATTTTCAGCGATGCCTCCAATCTGCGCCACTTCTTCTAACTACTCTATTGCAGCTCATCCCTCCTACGCCTGGCTCCTCCTCCCCTTCGCTGGTCTGCTCTACCCCTACACACTTAGCAATGCCTCTGCACAGCCCGCATGGTTTTTTTTTCCCTATCAGCACTATACAATGTGTGACACGTGGCAGGGTTGCGACATGGCACTTTGCCACGTGGCCTCTGCCATGTTAGCTTGTTTGCCACATGGCACCTTTTTTTGCTACGACAACTGCAAAGCCATCAAATTTAAACTAGTGTTTTTCTGATGTTAGCATGATGTCACCCTACATTAGCACCTCTTCCAAGCTCTCCAGGGTCATTTTTGACCTACTTGTAGTTTTTTGGCCATATCTTGAGCATATAGAGGTATTTTTTCGATCTGAAAGAAGTGCTGAAAAGATGGTTTCGAGACAAAGACATTGGTGTAGGTATTTTAAGGTTTTGATGTAGTTTAATTGCCCCTTTTTTTTAGTTGAAGTCCAAAGTTCTATTTTTGACTCCAACATGCATATCTTTTGCATCCCATTTCAATTTTTTGAAAACGTTATATTTTTGGAAAGCTAGTTTTGTCATCTTTTTAGAAATGTGGTCTTTTTCTTTAGATTCTAGCCCATGCTCTTTCTATCATTTTTTTAGCATTTTTTCTCTATGGTGGATATCTTGAGTGTTTTAGGTCCAAGGATCAGTTTCTTGTCATGAAATCTTTTGTTTTGTGCTACACTATCTTTTGTGTCAAGTTTTTTTCCTTTTCTAATCATTGTAGACATCATTTGTAAGAACTTTTATGTATATGCATTGAGATAAAGTGTCACTCTTGCATTTTGAGTTCATGAACATTGTTTTGAGACAGTTGTACTTGTACTATTTTTATAAAGTACCATGGGGGGATAGTTGTTTGTTGTTTTAGGCCTTCTTCCTTTTTTTTTTCCCATGTAGCATTGGTGTGACCATGTCTTTATAGGTGTTTGTACCTCTTTCTCTCTCTCTCATCATTCTTGGTTCTGTCTGCAGAGGATTTTGGCCCACCTTCTCAGTTGCCTGTCATCTCACCCCATCTACATTAAGGGGGGCTTATGTTCTTGTTCTAATGCATCCTTGGTTCGATGGTTTGATAGTGTGAGCTATGTATTTAGTGGTTGATCCTATATATGAGGTGATTGCAGTGGCTGACTACCTATGCATTTCAGTAAGATGGATCATCTACCATATAGACATGCTTGGTTCATGCCTTCTTCTTCCATGGAGGTTCTTCAAATGAGAAATTTCTTTCTGGTGGTAGATTTTGTGACTTCTTCATGTTTGAGTGATGTTGTTCATGATCACTTTTTGTTCCTATTTTAGGGGACATTCCACTAGTTGGAGGCTTCTTTAGTTCTTCACTAGGTTCACCTCTTTTTGGGGGAGAGTTTTTCCCACATGGTTTTCTCTCTTTCTCCATTTTCAGAGGTTGCATTTTTTGCATTGTACATGGGTACCTAACATGGCCTTATTGCTGAGACCCATTCTGCATTTCATCTTAGCTTTGTGAGCTTAAGGCATTCCCCTAAGTTGCACTTAAGGGGGGCTTTTAGAGTAAATAATTAATTAATTATTCTATTACTTAAGCTTACTCAGGTAAATGCATATATTTAATAGTTGTAGTGATGAGTTGTTGACAACACAGGAGTTTGTTCCCTTCTAGCATGTTTCACCTTTTTGTAGAAGAGTGTGTGGTTCTCAACCTTATCTTCTACCACTTTCTAGCTTGTTCTACAAGCTTCCATGAGGCTTTTATATTCAGGCTCTCTCATTATATCTCACAACTCATTTTCATTGTAAATAAATTTTTCTTGTTTGCAATATTTTCTCTCTCAAGTTCATTTAGGGTTTTTCCAAGCTCCACCTCTTCCTTCTTGGTTTCCCTTTGAAAAGTTATTTGCATCCAGGTTATCTTGGTGAGCTGTGGGGTTGGATTTCATCAACTCCTACAAAGGTGACGTTGTGTCAAGGATGCTCGACTCGATCCTGGCAAATTATGAGATGTACCTGAAATCATGAAGAACAACTTAAAGTTTGAAATTTGATGAGATGATCATAACAGCACAATTGGTCATCATTATAGTGTTATTAGAAGATCACGCTGCTAGATCTAACTTCACCAATAGAATTGGTTGGTGAGTTGGAGCTTCAAATACATAATACTTAGTATGACGTGAGGTGTTTTTTAAATTAGCATAAAAGTATCCATCTCTTGGAACTCCAGGACACCTTCAAACACCAAAACACAATGGAGATACTATCATCGAGTGGTAAAAGAGACTCAATTTTGGTGATGATTTCGTGCATGAGAAACCTGACTGAGTATGATGCAAAGAGAATGGAACATAGGAAGCCCGATAAGTTCTTAGCTAAGAGGGATTCTAAATCAATGCAGAGTGTTGAATTATAAAAGGCTCAAGTGGCGCAATCACTTTTAGTGCAGGTGTAATACAAAATCAATGCCATATAGTCAGACCTCAAGGTGAAGTTGAACAAATCATTTCAATATGATCATCACATTGCAACTATTACTGAAAGTTAACCATGAAATATCACAAAGGGATTGGTTTAAATCAGTTCTCTTTATACATCACGTATATATATATATATATATATATATATATATATATATATATATATATATATATATATATATATATATAGATATATATAACGAACATCATAGCTGATGATTAATTGGGAACTTTAATAAAGTTATAAATTGTGATGTTTGATTATTATAAAGAAGATAGACATTATGTTGCCAGGAAATGAAGATAATATGAAAATGGAAAACTACGCATTCCAAGAATTAGTTATCCAAACTAAATGGGAAAAGAAAGAGATAAATAAGTCAGAAAGATAGGTTTGATGGGTTTGACTTTTTCTTTCAGAAGGGGAAAGTGTGTGCTATAGTAGGAGGGAAGATTTTTTCAGTGTTTTAGTCCTTTTTCTTTTCTGAGAAAGAAGACTTTGGGGTTGTAGAAGACGGGAGCTTTCATTTTTTTGAACCGTGTGTTGGAAAAGAGGGGAAATTTTGATTTTAAATGTAATGCAGGGGAAAGGATTTGTGTTTCCTTTTTAGATTGTGATTTTGATGCTAGGTGTCATAAGATCTTTGTTATATTTTATGCTTTGGGGAAGGGAGGTTTGGAAGATAATTGTACATCAAAACTTGAAGTTTGGACAATTTTCTTCTCACTGGTCGTTATCTTTGTATGGGCTTCAGTTTTCTCTAAACACATTTAAATGTTGCAGTTTCATGAATACGTTTTGATTTCAAACTATCTTTTAAGCTCCAATTCTTCATTTTCTCAAAAGGATGGAAAATACATTCTTTGCTTTCATTCTCTTTGTAATGTAGCATTAAGGCAAATGAAATTTGTGTCATTTGTTGTTCTTTTCATTTCAAGTTACTTAGTTTTTCCTCATCTATTTCGTGTTTACGGATAGATGTTTGTAAACCTTTATTGTTTTCAGGTTAAAGCATTATCAATTGTAGTGTAGTTGATTCATTGTGTATCCTACATGAGGAGTTGTACCCAATAAAATTTAGAGGAAGGTTATTAATCTAATGATAACCTATCCAATTGTTAATGCTGATTTAGTCTTCTTCTCTGGGCATTTAGAGTTAATTGGTATGTATTTTCTTAGAATACAATCTATTCACTAACAGATTTTTGGTGACTCTACTAGGGAATCGAAAATGAAGATCAATATTAATATTTGTTTCCTTAGTTTTATGATTATCTTCATGTGTGGGAGATTGGTGAATCTATTGCAAATATCATGTTGGATATAAAAGCCATGAAAAGATCAAGGCCAAACCCTTCTCTCCTAGAACTTTATCAACTAGATGATAAAGTGGTATGTGAATTTGTGGATAGCTATAAAGAAAGTGTTTCTTGGGCTATCAGGAATAACATAAGCATAGAAGATGATGCCTCATCTTGGCTGCTATGGAAAAGCCTCTGCACGAGATTTCACAAGTTGAAAGACTTGCAAGAACTTGAGGATAGAGTGTCTCAGTTGAAGAAACATTTGGAGGTGGATGATGATGAAGCCCCAATTATATCTTCACATTTCATCTCATGCAATTATTTGGTCCTGAGTGAGAAAGGATTCTAAATAGCTAACAACAGGGAAAGGGTAAGCACTGATGATGAAATCTTACCTCAAGTTCCTTCTTCACCTCATGTAGAAAGTTTTATAGTTGAGGATCATGATCTTCATTCGTTGGGAGTGTTAAATGTTACCCTTCTTGATAATGAAGAAGAAAGGTTTCATAATCAAGAGAATCCCTCTAAAAATGTATCAGTTATGGATCTTGATCCGAAAGTAAAGAGCTGAAATCTTTTTCACCATGCATAGAAGATGAAGAAGGAGAAGATTCTCCTGCTATTTTTGAGAAGATAGAATCACTAGCTGAATATGTAGATGATAAGTCTTAGCACAATACCTTCATTCAAAATGATAAGAATGCTAAAACAAAGATAGATTTGCGCACATCTAAGTTGGGTAGTT
Organism: Cupressus sempervirens; assembly: GCA_028749045.1. NCBI lineage: Eukaryota > Viridiplantae > Streptophyta > Pinopsida > Cupressales > Cupressaceae > Cupressus > Cupressus sempervirens. The sequence continues at coordinate 209,712,472 of CM053787.1, forward strand.
TTCAAGAAGATGATCATGTTGCACTTTAAGTTGAGGCAATCCAACTTCAACCAAATTCAGCAACAGCAAGAAAGATTGAAAAGAAGTCTAAAAATATGGAAGACAAAGTCACATGGAGTGAACTCAATCCACTTTTCTTGCCAATGGGGTTTTCTGAGAATGTTGCTATTAGAGAAAATCATCTATTTCAGCCTCAAGATTCATCATTAAATGATGAAAATCTGCTCACTTCTTCCATATTAGAAAATGCTGAAATTTTGATGGAAGGAGGAAAGGTTAGAGTTATTCCCCAGCTAGTTGACAACTCTATTGAAACATTGGGTGATACTCTCATCTACGAGGAAGAAGAGGACATCATAAGCATATTTTTATCATCTCTTAGGCAAGAAGATTTCTCTTTGGATGGCCAAGGTATGAACCCAAAAAAAATAAGTTGTAAAAGTTTGTTTGGTGATTCATTTCATTCTTTTGAGTGTGATTCTATTATAGAAAATATTGTGAAATCTGAAGATGCACCAAGAGAAACAAAGGATCAAATGTACTACATACTTGATGATGCCCCAATTCTTGATAGAATTGGAGAAATTTTTAATGATAAATTTCATCTCATGTTAGATGAATTATCTATTTGGAAATGTGTAGCATGATCCACGAGATTATGAGAATAAGCAAGTCATTGTAAACTGCAGTCAAGAGACTAATGAAAAATTTCTTGAATATTGTTCTCCCAATTCAAAACGTTTATTAATTTGAAAAATGATATAGAAAAGCCATATGAAGAGGAAGAAAGCTATGATGAGTTGTGTCTATTCGGGAAGGAGTTTTGGGTCAGCATATGCATGCACACTTTCAGTTTGAGGTGTGGTATTGAAGAAGTCACTTGCTAGAAATGTTGTGGAACTATTCTATTTAGGCATGGTTTGCTGATACGGAAGGGCTCTTACTTCTCTCAGCCAGTAAATAGATTCACATGATTCTTTTTCTTTCCTCTATTTCTTGTGGTAGGTTCTCTTCCTACCTTTTTAAATATTCTTTTGGTGTGCATAGTGTTAGTTTGAATAATGTGCAAGCTTCGTACTTGCCGGTAGTTTAGGTGTTTTTGGTTAGTTGGCTTTGCCCTACTCTCCTCTGCCCTCTCTACAAGTAGCTCCTAGTTTTCTCTTCTTGTTGACTCTCCCTGCCCAATGGATAAAGCACTTGTCTTCTACCAGAGATTGCTGGAGTTCTCTGATTTTGTATTAAAATCAATCCCATAGTTAGAGCCCCTGTTGGTACCCAATATAGACCTGGTATTTGAAATTTTCAAATTGTGGTTTTGAAACTCTTTGAACCAAGGTTCAAAGCAATTTGAAGTGGTTCAAAATGCATAAAAATTGACTCAGAAAATTTTAGAATTAGAGGATCAAGCCACATAGATTTTTGTTTCAAGTTCAAAGGCACAAATGATTAGTTAGAAGTTTGATTTCAAATTTGATTTTCAATGTTTTGTTCAAAGAGATCAATCTCAATACGAATATTTCAGAATCACAGGGAGATATTATAGTGATGGTGGTAGGTCACCAGTGAGGAAGCTCCATTCATGGAGTAAGGGAGAAATTAGAGCCCAACTAGACAATCGGGTTCATCCCTAAAAAGGCAAAAGAAGGGGTCAAGAACAACAATCTGAAATATTGGGCATAAAAGATCAAATTAAACGAAGTTTTTTAATCACAAGTGATTTAGTGTGGAGAAGTTTGCATTATAACTTCTAGACACAGTCACAACCAGACTAACAAGCGTGCCTCCACTTCTAACACTTCCCATATGAATCACCCATCCATGAAGTAGTAGCTCAGTTTTGGAGAATGGATAATGTAGACCTTGATTAAAGATATACAATAGGAATTTTAGTTCAGATTGTCAATGCAAGGGAAACCAAACAATGAAGTAAAGGTAGTGATGTTTTCAAATCATTATTCTAAAAAGGATGATCTGATTGTAAAAGGAAGAACACACACACACACACACACACACATCATGATAAGGAAGCTTTCAGAATCGGTGAAGTTGTGTTGCAATTCTGAAATCATAATATTCATATGTCATGATATCATTTCTTGAATGACTCAATAACTCTCCTTAATACAAAATCTTGTGATGTTCAATACCTCTAGACCAAGACTGAATACATTTGAAAATGTCAATTATTTAACCCATAGTCAACACTAGTCCAACTTTGTGGTCATCTGAATTCATCCCCACTCTATGAAGACCCTATGAATGAAGTATGGGTGCCTCTCAAATTGCAAGTGATTCCATCATCGTGGGAAAAGCTAGAGAAGATGTCTTAAATTTTGTAGGCCTTCATTTGGCTCGATGAACCCTAATTAGATGAAACCATGTTTTGTTCAACTGAATATCGAGATGAGAAAAAAGCTAGAATTGAAAGCTTTAAGCTAAGTTCGCCTTAGCTTTTATATATATATATATATATATATATGAAATGGTCGATAATAGGACACAAGGTCATGTTGTGTCAGGGATGCTCAACTCAATCCTGGCAAATTATGAGATGCACTTGAGATCATGAAGAACAACTTAAAGTTTGAAATCTAATGAGATGATCATAATAGCACAACTAGTCATCATTATAGTGTGATTAGAAGATCTCACTGCTAGATCTAACTGGACCAATAGAATTGGTTGGTGAGTTGGAGCTTCAAATACATAATACTTAGTATGGTGGTAGGTGTTTTTTAAATTAGCATAGAAGTATCCATCTCTTGGAACTCCATGACACCTTCAAACATTGAAATAAGATGGAGATACTATCATCAAGTGGTGAAAGAGACTCAATTTTGATGATGATTTCATGCATGAGCAACCCAACTGAGTATGATGCAAAGAGAAGGGAACACAAGAAGCTTGATAAGTTCTTGGCTAAGAGGGATTCTAAATCAATGTAGAACATTGAATTATATAAGGCTCAAGTGGCGCAATCACTTTCAGTGTAGGTGCAATACAAAATTAGTGCCATATAGTTAGACCTTAAGGTGAAGTTGAACAAATCATTTCAATATGATCATCACATTGAAACTATTACCCAAAGTTAACCATGAAATATCACAAAGGGATTGGTTTAAATCAGTTCTCTTTATACATCACGTGGAATTTATATTTATATATATATATATATATATAAAGAACAATCATAGCCTGATGATTAATTGGGAACTTTAATAAAGTTATAAATCATGATGTTTGATTATTATAAGGAAGATAGACATTATGTTGCCAGGATACATACATACATACATATATATATATATATATATATATATATATATATATATATATATATATATATATATATATATATATATATATATATATATATATATATATATATATATATATAAAGAACAATCATAGCCTGATGATTAATTGGGAACCTTAATAAAGTTATAAATCATGATGTTTGATTATTATAAGGAAGATAGACATTATGTTGCCAAGAAATGAAAATATGAAAATGGCAAACTATGCATTCCAAGAATCAGTTATCTGAAGTAAACAAGAAAAGAAAGAGATAAATAGGCCAGAAAGATAGGTTCAAGGGGTTCCACTTTTTCTTTTGGAAGGGGAAAGTGTGTGCTACGGTAGGAGGGAAGAGTTTTCCAATGTTTCAATCCTTTTTCTTTTATGAGAAAGTAGATTTTGGGGTTGTAGAAGACCAAAGCTTTTATTTTTCTTAACTATGTGTTGGAAAAAGAGGGGAAATTGTGATTTTAAATGTAATGCAGGGGAGGGGATCTCTGTTTCCTTTTTAGATTGTGATTTTGATGCTATGTGTAATAAGATCTTTGTTATCTTTTACGCTTTGGGGAAGGGAGGTTTGGAAGATAATTGTACATCAAAACTCAGAGTTTGGACAATTTTCTTCTCACTGATCATTATCTTTGTATGGCTTTCAATTTTCTCTAAATGCATTTAAATGTTGTGGTTTCATCTTTTAAGCTCTAATTCTTCATTTTCTCAAAAGGATAGAAAATATATTCTTTGCTTTCATACTCTTTGTAATGTAGCATTTAGGCAAATGAACTTTGTGCCATTTTTTGTTCTTTTCCTTTCAAGTTACTTAGTTTTTCTGCATCTATTTCATGTTTACGGATAGATTTTTCTAAACCTTTATTACTTTCAGGTTAAAAGCATTATCAGTTATAGTGTAGTTGATTCATTGTATATCCTACATGGGGAGCTAAACCTGGTAAAATTTAGAGGAAGGTTATCAATCCAATGATAACCTATCCAACTGTTAGTGCTGATTTAATCTTCTTCTCTGGGCATTTAGAGTTAATTGGTATGTAATTTCTTAGAAGACAATCTATTCATTAATAGACATGTAGATGATGGAATGGTAGGATCATGTGGAGGATCTAGATGGATGATGGGATCTCGTGGTGGACATGAAGGTGAAGAGATACTTTAATCTTGACTTGGAAAGTGATTATTGGACTCCATTTTAAGGGTGGTTATATCTTGACTATGAATGGAATTATTTGGAAGAATAGATAGAATTTCATGATCTTGCATAGGAATAGGAAGTGTAGGCTCCATAGGATTAGGAATGAAACTTTGATTGTAATGCCCCGCTTGGAGATCCTTGGAAACAAGGATGAAAAACAAGCAAGATTTTTTTAAAAAAATCAAGTGTAATTACACATGATAACAACTTACACAGATCATCAAGATCGCAACGGAAGACAACAAACAACCTTACACCAACAGATCTCCAAATGCCACTAGCAACCAAAACACAAAAGGAAACATACGAGATCAACCAAGTTGAAGACAAAAGCTGACTGCTAAAAATTGGCTAAGTTTGAAATCCTGAAGCCTTGAAATTTCCTAGAATCTTAATCTTAGCTCATAGAGGTCTGGAACCTATCTCAAATGAATCGTCACATATATTAAAATATATCTTAAGTATAAGTTGATGTATATTTAATTGCTTATACTTAATTTATAAGGAATTAAGTATAAGGAATTAAATATACGTCAACTTATACTTATACGATATATTTTAAACCCCTTAGAACATTTGTGAAGAACTAGGAAGGTAAGAAAACCAAAAGGGTGTCTAAAACCAACTTTCAAACTTTATTTCGACAAGCCTAACTAGCCCCTGTTATTCGCACGAAGACAGAGCACTAGTTTTTCTTTTCGCGGAAAGACTTTAACCGACTTGCGCGAAGTCTTTCACCGGCTCATGTGAAGACTTTTCATCCTCGTGTGAAGACTTGAATCCTCGCGCGAAGAGATGCCTTCTCGCATAAAGAATTCCACCGGCTCGCACAAAGACTTTCATCCTCACGCAAAAGAGATGCATTCTCCCGTGAAGACTTGCATCAAAACACACCCAAAATCATAAAAAACAAGCCTAGGAAATTACGAAACAAAGTTCCTCCACACCAGGGAGTACCGGATCCACTTTTTGAGGCATGAACACTCAAAACAGAGCTAAAAGATGGAAAACTAGAAGCAAAGTCTAACCATCTAAAACAATAGCAAAGGGAAGAACCAAAAGGAAACATCGCAGTGAACAAGAAAATAACCACTTTACATTTAACATAACAATAAACAAAATAACCATACTAGGTACGCGGTTCCTCCCAACTGTCAATAGCATCATAAGACCATCGTGGGCCCTAGCCATCCCCCTATGCATAACATCCCAAGCCACCGATTAGATCATCAGTGCTATTGTGATAGGGATGCCACTTATTAAACATGCTACAAAATAAGCATAAAAAAATCTAACATGCTAGTAAATAACATTAACTAACACATGCTAATCAATATAACAAGGAATGAGTCAAAACTAAGATCATCTTAATATGATAAGCAACATCCCAATGAAAGCATAAGTGACAAAAAAGCATACTCCGTAGATCGAAGTGCCAAGTGACACATCCAGCCACGGTCGCACTAGGATACAAGATCGTCTCTGTACACCGGTCCCTTGCAATGGTGAAGGTAGCTATGCCTCCCAACCACATGGCACCCGTAGGTCCATACCCATCATGCTGATGGAGATAATGATCCAACCAAAAACACACAAGACAACACTTAAGGCTATCACACACGCCAAGCAATATGATGACTGAATCCAAGACAAAGACAATGCATAACTACAGGTCCTAGTCAGACATCTCAATAGGCTACTGAGTAGGGGCTAACATCCTGGAGAGTTGCTTGGCATCCAAAAGCCCAAGCTCAGATCACGTGTGGCAACACTCTCAAGGGACTCCCTTGGAACCATCACATGAATGTAGACTTTTTCATTATCTTAAGTTTTATTAACTCTCACAATTTTATTTAGTTATCACTTACTTAAAACTTCTTATCCTCTGTCAACCTCCAGTGCCATAACGTCGAGCTGCGAGATAGAAGCCCCCTCTAGATGCTACCCTACCCTACCCATGCTCATCCAATGATGAGTGCCCATAGGCATGCAAATTCCCAACCCAACCCCAATGATCAAAAACTTTCGAAAAAGACATGGAAGGTCAAGACTCGCAAGTCCTTCAAAAAATGTACGCGCACGTACTCATGTGTGTCGCACCACCATCATGAAGATCATAACATAAGGACTGGATGAGAACACAAAATAGAAGCCAATCAACTAAAACATAATCAAGATGATAGATGCTACACACATCCCAATGCAACAAAAGATGCAAAATTGGCATGACTGGTATCCAAATGGATCATCTAGGTCCACAAACCACAATGTGCCAAAAAAACTCGAGAAAACATGGCCGCACGCAAAATGAGGTAAAAACCCCAAATTTTGAAAAATTTATAAAATTAAAACCCATTTGGCCTTTGGGTTCAAAAACCCCAAAAATCTAAAAATAAAAGAAATCAGACATCGTATGCAAAAATGACCAGCATAACGACCCAAAAACCCAAACCCCCATTTCAAAAATAGGGAAATCGCTCATACCCGACCAACTGGGCAGAACTAGCAAACAAAAATGGAGGGGAACACTAGTTCTCAACCTCCTAACATATTGCTACAAGAAACGGAAACAAAAATGGAGCAAAAACATTAAAATGGGAAGGCCCTACTTGACAACAAAAGGGGCCAAAACTGAAACCCGTAGAATAAAATAAATAATCCGTTGAAACTACTAAAACTGACAGCAAAACAAGAACTCCTCGAGCTGAATCCAACGAGACCAACCTCGCAGAGATCCCATGCTCATAACTCCCACAACAAACAAAAAAATAATCCTTCATAAGAGGATCTCCAATTTGCTCCCCAAATACAATTTCTAAAGTGTGAGAAGTCCATAATGAATTCACTTTTTCAATACTTATTCATTTTTTTGAGTGAATTATCAATTTTGAAAAATAGCTAACTGGAGTAGTTAAACTCTAAATCGACCCAAACGAAAACAGGTTATTATCCGTAATAGAATTTTACCTAAGGTAAAGTTGCCAAAAATTAAATTTGAAAATATTTAAAACTCAAAAACCCAAAATCACAAAAAATCACTTAACACTTTCTCGACAAATGCAAACTTCAAGATGCACAGACACGCTCACTGGTCTAATCATAAAATGTAGAAGAGTTTGGATTTACTAATCACCGAAAGGTTTTAATTAAAACAACTAAAATAAGGATACGTCAACCATACCGAGATGACACTGGTAAAATATGAATAGCTGAATTACTAACTCCATGTACCACTACCAGGGATATAATTCCTGCACACTAAAACACATGATCAAGTGCAATTGCATATAATATAATAGTCAAAGCAATTTAAACGTTAACTAACTAATTAATCCATTTACATCACTCATGTTCGCAAAAAGAATAAAGAACATAAATGAAGTAAATACCCATAGCATAGAATCCATCTCATAACATAATCAACGAATATGTCCAATACATCAAATAACTAGATATCATCATAGATCTACTGTCATCTCAAAATAGCATCAACATGCAAATATGATAAACTGAACAACATAGTAGTATAGCATCTATGGTACCGAATCCAAGATCACATCTAACCCTCAGGTCATCTCAAAGAACATATAAAAGAGTATCAAGTATCTCTCGAATCAAAATAGACAAGGTACAAATTGCAAACATTAGAGGCACTACATCCTCCCCCATTAGCATAGGTTTACTCCTAGAAGCTAGCAAAAAGGTAGGGGTACAATCCCCTTAGTCATGTAGCATCTTCCCAAGTTGCAGAGGTCTCATTGCTTGGGTCCCATTGGAACCTTACCTACTCGATGTCTTGACCTCACAAGGTCAGCCTCCGATGCTGTAGGATACAAATGGGTTGCAAAGTAAGCTGCCCATCCGCTACCTGCAAAGCATCCCAATCAAGAACATGGGTCACATCTAGAATATACTATCTCAACATAGAAACATGGAAAACATCATCAATGTGCGATAGGCTAGGTGGCAACGCTAGTTGATAAGAAATAGGACCAATCCTCTTGAGGATCTCAAAAGGTCCAACAAAACGTGGCGCCAACTTAGAGCCTTTCCCATAATGGATGGGGCTCTTCCTCGGCCGCACTCTCAACAACACCCTGTCACCAACAGAAAAGTGACGATCCAAACTATGGGCATCAGCATACTTCTTCTACCTGTCTTGAGCAATAACCAAATGCTCCCTAATGTGAACAACCTGCTACTCCATATCCTGAAGCATCTCTAGACCCAAAAGAACATGGTCCTCCAATCGATCCCAACTCAAAGGGGTACGACATGGTCTACTATACAAGGCCTGAAAAGGTGACATGCCAAGAGAACTATGATAACCGTTGTTGTATGAAAACTCAACAAGGTACAAATAGTCCTCCCACTTCACTTGCCTATCCATAACATACATGTGAAGCATATCCTCCAAAACTTGATTTACTCTCTCAATCTGACCATCGGTCTCAGTCTGACCATCGGTCTCTGGGTGATAAGCCAAACTAAAATTGAGTTGCATGCCCAAAGAATGCTGGAGAGACGTCCACAATACAGAAGTAAACATTGAATCTCTATCCAAAATGATCTAATGAGGAATCCCATGCAAATGAACAATATCTGCTAAGAAAACATGCGCTACCGAAGAAGCTGTGTAGGATGCTCTCATGGGTGAAAAATGTGCTACCTTAGACAACTTGTCCACTCTCACCATGATACAATCATGTCTCCGTGATGACATAGGTAACCCTATGATAAAATCAATAGATATCGTATCCCACTTCCACTCTGAAATGGTATGTGGCTGCAAAAGACCCGTCGAATGATGATGCTCTGCCTTCACTCTCTTGCACTCAAGGCATCTAGCAACAAAATCAGCCACATTGTGCCTCATCCCTACCCAAAAGTACAACTATTTGAGATCAGCATACATCTTCTTAACACCAGGATGTGCGAAATATGGTGCATGACGCGCTTTTGATAAAACCAAGGTATGAAGATCACCCAAACTAGGTACATAGATATGCCCCAAGTGACACAGTAGTCCATTAGACTCAAGTACATAACCTAATAATCTCCCCTCAAGGGTATGTCCAGACTCGATCTCCGCCCTCACCTCCTGATACCAAGTGTCACTAGGAAAAGCCTCCAAGATACGACCTCACAAATCCACTCCTAATGACAACACTGATACCTCATGTCGCCTTCTACTCAAAGCATCTGTGACGACATTCTCCTTCTCTTTAATGTAATGAACATCAAAGTCATACTCACACAAGAACTCCATCCAACGATGTTGTCGTGCATTCAGGTTTGGTTGAGTAGAGATATACTGCAAGCTCCTATGATCGCTATGCAACTCAAACCTGTGTCCCAAAAGAAAATGCCTCCAATGGACAAGGGCATGCACTACAGCTGCAAGTTCCAAATCATGAGTGGGGTAGTTAAGCTCATGGTCTTTGAGTTTTCTAGACTCATATGCAATTACTCGACCATCCTGCATCAACACCACACCCACGGCTTCCAATGAAGCATCTGTGCAAACCATGAAATCACCTACAAGATTAGGCACTGCAAGGATTGGTGCACAAGTCAAACACTCCTTAAGAGCATTAAATGCTGCCTCACACTAGTTTGACCAAACAAACTTCTTCCCATTTCTCTGAAGAGAAGTGATGGGATGAGCTACTCATGAGAAATCCTTCACGAAGCGACGGTAGTAGCCCACCAATCCCATGAAACTACAAACTTCTGAGACATTAGTGGGTACCGGCTAATCCATGATAGCACAAATCTTCTCCAAATCCACTACAATTTCATCACCAGTGATGACATGTCCCAAATACTTTACCTCAGATAGGAAGAACTCACATTTACTCAAGTTTCCATACAATTGATGGTCTCTCAAGCACTACAAAACCTGACGTAAATGGACTTCATGCTCCTCCTCAGTCTTAGAATAGATCAATATGTCATCTAGGAATACAATGACACACTGATCGAGGTAAGTACAAAATACACCATTCATCAAACTTATAAATATTAATGGTGCATTGGTCAACCCAAAGGGTACAACCGTGAACTCATAATGCCCATATCGTGTACGAAATATTGTTCGATGAATATTAGCCTCTTGGATATGAAGTTGATGGTATCCTAACTTTAAATCAATCTTTCAAAACACTCGCACTCCCTTCATTTGATCGAATAAGTCATCTATCCTTGGCAAAGAATAACCGTTCTTCACTATCACCTTATTCAACTGCCGATAGTCAATAAACAAACGCAATGAACCATCCTTCTTCTTCACAAAGATGACTGGTGCACCCCACTAGGATACAGTAGGATGAATATGGCCCTTGGCCAACAATTCCTCCAACTGTAATTTGAGCTCACTCAACTCCTAAGTAGTCATGCGATAAGGAGCTTGTGAAATCGGCTCTGCTCCTGGTACAAGATCAATCCAAAAATTGATGTCACGCTGCGATGGCATACCTGGAATCTCATCAGTAAACACATCTGCATACTCATGAAGGAGTGGGTGATCATCGAGTGTTACCATATGGATCTTGGCTTCCTCAAGATCACTGAGAGATACAAGAAACAACTGACAACCCTTTCGCACACTCCGCTTCAGCTGATTAGCTGAGATCATACGAAGTGAGACTGATCGATGAACTCCAAAAAGTTCCACTTGCCCACCTATGTCATCCACACACTGTACCACCTTACGATGGAAATTGATATTTTCCTGATGGGCAGCTAACCAATCCATGTCCAACACAATGTCATACGATCCCAGTTGTAGAATGCATAGATCCACTGTGGTGGTGAAGGTTCCCAAATCCAAACAACTCCTAACCAATGAGTCAATAGCCACCTTAGAACCCGTGGCTAACTCAACCTGCCACCTATCAACCTAACGCATTGCCACTAGCCCACATCACTAAAAAAGAGATGGTGAAATGAAAGAATCGGAAGCACTAGAGTCAAACAAAACTGAAGTTGAAATACCATGCAACATACTTGTAGCCTCGACTACTGTACCTTGATGCTCAGCTTAGTAGTTGTCAACCATCATAAATACTCTGTGATTCCTACTCACATCTCCTATAGTAGGCTCAGATCTTGCTGCACCCTTACTAGGTTCTGTAGAAGGTTTGATGGAACACTCAAATGATCTATGGCCAGGTTGTCCACAAGAGTAATAGTTTCTTGAAAAACCAGAACCTGTACCACGACCACCCTGAGTAGCACTAGGGTAAGGTGCACTACCCTTGCTAGAATTCTGCTAAACACTTTGAGTAGGATGATCTTGCCTAGATTTTTTTCCTCAATTCTAATTATCTCCTTTCTTCCCTGAGGTATCAAAAGACTGTCCACCCTTACGCCAAAACTTCTTCTTACTCTTACCATGATAACCACCCTAAGAGGGTTCTGACTAGGCCCGACCCTTCCTTGAGGATAAGAATACTGCACATCCTACCCTGAATTCTTTGCACTTTGGTTCTGAGAACCCAATCTACTACTAAAACACTCACTTCAATCAATAGTCATGAGAGATAAACATTGAATGTTTGTTCTAGATTGTTTTGACAAGTCTCATGCAAGAATCGATACCAAGCAATCTGCCTGAGGATATTTTGATTTGGACATGCCAAAAAGGTAATTTTTGATAAACAAGTATCTAGTTAGGATTTTTTGTTCAAAAACTCTACTTTCATCTCTCTTTTGAGAGATTCCCACCAATGCTAGGCACAATCTGTGATGACTACTAGAGTAAAGATATTACATGCTCTTTGTCAAAATAATGTGGTTTAATTAGTTGTTTCAATCTTGGCACATATTGTCTACAACATAGGAGTTAGCACACTTATTAAGCACATGGTGTCTACAAGCTTCTCATTCTTATACACTCATCTAGAATGTTGGATAAGGTGTGTGCTTTGTTGTCAATGCTTATCTTATCTCTTGGTTGTTTCTAGAGACATTCTAGGTTCTTCTTGAGAGGGCTTTATATATAGGAACTCTTGGTGTGTTTGGACATACTGAAAAGAGCAATGTATTAGGACATACTTTGAGTAATTGATCATATCCATTTTTGGTCTACAGTTGTGCTTGTGTTGAGTTCTACAATCTTGGGTGGATCTTTCCCTAAGGAAAATTCTTACATGGTATTAGAGCTATACCAAATTCTTACATGGTATTAGAGCTCTTGGAGAATTCCTCTTCACAAAGCTGTTCGAGATCATTGTCTTGCTTTAGCACCACAACCCAACTCTAGAGTGTCGCTATTATTGGGAGTGTTTAGAGCTAGATTTGACCTCGCCATTGTGTCTGAAATGCTAATTCGATGAAAATTGACTATAAACTTGGCTACCCTAGCCCAAAGTCGACAATGAGGCAATTTTTTTTTGCAAATCAACACTTGGAGGCCCTGATTTGCAACATGGGTATGATCTTTAGATCTGCAATTTTTTAATTCAGATCTAGTATTTTTATTTATTTTTCTCTCTGCAGCGTATTTCTGGAATTTTTTCAAAAAAAATTAGGCCAAGCAGCTTTATAGAGAAATTTCTTTTAGCATAGGTATCGGGCTATCAGATCTTGGCCCTGCATGTGGAATATTCCCTAGCATCTGGGATATTCCTTAAGGAGGCATCTACTCAACAGACAAACATTTCCAACAATGCACAACTCATTGTACCAGCCATATCAACTTGACAACAAACCCATTCTACTAGTAGTAGTTCTTTACCTTGTTGACTGTGGCCTCCTCCTTTTATAAACCTTATAAGTTGTTCCCACCTTTGATGTGTGACAAAAAAATTTGAAAGCTAACGACCCTTCCACCTTTTTCAACTTGCAACATTGAAATTTGGTGGAAGTTTCTCTAATCTCGATGCATTTTTCTAGCAGAATCCTTTGCTCCTGATGGCATTTGGTTCTCTGACCCCGCACAGCTCCTCCTGGCGACACATTTATGAATTTTGTCCCAACTTTTGATTTCTTGGGGGGCAATAGCTGACACGTAAGTTTGAAGCCCCCACCTATTCCGTGCCATGTGGAACTATTTAACTCGTCCATGTAGCCAACCACACAGACCTAGACAATCAACAATGGGCCCACCTCCCAAGCAGTCAAGTGCCATGTGTTCTTCTTGACATGTCAAACTATCCATGTTGTCATTTTCATACAATGCCATGTTAGTACTATACCAGCCGTACATCCCAGTCAGCCAGACACATCAATATGGGGCCTCTTTTTTGTTGATGTCATCATTGCACAAGGTTAAAATTGACGGTTGTATGACCATCAAAACCAGGCCATTTTCAACTGAAGTGATGGTCATTTGATCGTCAAATTTAAGCACGCAATTTTTTTTCTAGACCCCTCTTCAAATTGCTTTTCAATTTGGCAACCTGACTTTGTGAGCCCATAACTTGGTCATTCGAACTCTGATTCAAGTGTAATTTTAAAAAAAATTGGGTAGAATTTCCTAAATTTTCTAGTGGTTGTGTTCTTTTCTGGTTTTGGTGCAAATATTTTTTAGAATTTACATCTTTTGGTGACTATACCTTTTCAATCCTACATTTTGCAACTTGAAATGCTCTGTACGGGCTCATCTAGACTCAAAAATAGGTTCTATTTTTATTGAATGTGCGTATTTTTTTCTACTTTCTAGATCTGTAGTTAGATTCTAGGGTTGTGTGGACAAAAATCTCACTTTTCAAAACTAGGGCCTTTTCTGCATTGTATTGCTTTCATTTCTTTTCAGAATTTAGGTCTAGTGCTTAGTTCTAGATTTAGGCCTCAAAAAGAAATTGGAATAGGCAAAATCAAACTTCTACTTTGTTCATTTTGACAAGTGGCCCATTGTCCACACACTACTTACAAAGTGCCAAAGCATCTTTTTCGCACGGGGGGGGGGGGGGGGTGGGGGTGGTCTTTGGTTTTTTGGGGGTTCATTGATTAGTCCATCATGGAAGAGGTAGATTTGATTCACTTGACCCCAGACAACTATCAAGAATGGAGTAAACTTGTTATCAAATTTCTTAGTCAGCACAATGCACTACCATATGCAAGAGATCTTGAGTATAATATTGACCATATTGACATCATTTGTCCTACTCTCTTTCTACATATGGATGATGACATTCTGGATACAATGGCTAAAATTAAGTCATCTAATCCAAATGCTACTTGGATGTATCTTTGGGAGACCTACAGAGATCCAACCATTCCTCCATTCCTAGAAGATCTTTTACCTCCAATTGTAGCTGACTCCTCTTTAGATGAGATCACACCTCCAGATCTTGTTGCTCATACTTATCCTATTCCAGCCATAGATGCTTTAGATTCAATGTAGCAGGACCCTTTATGTATTCCTACTCTACCTTCATGCGATGACTTCCTTTCTGCCCTTGTAGGCCTGTTCATGGAGTCTCACATTGAAGATGTGGGAGACATCCTAGATGATATTCGTCTTCTTTTTTAGGTGAATTCTTTTGCCACAGTGATAGATTCATGTACTTCAGCACTACAGGGTACACTTTGTCTTCTAGGTGATGACTTCTTGCCAGATATTTTAGCTCTGTTCATGGAGTCACACACAATAGATTTGGAAGACTTCTTTGATGATCTACTGCTTCTCTTTGCTAAGGACGATCCTTCTCCAATTGTTGTGAGGGTCCACTCTAACCCTCATGTCCATTCTCTACATGATCAATCTTTACAGATTGGCATGATTGTGGATACTTATGTACAACATTTGCAAGAAGTCTCTTTGTCAGTTGAGAAGACTATTGGTTCCTTGAAATAGGTTCTACATCACTCCTTGTTCAATCTACACTTCTTCTCAGCAGTTTTGGAGGAAGTCCTCATCAGCATCAACATAGGGACATTTGAATAGGTTTCAGAGATACTGTTCATCATAGAGATTCCTTCTCCATACATGGGATGCATCTCATAGGTACCCTTGCCTTTGTTTCTTCCAAAGGGGAGAAACATCATTTAGAGGTCATGGATCAGCTTCTATATTGGAGTATTTTTCCATTGATCGACAAACTACTTTTGAGGGGAGGGGGGGGGGGGGGTGTTTCTTCTTAGGAGGTCTTTTTTTTCTCCCACTTCTTTTTGTATATACTCAATGTATTTTGTAAATGGGGGGTCTTGATTACTCCATCCATCCATACATCTTTCATCTCTCTTTTTGGGGGAGGATTTTTCCCATGAGGTTTTCCCTCTTTCACCACTTTGTAAGAGATTTGCATATCATTATGTACATGGGTACCTAACACGGCCTAGTAGCCGGGACCCATCATGCATTTCATCCTAGATAATGTAAGCTTAAGGCATTCCCCTAAGTTGCACTTAAGGGGGGGTGTTGGTGTAAATAAGTATTTACTATTTACACTTAAGTTTTCTTAGGTTAATGTATTAATTTAATATTTATTTATTAGTCACCTAGGAGTATGCACACTCTTGTGAGTTGTCATGTTCACAACACAAGAGTCTATACCTCTTTTATGCACATGTTGTCTACAACATAGGAGTTAGCACACTAATTAAGCACATGGTGTCTACAACCTTCTCATTCTTATCCACTCATCTAGAATGTTGGATAAGGTGTGTGCTTAGTTGTCAATGCTTATCTTATCTCCTGGTTGTTTCTAGAGACATTCTAGGTGCTTCTTGAGAGGGCTTTATATATAGGCACTCCTAGTGTGTTTGGACATACTGAACGGAGTAATGTATTAGGACGTACTCTAAGTAATTGATCATATCCATTTTTAGTCTATAGTTGTGCTTGTGTTGAGTTCAACAATCTTGGGTGAATCTTGCCCTAAGGAAAATTCTTACAGATATAAATATGAAATAAAAACCAATGGACTTTAGAAAGGATAAGCACATAGATTGATATTTTACTCCATATTTAACATGATTTATTTTAATGATTTTCAACCCAGTCATAAAGGTGCAAGTTTATGGCATATTGATAATCCAAAAAATTAGAAGTGAAAAGAAAAAACCCCTATTTAAAATCAGTTATCTTTCTAAAAATGTAAGGATTTTTTAAAAATATGCTCATTTGTGGCCTAGGGACCCAATTTTTCAAAACATACCAGTTTTCAAAGATCTATTTTGCATACTATTTTTAATTAAAAAATATATAGAGTAGACCCCATCTATAATTGTAAGACCTTTCTAGAAATGTATGAAATTTGGAAATATTCTCTAGTGTGCGCCCATAATTATTTTTTTATGAAAAAAATTTAAAAATAAGTAAAAAAATTCTTAATTTTTTTTCTTGATCTCTTTATGTCAGAGTCAACCCATAAAAAAGATTTCATAAAAAATTCTACACAATTTGAGAGATATGGCCAAATCTTTGAAACTTGATAATTTGGTCCTATTGGGGCATATTCACGCCAGGTTCAAAAAAATGTATAGGCTTAAATATGCACACTCAATAAATGAGGATTAGTAGCATTGAATGATCTAATAATTAAATCAAATAAGCTACCAAACATGATCCTATAAACAACAAAATAAGAAGTACTAAACTAGCATACCTAAAAATTTAATTCAATTTCTTTTTGTAAAATAAGTGAAGAGGTATCCAATTTCAAAAGAATTAATATAAGTTTAGTAAATAGTATATTCAAATGAACATAAAAAAATCCATTAATAAACTATTGTATTTGTTTTTATATATACATATTAATGAAATCTTAAATTTATCAAAACAAATACATAGAAATCTTAAAATTTGAAAATTCTTCTTAAATTTTCTGTCGAGACTTTTCAAAATAAAAGACTAGCCCTAAGGTGATAAATCACAATGGGGGAGTAGGGTAATGAAGGGTTTGATTTTAAAGGCTTAGATCAAGAAAATGAAAGGGATTTAATGACTTAACTATGTTGCATGCAAAATTTGGTGTTGGATTTCTTTCCATTCATTGGGAGATTATTCATTTTCATTGTAAACATGGCTTCTGTGCTGCTTGTTCCACCCTTCTGAATTTCACTGAATTTGGTGGTGGGATCTTCATAAACCTCATGGAAGCTCATCACAAGTTACTTACACAGGCAAAGCCCAGCCTCCACTTTTGCAAGGCTGAAATTTGTAGCCGCATAAAGACACATTTATTTCATTGAATCGATTGTCAGATTCCATGCTTTTACCAAGCTACTGGAGAAAGATTATCCACATAAACCTTTATAAAGACCATCGGATAACTAATTTTTAATATCTATCCCATTATTTATAATTGTTTTCATTGAATGTGAGGAAACAATTTTAATTTGAGTGACAATAGCCAATCTAAATTCTATTTTATTTTTTTGACAAGTAAATGAACGTCAATTTTTAAAAAAAATGAAAAATGTTTACATTGAAGATCGTTGCCATTGTAGAAAGCCTCTTGGCTTAATAATTGGAAACACACAATAAAACATGCAAACCAATCAAAATATTCCAAGCTCTTGTTGCTTCTCGTCGATCCTATGAAGTGTTCACTCAACTATGAATTTGGCAGTACTTAGACTCTAAGCTCCGAGAAATGATAAAAGATATTGATTTAGATGATAACAAAATGATAGAAAATTGATAGAGGTTCAATGTGAAAGTCAGTGATTGACCCAATTGAGAGATAGAAGGGTTGTTTATATAGATTTTCTAGAAATTCATAAACAATTGAGATTGATTTGGGAAAATCATGATCAACAGACAAGGATGAAAGTGTAATGTTCCTATTTAGTAGTGTTGATTGGTTCTGGTCAATCGACATATAGATGCTTGATAGAAATATAATAATAATAATAATAATAATCATATCCTTCTACCCTCTAGCTAAACCCCTAATCTTAAGGACATCTCCAAGTCGGTCTTCCTAGCTCATAGCAACCTCATCGTCTACCTAGGAGCGCACTCCTTAAGATTCTTCTTGGATGGGCATACTCTATCCAATGCTACTCACATATGCATATGTTGACAACATCAGAATATTCTAGCTTATTGATTATCGGCCATGGTAGATAATGGAGATCTTAATATCTCCATGCTCCATGCTTTGATATCGATTCTCGGCCATGGCAAACAATGGAGATCTTAATATCTCTCATGCTCCATGCTTTGAGTATCATTGGTATTCATGGTGTTAAGTCCATAGGTTAACATCATTATATAAGTAATAAGTTCACAATAAATTAGTAAATCTTTCCTTGTAGTCACATTTGCTATAATCATAAGTTATTGCTTACATGTATACTCTCCACAATATTCACACCTCAACATAAAAGATAATTTACACTTTAATACATAATCTATATTTTAACTAGTTATTATAATTCTATGACTTGTAATTATATTATAATGATCATATATTTCCAAGCAATGATGAGATGTCTTTGTATAATTTATCTTTACCCAATGGTTTACCCTTCCACGTGGGTAGAATGTGAGCCGTAATACGACTGCCACCTCCTTGGTATTACCTTTACATGTGGGTTTAACAGTGATGTGGTCAATTGTCCTCTCACCCCTAGTACTATGCATAGTCAATGTCTTAGATGTGATTGCCTGTCCTTGGTTTGGTCGTATGTCCACATCAGTATGTGGTCCGAGTGCCTCTATTCTCTTCCCTTCTTTCAATGCCCCTTTGTCTTCATTGCATCCTTATTTTATATGTGTATGAGGGGTTGTGACCCACTTGATTCTTTAATAATTGGTGGGTCCCACTTTTTAATACATGGTTTATCTTTGATTTATTAATATCAAGTTTATTTTCTTGTTATTAAATATTATGGTTAAACCATGACCTTTAAGCCGAGAGGCTTTCTACAATGGCAACAATCTTTAGTGTAAACATTTTCTATTTTGAAAAAAAATTGACATTCATTTACATGTCATAACAATAAAATAAAAATAGACTAAATATAATTGTAATTAAAATCGTGAAAATTATGGAAGTAAAAATAAGGCAAATCAAGAGTTTTGAATCATTTTCTCACATCTTTTAGACTCACATAAATATGTGATGATGAAAATAGACGCCTCTAGAAAGATATTTCTCAACTTATTTTATGTATATATAAGCTAGTAGTATTTACAATAATAACTTAATCACTAAATTGTAGTTAATAATTTCCTTATTAATTTAATTTTATAATTTGAGCATTTTTAATAAATGAGTAATTTAATTGCCATGATAATAAGAAAAAAAATTTCATTTAATCATTCTATATTTTATTTACATAATGTTTTGTTTTAGCTAAGGGCCATTGCAGTTCTCTCTGTTATGAATTTGCTTGTCCTCAAGCAATTTTAAAATTTCTCCCTTCTCCCATGTGGCATCTATATTTGGATTTCTCCATTTAATCAAAAACTCAGTGATAGTTATATTTTGTAGTTTACATTCTCGTGTATCAAGGATACCTTTGGGTATTAAATTAAGTTGTCCTCCATCGTCTAGGAGAGGTTTCTCAATGCATAGAATTATATTTTTTCCCAAGACATTCTTTAGTCATGAAACATGGAATACATTATGGATTTTACTATCTCTAGGAAATTCAAGCTCATAGGCTACTTCCCCTACTCTTCTAATAACTTTATAAGGTCCATAGATTTGAGGTTTGAGTTTTTCCATTCCTTTTCTCTTGATTGATGTTTGCTTGTATGGCTATAGTCATAAAATTACCGAATCCCCAATCATGAAGGATCTTTTGATACATTTTTTATTTGCATACAATTTTGTTTATTCTGAGCCTATTGTAAGTTTTCTTTAAGAGTTTTAATAATGTCGGCACTCTGCTTAATGAAATCTTGCACACCTAGAACTTGACTCTCTTGGGATATCGATTCTCCAAATGATGTAGCATTGTAACCATATAATGCTATAAAAGGGCTCATTCCAGTAGACATATGATTAGTTGTATTGTAGCAATATTCACCTAGGTGTAGCCATTTGATCCATGTGTTTTGTTGTTCTATCACATAATTCCTCAAATATCCTTCTATCACAACCTTGGTTTGTCCATCAGTCTGTGGATGGTAACTGGTGCTCAAAGTTAGTGTTGTCCCTAAGAGACAAAAGAGTTCCTACCAAAATTTGCTAAGGAATTTACTATCTCTATCACTAACAATGTTTTGAGGGAGTCCATGTAATCCATAAATTTCTTTGAAAAATAATTCAGCTACTTGATGTGCTTTGTATTCTATATAAGTAGCTATCTACCACCACAAAAATGGTATCCTTCCCTTGTACCTTTGGAAATCTTGTAATGAAATCCATAGATATGCTCCCCCATTTATGTGTTGGAATTGGCAAGGGTTGTAGTAATCATGCTAGGTGTGTTAATTCATCTTTGTTTCATTGACATGTTATGCGTTCTTGTACATATTTTTGTACATCTCTTTTCAAGCCTTTCCAAGAGTATTTCTCTCTAATATGTTTGTATATTTTATAGTACTCTTGATGACTTGCCAATGGACTGTCATGGAATTCTTTAAGAATTATTTCCTTCATTTTTATTGAGGGATTAAGTATACCTGTCCCTTGTAAAAGATAATATCATTACAAATTTTAAAGTCTTCATTAGGTAGGTTTCCTTCTAATATATCTTTTATTTGAGAGTTATTAGCATATTTCAATAGGATTTCCTCTTTCCACTCTTGTGAGATTTTAGTAATGGTATTGATATGTGGTTGTCAGAAGAGTGCATTAGGTACTCCATTATTAATTCATTTTACATATTCAATATCAAAATTGTAGGCTTGAATCTTGCTTACCCACTTTTTTTCCTATCATTAAGATCATTTTGGTTTAAGAAGAAACACAAGCTATTATGACCCATCTTAACAATGAATCTTCTGCAAACTAAGTATCATTGGAATTTGGATAGAGCATGCATTATAGCTAGCATTCCTCTATCATATATAGGGTACGACTTTTGAATGCTATTGGTATTTTCCTTTGCATGAGGAATACTCCTATTCCTTCTCTTGATGCATCCATTGTAATTCAAAGGATTCATTAAATTTGGGATGGATAGAACTAGGCAAGAACTCATGATTTCCTTAAGTTTATCAAAAGTTTTATGTGCTTCTTGATTCCAAGTGAAGGTTCCCTTTTTTGTTGAATTTGCAAGGAGAGATGCTAGTTTGGAAAATCCTCTTACAAATCACCTATAGTAATTGCATAACCCTAAAAATAATTTGAGATGAGTTAGGGATTTGGGCCTTGGCCAATCCTTGATGACAATAATTTTTTCTTCATCTACACATACACCCTTGATACTAATTTTGTGTCCTAAATATAAGTTTTCCTCTTGTCCAAATTCAAATTTTGAAAAACTTCACATATAGAGATTCTTCTTCTAAGATCTTCAAAACCTCCTCAATATGGGTAAGGTGTTCTTTCCAAGTTTTACTATAGATGAGTATATCATCAAAAATATGAGTAAGGATTTCCTTAACTGTTGTCTAAAAATGTGATTCATACATGATTGAAAAGTTGTTGCAGCATTAGTGAGACCAAAAAGGAGGATGAGAAATTCAAAGTGTCCATAATGGCATCTAAAAGTTTTCTTAAGTATATCCTCTTCCCTCATTTTTATTTTAATGTTAACTAGAGCGTAGATCAATTTTTGGAAAATAACATGCGCCATGCAATTCATCCATTAATTCATCAATTATGAGAATATGATAAATATTTTTTATTGATTTCTTATTTGAAACCTGATAATCAATGCACATCCTCATAATACCATCTTTCTTTTTTAATAATACTACTGAGGATGCAAAGGGGCTACTACTAGGTTGGATATGTCCCATGTCTAGGAGTTCTTTAATAGTCCTCTCTATTTCTTCCCTATATTTTTTATGGTGTCTTTAGGGAGTGGTTATTACTGGTTTTTCCCCTTCTTAAAATTCTATGGGATGTTAAAAACCTCTTTTGGGAGGAAGCCTTGGAGGAATTTATTCAAACACCTTTTGATGTTTATTCAGAATAGGTTGGATATCTATGTGGATAATTTTTCCTTGTGCACTTGACTTATCTAATATCATGCATTGTGCCATCTATTTGCCTTAGTTTTGAATAAGTATTTTTTCCATTTTTTTGCAAGTGACCATTTTTGGGGTGCCATCAAGAATCCCTTTAGTGTAATTTCTTTTCCATTGTGAGCGAAGAAGATTTCTGAGTTAGGACCATCCATAATGAATCTTCCTAATGAATTTATCCAAGGAATTCCTAAGATGATATCATTCTGAATATTTTCCACATAAATGTTCCTTTTAATTGTGTGCCCTCCAAGGGTGACCTCTAGGTTAGGTACAATCTTGGTGCATCGTTCGAGAGTTCCATTCCCAAAAGCTACTTTAAATCCACTGAATTCTTATGCATGTAATTTCCTTTTGGATACAATATGTTTACTAATGAAATCATGTGAGGCCCTTGTGTCCAACAAGGAAATTACTATTTTCCCTTTAATGTCACTCTTGATCCAAAAGGTTATGTTCTCATTCCCTTTTGAGATAACTTTTAATATTCCTTGTTCATTTTCATCAGTCTTCATTTTCTTGTTAGACTTCTCATCTCCTCTTTTACAATGATGATCGCAATCCTATGGTTCTTTACATTTAAAACAAAGATTTTTCTGGCATAATTCTTCTCTTTTCTAGCATTGGTATTCTCTAATCCAAGGCTTATTACAAATAAAGCATAACCTTTCTCTATTATCTTTCCTAGGTCCATAATTTTTATAGGGTGATTTTGATGGGAAATTCTTTCATCTTTCCTTAGGTCGATTTGATTCAATTTTCTTGGCTTTCTGAATAGTCTCTTTAAGAAATTGAGGTTCAAAGGGTTTCACTTGGGTTCTAATGGATTCTTTTAGTCATTCTATGAAAATGTATGTGAGTTGTCCTTGAGATAAGTTAGGAACCATTATATTTAGGTCTTGGAATTTATTGGCAAATTCTTCTATTGTCCTGGTTTGTTTGAGATGGGTAAGTTCTTGGTAATACCATTCAGGATCTCTCAAATCAAATTGATTCATCAGTTTTTGGTAAACTCACTATTGGATGTGATCTTTTTAACTCCTAAGGAATTTTGGCCACTATAATGCCCCGCCAAGGGATCCAAAGAATTAACCTAGAATTTCACTAAGTTTAGTAGCATTTTTTTTTTTTTTTTTTTGAAAATAAATACCATACTCATGCACAATAACGGAAGCAATAGCAATGTCCATCTGAAATTAAACATAACATAAATAACAAATTACATTCTTTAAGATCCTTTAACGTTGAATTACATACATGAATCCATCTAGTACAACTTCCACATGAAATAATAATGATAAGTCCAATGTTTATACATTACATTTCAAATACTCAATCATCCACTGTACATGTCATAGGGTATGACAAGCTTAAAGAATATACATACATAGAATAAGGTACATCATCCTATTCTAATCCATGATACAACAAAGTAGAGATAATCACATCATATAACATCATAGAAAACATATACATCCATCATAAAGATCAAACATAATAAACTAAGTGCATGGTTCCTCCCAACCGTCAATAGCATCATTAGACCATCATGGATCCTAGCCATCCCTCTGTGCGTAACATTCCAATTCATCGAAGAGATCATCGGTATTACATAGTAGGAATGCCACTCCTAATAAATACAACATCATATGTAGAAGTAATCTAACATGCAATAAAAGCATAAGATAACATCATCTAACATATGTTAATCATCAATGAAAAAGGATACATATCCACCATCATGAAGGACGCATCAGCGATGATGTCTCAATGAATCTCAAAATGATAAGAGTAGAAAATACACTACCACCCGTCCGCATGGTACCTAAGTGGTCCACTCCCACTGTGCTAAGGAGATAATCTCAAGTCCCAAACAGGCTATCAAAATCACATAGCACAAATCTCCATAAGTCCAGGAATCCTAAAAGTATACTAACTCAAAGGTTCCAAACACAAAATCTGACATCTAATCCCAGAGGCACACAATGACATGTAGGAACCTACCATGAAAGCGGGAAAGTGTCATCGTAATTATCACGTACAAGTTACCCTGGCAGTTAGCTAAACTCCACGGGTCCATATTGATCTCATGCAGCCACTAGTATCCTCTCATACTGACGAGGCATACTACAGAATGCAAGGTCACAACCATGCGTCTCACTACTCCCATCCTAGCTTGTACAAGCACTCAAGGCATGGGCGAGAACAAAACACTTATCTTTTTAGGTTCATTCAGTTAGTATTAGGTGTGAATGTTATCACTTATTAATCCAACTTACAATGAGTTACCCTGGCAGCCTCTTAGGGCCCCGGCCCCCATTGCAAGCCACTTCCCATCACTACATGTAGATATCCTACCCTAATGCTCATGGACTCATAAATCTCAAAATCACAAAAGATAATCCACAAAATCATCAAATATGCATAAAAGCATCAAATCTCCATGAGCAAACATCCATAGAAAATCATGAACATAATAGCTCTCTATTGGCAATTGAAGTATCACTGATAATCAAATATCCAATGGTTCTCAATAACCAAAATATCTCAATCATACTGATCGAAGACTCCAAAAATGGTTGAGTCAAACATGTCACATCATGACATCATCAAAATAAATCCACATTTCAGTCCCATCATGGCGACTAGAAAATAAGCCAAGGATAACTGATCGATGACCAAAATAATGGTTAAGTCAAGTGTCTCACACATAAGAATCTCAACTAAACAATCAGTAATCACAACCAATACATAGAGCATTCCATCACATAACCATGGTTGGGTTTATAAAGATCGAGATCAAAACATCATCATGTCACCACAATCACATAACCCCCAAGCCTTTGGTAAACGTCCTATACTGGTCAACACTAGTCAACCCAAAACCCAAAACAATAGCATAAAGAATACACAATGTAAACACATGTTTTGGTTTTACAACTTGAATTTAAATGTAGAGATCTCAGTTTAAGTTTCCAAGTCTGAAGAATGAATGGAGGAACACATATATTGTTTTTGGATATAAGTTTTCCTTAACAGAACCAAAAATCCATTTTCCAATTTATAATATTTGTTTGATACATCCCCCACCAAACTATCAATTCCTTATTTAATAATTAAATTATTAAATAGTTGAAAGTTATTAGAGAGTCACCTTATGAAAATAAACCTTCAATATAAATCATTTATCAAATAATAATAACTTAAATTTATAAATAACATATTTACATATTACATATATACATATATATATATACATACATACATATGTAAATATATTAATACGTTTTCATAAAATTGATTTAACAATTTTGATTGACACCATATTATATAGCAATGAGAATCGATTATTTATAAACGTTTTAACATAACATTTTTAATTTTTTTTTTGCATAACATTAACATCAATTAACCCCCCCAAACTCTTACTGTGGTACACAATACCTGCGGTCACAAGCACTGCACCAACAATGGGTACGTAGTACCCCTGTCACCGCAGACCTGCGACGGCAGGTCTCTGCCTTCTGCAAGCGCGGGGTACGAATCATGCCCATAGCATTTTAATATATACTTGTTTCATGCGATATGAATCGCGTTGCGATTTATTAAATTTCCCACTGTGATTTATCAATCACTCAATTCGGTGCATTATATATATATATATGTATGTATGTATATATATATATGTATGTATGTATATATATATATATATATATATATATATATATATATGTATGTATGTGTATATATATATATGTATGTATGTATATATATATATATTTGAATTTTATAATAGATTCATAATAAATGTATACATATGCATATATATAAATGTATATATATATATATATATATATATATATATATATATATATATATATATATATATATATATATATATATATATGTATATATGTATGTATATGTATATGTATGTTGATCTGAATATATAACCATGTATGTTTTTTTTTTTCCACAAGATTATATCTACAATTTAAGATAAAATATTTGCATATAAAATTCTCCAATAAAATTAATCTACCCATATTGAGAATGCATATAAATATGAAACTTCTCAGAAGACATATGGAAGACACGAAGAAGACAAGGGATGCATGATGTGAAAATAGCATAAATAAAATCACAAGAATCTACCTGAATTTTGATGCTAAATTGCTCATCCTCAGAAAATCCGCAGAGCAAGCTCCTCCCTTTTTCAGAATTCTCGAGTCCTCCTATGCTCCAATTGCTCTCCCAACACTATCTCTAAGCTTCTATGAATGCCTGAATATAAAGAGCTTTCAGGAAACATCTAGAATGCTTCTAGAAATAGCTAGAAGATGTCACCAACTAAGCATGGGTCTTTTCCAACCTTGAAGATAAGCCATAGGGTTGTAGACACCATGTGCTTAATTGATGCACTAACCCTCGTGTTGTTGACACATGAGAAATAGAGAAGTGCATTAATTCCCATGCAAGCTTATAACTCCAATTTACTTTTTTATATAATTTCTATTTACATATTAATAACTTTCATTTTAACTTTATAACTTTTATTATTATTATTTATTTTTTACTTTATTATTATTAATTTTAATTTTTAATTTTCTTTTAATTCTTTTTCCTCACTTAATTATAATCAAAATATCAAATAACATGATATTTTATATTAATTTTCTCAAATAATTAATTTATTAATTAAATCTATTTATTAAGACTTAATTAATAGAAAATTCACCATAGACTTCCAAGATAAAATATGAAAACCCATCATAGAGCAAATCACTCAAAATCAATCTAAAGGGTTAAAAATCATGAATTATGTAATCCAACACATTCGGTGGGTAAAATATTCAGATACTTGTCCTACCTCACTAGGACAATTGGTTTAAGGGTTTGCGATTTGGACTTGAGAATTTATCTCCCTTCTCTTATCATTGAGATAGTATAATAGGGTACGCTCATCTTGGCAATTCAGGGAAGTCGATACTCGGTACGTGCAACCTGCAAAAAAACCATGCATGTACATACAATATATATAATGCTAAGCTAAATAGACAATGGCAGGAAGTGGTGCATCGTGTAGATCCCGACTAAGCAGGTGACTATGACTCCCTTCCTTAACCACATCAAAAATGCCATACAATAAGAAAACACGCACACCAGACACATGCAAGTATGAGGTAAGTATCCATAATAAAACACATAAGATAATAAACCATCCATCTAATCATGAATAATAACTGAAAATAGTATAATGACCATCATGTATGCATGAAATGTAAAGTCTAAATGATCTCATCATATAACCACTGAATCCATAACATAATGTCTGATAATGTCAAAACAATACCACTAATCCATCAACATAAAACTAGTTTATCATAGTCTGATAATAACAACAATGTCCAGAAAAGATGTGAACGAGCATAGGCACTACAGCCACAGTGCTACCATTTGTGGGTTGATCCTTTTAAATGTAATATAGCAAATTTGATAGCATCTTTTTCTGTCATTAGACTATAGGATAGGTATGTATCTAATTTTTGTACCTAGGCTTAAGCAGTTTCTTCCCTAAATCCATTAAAACACAATAATTTAACCTTGTTTGTACATGCGTAAGTGCACCAAGTTATGGTGCCAAAAGGGGGGTATAAGTGGACACCTTTTTCCTGAAATCAGCAATTTCTGGACTTCAACAAGAATTTGAAGATAGTTACGCTCAAAATTTTAAGATATGACAAAAATAAAAGTCATAGTCCTCTGAATCTAGTTTCTAAACTACTATTTTTTTTTTCAAAATGGTTTAGTTTTAGGTCCTCAAAAAAGGGGGCCACAAAAAGTGGTATTGTTTATTCCAAAAAAACATAACATAGTACAAAGAGTGGCCCCCCTAAAATTTTAACTTTTTTTTTGCCAAATCTTTAATCGCTTTGGTCAAAAGTTACCTAACACTATGTAGTTTATCCTAGATTTTTTGGGTAATTTTATAATGTGTATTTTTTTTTTTTAATGAATTTTTTAATCAGACACATCCCAAAAACGTGAAATATCTGTGTGCTCCCCCTAGAAATGATTGAAAACTAATCTAAAATCAAAACTTCTTTTTTTCAAAGTGTGTAGAATGGAGTCTAGTTTCTAAAAAACTAAGTTGTTGCAAAATTTGATGAATGAGCTAAAATCTACAGCCCAATTAGTACATGTTGGTTTTTGACAAAAAATGGACATACATTCAAAAGAAATTATAGATGAAAGGCTTGAAATAGTTCAAATAAAAAATAAATTATATGGTTGTGTAGCTAACACAGAGACCTACAATGTCTTGTAACCTGGTTTTATTGATGCTCAACCATGAGGAAACTGGAAGGAGAGCACACAAGAAAAATCAATCATTTTTTGTATGTTTGTAGCAAAACACGTCTCAGACCAATTTATAGACTCCAAAGCTTTGGGTTGGATCCCCAAGCCAAAGCCAAACATTAGGTTTGGTAGAATTTAAAAGGCTTTAAATAGTGCGTGCGCGCTATAGCGCGCACACACTATTTAAAGCCTTTTAAATTTACTTTTAAATAGCTCGTATGCGCTTTATAATTTTATTTTTTTAAAAGTGTGCATGCACTTTAATGCGTACACACTATAGTGCGTACGCACTATAATACGTGCGCGCTTTGCAAAACTAGAATGAGAAAAAGAGGTGTCATCTTTTTGGCACCACAACTTGGTGCACTTACCCACATGATAGATATTTCAAGCAATGTTGCAGTCTTTAATACAAAGACTCGAGCATGGAATAAGATGAAGCTTGCAAAAACATGGTTGTATGGTATTTATTGGTCACTTTTGGGGACATATTCTTTTCAAGAAAACAAAATGATAAAATATGACTCAATTAGAGACGTGCGGAGGCAGATAGGACATTCACCAAAACATTTTTTGGAGTTAAGTGGGCCAGTGTTTGGAATAATCAAATTTTTTTTAGTAGAATATCTAACAAGAACATTTTTAAAAATGTTTATTATTTGTATTGACCTCTCGTACAAGGAGAAGTGACTTCAGAAAGGTGGATTTCAATCCATGGTCCACCAAATTCCAAATATTAAAGGGATTCAACAACTATATTTATTTAAATGAAAATTTATTTTCATGTAGTATTAAAAAGTGATAAATAGTTTTATCATTTGAATTATTTTATTTAAATTAAACTAAATAAATATTATTCTTTTATAAAAAATTATCATTAATTGAGTATTGATATTATTTTGGTTATATTAAATTATTGTTTGGATAGTTTTAGAACTATGCTTCCAACTTTTGATTAGGTGGTAGACTGCGTTTTTGAGCGAGATGCTTATCCATTATTTCTAGTAGTAGACTATGTTTTTAACTAAAAAGCTTATACATTATGTTGATCAAAAAATCATAGCTCTTTGTTTTTGTAAGATTAGACTATATAAATGATTAACCAGCTACACATGGACTGCAAATTACATTGTTAATGGCCTAAGTAATAAATAATTTAAAATATCTAAGGCTTATCTGCTTGATTGGTGGCGTGGAACAATGTTGACAACAAGGCTAAATATTCATTTTAGGAAAGAGCACGAGGGAAGCTATCTATTCCACCCATGGGTCCAAATTTGACCATAGTTTCTTATCATTAAATAATTTTATCTCATATTTCTTAGAACTAGATGGCTTAAGCTTCATTCTAAGACTAAAAGTGTTAAATAGTCAAGGTTACTTATTTTTTAAAAGCTTAATTTTCTCCTTAGTGTGTGATGTTTAAGGATGGTCATTTAACACTAGGCGATACTAGAATGCCTCATAGCAAATGCATGTTTCTAACTTATTATGTGAATGAATGTTGATTGCACTTAAATCACAAAACACCTTTAATTTTGAGAACACAAAAGAAGCATT
This sequence comes from Cupressus sempervirens, assembly GCA_028749045.1. Classification (NCBI taxonomy): domain Eukaryota; kingdom Viridiplantae; phylum Streptophyta; class Pinopsida; order Cupressales; family Cupressaceae; genus Cupressus; species Cupressus sempervirens. The sequence continues at coordinate 209,742,942 of CM053787.1, forward strand.
GCAAAAATAAAGCAATTAAACTTCTAGTGTTTTGAAACATATAAATTGAACTAAAGAAGCACAAAAAACCAAAGCAATACTAGTAATGTTCTGTATGAATTTCATTGATAAAAAAATACTACTAAAATTTAATTAATGTTAAGAGTTATTATGTTACAAGTTTCCATGTGAGATGAGTTGTTCCAATTTACCATTTGAAACCACATCAACATGTCAACTAAATTGTTCAAGAAAATAGACATGGAAATCGTTACAACCATCTTGACCATGCTTACAAAATGTAATATAGCAAATTTTTGCCATAGTGCCACCATTTGTGGGTTGATCCTTTTAAATGTAATATAGAAAATTTAATAGCATCATTTTCTATCATTGGACTATAAGATAGGTATGTATCTAATTTTTGGACCCAAGCTTCAGTAGTTACTTCCCCAGATCCATCAAAACATGGTAAGTTAACCTTGAAGGTCTATATCTGCATGATGTTTCTTTTTCATTTCTAAGAGTTTAGATTCATAGTATTCTTTAAAAGAAGTAAGTTGTCGAAGGTTGTGATCCAAGTTAGCATACATTTTTTCTGATTTCTTCAACATTATATGTAGAGGCTTCCTCCTCTCTCATAGGTTTTTCTCTAGGAATGAATGATGGGAAGGTTTCTTGGCTCATGAGAAAAGTGGTGATCTCTTTTTAGGTTGGGTCATTCATTTTGATTATTATTGTTTCTTAATTTCTATATAGTTTTGAGTATAATTTGATTAGAATTCTTGGTTCTTTCAAATATTTCATTCATTCGTTCTATAAAGTTCCTTAGCTCATGAGCTATTTTTTTGGCCATGATTTATGTGGTCCACTTCTCATAGGATAATAGATTTTTTTTCTCTGATACCACTATAATGTTCTTGTTATTTAGTGTTGATTGGTTATGCTCAACCTATACATAGAAACTTGTTAGAAACACACAATAATAATAATAATCCTATCCTTCTACCCTCTAGCTAAACCCCCAATCTTAAGGATGTCTCCAAGTCGGGCTTCCTAGGTTCTCATAGCTACCTTGTCATCTTCTTGGGAGTACACCCCTTAAGATTCTTCTTGGACGAGCATCCTCTATCCAAGGCTACTCACATATGCATATGTTGACAACATCAAAATATTTTGGCTTATCGATTATCAGCCATGATAGACAATGTAGATCTTAATATCTCCATGCTCCATGCTTCGATATTGATTCTCGACCATGACAGACAATGGAGATCTTAATATCTCTTATGCTCCATGCTTTGAGTATCATTGATATTCATGATGTTAACTCCATAGTTTAACACAATCATATAAGTAATAAGTTCACAATAAATTATTAAATCTATCCTTGTATTCACATTTGCTATAATAATAACTTATTGCTTACATGTATACCCTCCATAATATTCACACCTCAACATAAAAGATAATTTACACTTTAATTCTTAATCTATATTTTAACTAATTATTATAATTCTATGACTTGTAATTATATTGTAATAATCATATATTTCCAAGTAATGATGAGATGTCTTTGTATAATTTACTTTTTCACGATGGTTTACCCTTCCACGTGGGTAAAATGTGAGTCGTAATATGACTGCCACCTCCTTGGTGCTTCCTTTGCATGTGGGTTTAATGGTGATGTGATTAGCTTTCCTCCTGTCCTTGCTACTGCACATGATCAATGTCTTAGATGTGATTGCATGTCCTTGTTTTGGTTGTACGTCCATGTGGGTATGTCATCTAAGTACCTCCATTCTCTTCCCTTCTTTCGATGCCCCTTTGTCTTCGTTGCATCCTTATTTTATGTGTGTGAGGGGTTGTGACCCACTTGATTCTTTAATAATTGGTGGGTCCCACTTTTTAATACATGTTTATCTTTGATTTATTAAAATCAAGTTTATTTTCTTTTTATTAATGATTATGGTTAAACCATGATCTTAGTCTTTTAATAATTTCTTTATTAATTTAATTTTATAATTTGAGCACTTTTAATAAATGAGTAATTTTATTGCCATGATGATTTGAAAAAATCTTTCATTTAATCATTCTATATTTTATTTACATAATGTTTTGTTTTGATTAAGGGCCATTGCAAAAACTGGAGGAATAATTGGAAAGTTTCCAATTTTAAATTGAAAAATACAAAGGATAAAATCTGAGATATTTTCAATTTTGAAGAGATAATGTTTCCAATAAATTGAAAATGGAAACTTTTAAATCATTTTTTGGATTTTTAGAAAAATAGATTTTTCAATTTATGAAGATTTTCTAATTTTTAAATTTTGTATTTCCTCATAAAATTAATTTTTCAGATTTTAGAAGATTTAAATTGTATCTGAAAGATGAAAATAGTTGAAATTAAACAAAAATTGAGCAAAATTGAAATTGAAAGAAATAAAGATGAAATTAAATTAAAATTAGAATTTAATTTAATAAAGATGAATACATTAGTTAATTTAAATAATCAATAATTATTATTTAAATTACGAGAAATTAAATTTAATTAACTGATAATGATCAATTAATTAACAGTTAAATAATTAAATAAATTGATTATTTAATTAAAATTAGGGAATGATTAAATGATGGAAATATTTGATTATAGAGGAAGTAAGATGATTAATTAATGATTTAGAATCCTTAATTAATAGAAGAATAATTAGTGGAATAAATGTAAGTCGCAAGTCTATCCATTTTTTCGTGTCTACAGTCTCTAACCAATACATACTATCATGTATCCACAAGTCATGTTGACTTTTCCTGGATTGTTGTATGAGAGCTTGGTAATCAAGTATTTATCTTGCACTATTGGTTTGGTCTCCTTCTTATTTTCTCTATACCACCTAACTACACTATTATATTTAATATCATGGTATTCATCAACAATAGGAATGTGGAACACCTTTTCTATGTTATCTAACCTGATCTCCAGGATCATTTGTCAGTGATGTTCTTGAAAACCTTTACATCAGGGATGTAATGCTTTTCTAGAGTCGTGATTAAATCTAAAGACTATACTAATACTAGATGTGACACAACATTAACCAACCCACTTTTTATTAGCGCAAAGATCATCTCCAATCTTTCATGGGACTTTTTGTAGGGTACCAAGAACTCATTCTTGTCTATATGTCCCAACTTTGTGTCTCTAATTTCCAAATGTAAGTCGATGAAACATGACTTCTTTGGTACTCCTTAGAACTTGAAGGTCACTAGCCTTGGTGAAATATTAATTGTGGTGGATGATGAGGATGCCATGGTGATCTACACAAAATGACAAACATTAATAAGCTACATTTCCTAGAAGGAAAAAAGGGATGCTTGATGACTTAAAAAGAAAGACAAAATAATAGATTGATTGGTGGGAAAAACAAAAAAATAGTAACTATGCACTTGTGCATCGTACACACTTTTGCAAATGTGTAGGGTGCACAAAAGGGGGCAAGTGTAAAGTCTAAGTAATGGGGCATGTGGAGGTTGCATTATTATACTTTTTTGGAAAGAACTAGCAATATCTTGTTTTGTGAATGGTGTGTTTTGCCTGTGAATTATTATCATCTATTAATTTTAATTCTTTATAACAAAATTTTAGTTTAGATAAATGTAATTATAATAATATAATATATAGACAAAGTATATAAAATAACAATAAATTGTGAGCTTCCTCTTATGTGAGAGGTCTTGTATTATAAATTGCAATAGTAATTAAATGTAACACATAATAATAATTAATCTATTTTAATATTAAGCAGGTAAAATAATATTTAGTTTTTGAACACGAGGACTAGGATATGACCACTGATAATTCCCCAAGCTCTTTTTGACATGGAAAGAATGGCGTTTTGCATTCTACTTGGAAATCCAAATAGATATTCTCTAGATTTGTCATGGTGCTTTTAGCAAGGCCTCATGGCCCCTCAAATTAGAATTTCAAACCCTTAGTTAAAAATATTTTGCTTTCCTTTTTATAGCTATTATTTTTAGGGTTTTAATTGCAAAATTAAATCTTCAAACTCTCAAATTGCAATCGTTTTTAGTCATTTTTACTGCTTTGAATTTAAGGTTAATTATAGAATTTACTGCTCTTAAAATCTTCCAAAACTCTCGAAGTCTTTGATAGGCTTGTTGAAAATTGTCTAATGAGGATATGTAATTGTTGTCAGTTATGGCAACACATGATGTACATGCTTATAGGAAACCTCAGAAATAAAGATACTTAGCTTTTGGCATCAAAAATTTGCCCAAGTATGAACTTGGTATACAATAGTGTATTGTTTTGTTTGTAACTTTTTGTTGACATCATATTATGACTATCGAAGTTAGATGGAGATTGTATACATGTTGATGATGTTGTGTATAACCTCAGAAGTCAGTATAGACTGTACAGAAAAGAGATATTCTTGTTTTAATGAAATAGGACAACAAAATTAAGGAAAGAGATTATTTTGTTTACAAAATAATTACTTGTCCAATTAGGGCTAACATATTAGATGTTTACTCTAAGTTGGAGAAGTGTATTGTGATCTTAACCAACCTAGCAGCAACTTGTATAAAGGCATGGTATTTATGCAAAGGACATCTTGCGAATTCAAGTGTACCATCTTGGAGAAATTGTGTTGAGCAATTGTATGTGAACTTTTGTGAAAGAGATATAAGAAAAGTTTGTAAAGCTAATTTGAGATTCGAGATTGAATTGAGAAAGAATCTATATTCTAGATGTATGATTACTTGGTTAGATAGTGAACTCTTCTTGTAATTAGAAGTGCATGTTTGGGCAGTGGGCTCATCTTGCATCTACTGTGCTACAACTCCTAACAAGGCTGGAATCTTGTAACAGGGATTCAAAGTCTTCTATCAGGGACTCCTTATACCAAATTTTCTCATTGACTCCTAATAGGGTCCATCCTCTAACAAGGAACCTATATATCAATATATTATCTAGTGGGTATCATCCCCACTAGGGTTTTCCCTTAGCCAGGGTTTCCCTAGTTAACAAAATATGGTGTTATGAGTTATCTTTGTGCATGGTTACTGTTGTTATTCAAAATTACTTTATTACTTTGTTATGTATGGTTTAAAGTAAGAAATAATATCCAATTGGCGACTAAAGTTTGTAGATTACTGATTCACCCACCCCCCAATGATCCCTATTTCTAACAATTGCTATCAAAGCCTAGTTACTCAAAAAAGGCTTAACAAGTTGAGTAAGATTTCTATGGATATGGCACAGTTGATGAAGAACCATGAAGAGGAACTTGAACAAATTGATCTCCTTACTGAGGAAAGAGATAAGCTGAAGGATATATATGAAGACTGCAAAGTATATATTGGACAGTCAAAGGGAAAGATTGAACATCTCAAATCCAAGCCTGAATCTACTAAATTTGAAACTAGTGATGATGATTATTCAAAGTTGAAGATAGAGTACAAGATCTTGAAGCATGAATTGAAGATTACAAATTTGAAGTTGACTTTGAGGAATGATCCTAGCAAAATTGAATTTGATTTGAAGACTAAGAATGCAGATCTTAGAGAAAGTATGGAAAAGAAGACATTTGAATTTGAAACATTGAAAGAAGATCATGAAGAACTTCATAAGTACAATACTATTATGAAAGGTGAATTAACTTAGTGCATGCAATAGCTTGAGAAGACTTATTCTAGTAGAGAAAAGCTTGATGATTTAATGTCAATATAGAGACCTACTTATGATAAGACTGGTCCTAGTTATCTAATTAACATGTCTGCAAATAAACCTAAGATTAGATCAAATCTGAAAGAAAAAAATAAATCTGATGATAAGATTCAATCTAGTCAATCTTCTAATAAAGCTAATGAAGTTGAACAAGACAAGGAAGTTGAAATATTAGATGAACCAAAGCAAGTGGGAGAGGTATAAATTTAGAGGTAAGTGTTTTTCATATAATGAAATAGGTCATATAAAAAGAGATCGCACAAATAAGTCATTTAATCATGTTAAGGACTTTTATTGTCACAATTATCATGGTATGGGTCATAAAGCAATTGATTGTAGGAAACCTAAGTATGATAATAAGAGAAGGAATAATAGAATGTTTATAAATATTAACCCTATAGAAAGAAGAGGATCTAATGAAAGGACATTGAGAGAAAGAAGATAGATTATGTGTTATAAGTGTAACAAATTTGGACACATAGCTTAGAATTTTCATGCATTAGATGATCAACAGAATCCTAGAAGCAGAACTCTAGTATGTTAGTTATGCAACAACTTTGGACATACAAAAAAGTATTGTAGAATGGATAGAAACTTTGGAGATAGAAGGAACAATGGAAGAAACTTCAGAAACAGAAGGAATGATGAAAGGAATGTTAGAAATGATAGAAGGAACCATAAGAGAAACTCCAAAACTAAAAAAGACAATGAGGAACAAAGGAATGTAGTCAGCAAACTTCGAGAAGAACTCAATGAGGAATTTATAAAAGGAGTAGACATCTCAAAAGAAAAGCTAGAAGATGATAAGGTAGGATGAATGAAGTTAGTTTTCAAGTTTGATTCAATTGAGTAGAATTAATCTTGTTTGCAACACTAGAATTTGTAACTTCATCTAGAGATCAAACTAGAGGAAGCGAAGTTGGGAAAAGGTGTATCAAGTTAAATTTAGACTATATCTAGGCTCACTTGTAATTAGGAGCTTATCTAAAGAAGTTATGAAGGAATTAAGAGTTATTGTTATTACAAAGAAATTCAATTCTATAGCAGAAAACAAAGATATTCAATTCTATAGCAGAAAATAAAAACTATGTTTCTTCTAAGAGTTTTGTGAAGCGAAGTTTAGTGAACCTTTGTCATGATAAAAGAAAGCTATAGCAAATCTCGGGTAGCATCTGAAGATCAAATAGAAGATTTTGGGCTGTTATTTGATTACATAATGTAATTCACAGCTTTTTGTGTTTGGAAAGTACACAATTAATACAAGTTCAAGTTGATGGAATAAATGGACCACAAACTTGATTACTACTTCATTGTAATTACATCCAAAGTAGAGAGCACTTAGAAGTGACTTGTTAAGGTGATTTCAAAGAAAACCCTCTTTTTGAAAAAGGTATTTTATCGTTTATCTACAAAATTTATTTGATAAAAGATCATATTTGTTAGAAGCATGGATATATTTGTAGTTCATAATGTTGAGAATAAAGACAAACTTAAGTTGAAGGTTGTTTCTATAAAACCTATAGAAGGAAACCCTAATTCAACATTATCCATTACGTTGAACATTGTAGTTTATTTGGAAGATGTAGGAAGATATCTTAACAACAGGTTTGAATCTATTGGGAGTGAATATATGAACAAGGATATGGAATTAGTCTTTAACTATGATATGACTATGAAGCCCCTATTTGAACATTTGGAGGAACTAGACCTATTTAAATATAATTTCTACCATGAATTGGACACAGATGAGTGGACATAGTTCATATTAAGTAGGATACATGATGGAAACTATGGATGGGAGATAGTGTAGTTGATATCTCAGTTGACCTTATTTATGAGGTAATTGGTCTTAGTAAACATGGTAGTGTACCTATAGGAAAGAAACTTGTTAAGAAGAAATTTGAGAGTTATACCAAACCAGTATATAATGGAAATGCCAAGGTGATCCACACCATTAAGAAAGATGATGTAAGATTCTTGAGTAGAATCTTTGCCTACTTTGTATGTGCAAGTTCAAAGATTGATGAATTGTTAGTTGGATTCATCTATGCAGCCTACAAGATATGTGTAGAGAAGGAAAAAGTTAACACTTAGTGAAATTTTGAGAATGCAACTACTTGAGAACCTTAAAAAGATAAAAATGACTAAAAATGGTGTGTTTAGATTCCAATCACTGATCAATCACATATTCTTTCATGTGCTTACAAGATTTCCATATTTATCAGTCACAAAGATTATGGGCAATGATAGATGTACAATGGAGAAGATCACAGAAGTATGCAGAAGACATCCAATAGATAAGATATTGGATAGTGGGAACTTGATAATGAAGACATTTCATAATGAAATGAGGTAGAGATTCAAAATTGCACCCACAATTGTATATAGATTTAAAGAGGACATTTGTAGTATGGTTGATATAGATTTTACTTATATTCAAGCAATAGAACCTCATGAAACATTTCTTGATCCCTTAGGTTATGAATTGAGTGATGAAACAACAGTTGGATATATTGATTTATTGTTGAAATCAGAGGACAAAACTGAATACAAATTTGGAACTTATGATGAGATTACCTAGTCAATTCATTAGGCATCCTTGGAAAAGGCATCTCATAAGAAAATAGAAACTATAATGAAGAAAGCTTTATCAGAGCCTAGTATGAAAAAGAGTGAGTCACAAGCAGTTAGGCAAACCATGAAGCAAGGTATACTGAATGCACAACCTTTATTAGTATCTATTGTAGAGGCATATTTGGAATACAACATTTCATATCCAGCAATGTCATATGTTTACACAAGTGAACCGAAGATAAAACCTAAGAGATTAGTGGAAGCTATGACCACAAAGACTAAAAGGGTCAAGCAACAAGCCACTGGACTAGGCAAGAGAGAAAATATGTTCTTGACAATTGTTGATTCTAGCGAAGAAGAATAAGAAGAAAAAAAATTAAACAAGCAGAGAACGTAACCACTTCTAAGCAATCAACAGGAAAAGCTTGGCAACCTTGGAATTTGAAGATAGAAAAGATAAATTCAGCTATTGCTATTGAAGGCAACTTTGTGTAGATGAAGAAATTTTATAATTTGTATAACAACTTTGAGAAAGATCGGATTGATAGCTCTACTATGAGATACATTATAGCCAAAAATCTAAAACTAAAGGATATTGAAGGCATGGTGAACCAGAAGGTCTATGATAGACTTATTGAGAAGAAGGCCCCAACTAGAGAAGAAGATTTAGAACTTTAGAAGTCTATGCTAAGGACTATTTTAAAAGCTAATGATGAAGACGAAATCAAGATATTGTTGAAAAATCTAGCACCTTACTTGATGAACAAGGTAAGACCATTTTTGTTTATGGTGGGTGATAAAGACAAGTTAAGAAGTGAAACTATGGTAGATATAAGTCAAATGATAAAAAGTGTAATATCCCATGCCCAAACTGGCTGATTTTAGCACAAGGAATATTGTCAAAACTTGCATGTTGCCTTTCAATGCTAAGAAATTTAGAATGTTCTCAAATGATATTATAATGCCTCTTACAATGAACTAATATGCTAGGGTAGTTCTTTTGGTATTTTCAATGCATATACATGGAAACTAGATATGAAATGCATACCTGCAACCAATTGAGATTTTGACAAACAATTGAAATACAACTATTATGTTGATCATATATGCTATTAGATGGATATTTCGTCAAACAAATGGTATGCAACATGGATCTCCTTTATTGAATTCGTTCTCATGGGCTTACAATAATGACTACAATAATGCCAAAATCTGATTCTGAATTATCACAGCAAAATCATATGTTTAAAAATTATAATGATAACTACTAATAGTTGCAAGAGGAACTTGATAATAGTGATACCCAAGAATGGAATTGAATCAAACATAAATACTATAGCGCAACATCATGCATGAGTACTGTAGCAGCCAAAATATATTCTCCAATTTAAGCACAAATAGAACTCCTGAATTGAAGCTCTCCTAAATACCAAATTCAGTGGATATTTCACCACCTCAAATGGTTGCAACATTGAAGAGTTGACGTCCTCCAATGGCTGACTGAAATTAGAAACCTTACTTTCTTCTCCCAAGTTCTTATCAAATGCAATTCACAATAATTAGATGATAAACAATGAAGCTCTCACCTCTATTTATTCTTTTCCTTCACCCTTCTAGAAGGAAATAAAATATTATTTAATTGCATTCTCTAGAAGCTTCCCCCTTTCCAATAATTAATGCACTCTCTAAAAGCTTCTCCCTTGCAGTACAATAATTAATTGTGCTTCTAGAAAATTAAATTACTAGAAGCTTACCCCTTTCCAATAATTAATGCACTCTCTAGAAGCTTCTCCCTTGCAATACAATAATTTATTTTAATTAATTTAATGAATTTATATGAAATTAATTTAACCAATTTCTCCTTATTTCTCCACCTAGCCTTTAGAGAATGTCATGGCTAAGAACTCCACTAAGATGCTAAAAAGATGGGGACATTACAACAACGTCCAAGGCAACATATTCACCTGCACCCATAACCTTGGAAGTGCTAGTGAGTGGTGACACTATGTAGATAGATCAGACCAATGTTACCATTAACATTGAGGATACTAACCCGTTTGAGAGTTTAGAACCACCTGAATCTTATTCCAAGGAAGACAAATTAAGGCAATTTGAAGTAGAGAAGAGTTTATTGGAGGAAGAGAAGAGTAAAGTAGAAGAGGCCAAGCATAAATTTCTTGAAGATGAGAAGAAAAGAAAAATAGAGGAAGAAAAGAAAAAGTTAATTGAAGAAGAAATGAAAAGGAAAACAAAGGAAGACAAGAAGAAGAGATTAGAAGAAAAGAGAGAAAATGAAAGGAAGGAAAGAGAGGAAACAGAGGAAGAGGAGAGAAGAGTCAAAGAGGTAGCAAAGAAGCAAATGGAAGATGACACTAAACCTTCTAGTTCATCTACTTTGCTTTCACTTACTAGCCTAATAACTAATTATGATGATCAAACTGACTTGATCTCATCTTTATTAAAGCTTATTCAGAAGAACAAGATAGTGAAGAGCTTGCAAAGAACCTTGATGGAGATTACTGACAGACTACATAGTACTTTGGGAGTACAACGCATAGAGGAAGATCCAGAACAAAGGGCATAAGCAGTGCTAAAGTCATTTGATGAGGAATTTACTAATTTTTTGAGTGTTGCAAAAATAAAGGCACAAATCTCACATGATGCTAACTTGTTTAGCACTATTTATTAGAATATTAAGAATGATTTGATAAGTCTTGATACTTGTAGCAAGAAACTTTGGAAGTCTCAACAAGATTGTAAGATATTGTATATTAAGTGTACCTTATATTATTAGTTGACTAAGGACATTGACAATTAGATTAAAGGAAAAATGAGTGAGCTTGAAGCCCTATCTAGCCAGATACAACATCTAGCTAGTAAGATTGATGATTTTGAAGGACAAGTGGCTAGTATTCACAATAATATTAGGAAACTAGAACTTTGGAAGGAACAAATTTTGAAGAGAGTATCAGATTTTAGAGAGTCTATTGCTTTAAAAATATCTATGGTAGAGAAACAGCTGGAGGAATGTGTCAAGGCTAAGGACACTTATTCTAACTTTTTGTATCTAGACCTTAAAGCAGTTGAGATTGCATCATATGCCCTATGTGTAATTCTCACCTCCATTGAATCAGCAAAGGATATATGGACAAAAGGTATGAGCAATCTTAAGGTAGATTTTGATGATTGTATGAAGATTTTATCAACTTAAAGCAGAAGGACAACATTTTTTATAGTAGTTTTTTGGATTTTTTTTTTGACATTCTAACCTTTGTCATTGATGTCAATGGGGGAGAAAATGCATGAGAAAATTGTAAATCAGGAAAGTATGAAATTATTTTGTAAGGGGGAACATAAGTAAAATGAACAAGTTGTAATAGATGTAATGTTACTGTATTATTTTTGTTAAGTTTTTGTCACTTAGCCAATTTTCTCTATTTTGTTGCCATCAATACCAAAGGGGAAGATTGTTGAAAATTGGATAATGAGGATATCTAATTATTTTCATTTATGACAAAACATGATGTACATGCTTACAAGAAACCTTGGAAATAAAGATACTTAGCTTTTGGCATCAAAAAATTGTCTAAGTATGAATTTGGTAAACAACAGTGTATTATTATATTTGTAACTTGTTGTTGACGTCATATTATGACTAGTGAAGTTAGATGGAGATTGTATACATGTTGATGATGATGTGTATAAACTTGAAAGTTAGTACATAATGTACGAAAAGAGATATTCACATTTTAATGAAACAGGATAGCGAAATTAAAGGAAAGGAATTATTTTGTTTACAAAATAATTACTTGTTCAATTAGTTGGAAAAGTGTACTGTGGTCTTAACCAACTTAGCATCAATTTGTGTAAAGGTAAGGTATTTATGCAAAGGACATCTTGCAAATTCAAGTGTGTTATCTTGGTGAAATTGAGTTGAGCAATTGTATGTGAACTTTGTGAAAGATATAAGTGAAGTTTGTAAAGCTATTTCGAGATCTAAGATCGAACTGAGAAAAAATCTATATTCCAAAAGTTTGATTACTTGTTTTGGTAATGAGCTCTTCTTGTAATTGGAAGTGGATGTTTGGATAGTGGGCTCATCTTGCATCTACTGTACTACAACTCCTAATAGGGTTGGCACAACTCCTAGCAAGTTTGGAATCTTGTAACATGGATTCAAAGTCTCCTAATAGGGACTCCTTATACTAAATTTGCTCACTAACTCATAACAAGGTCCATCCTCTAACAAGGAACTTATATATCAACATTTTATCTAGTGGGTATCATCCCCACTAGGGTTTTCACTTTGCCAGGGTTTCCCCAGTTAACAAAATATGGTGTTATGAGTTGTCTTTGTGCATGGTTATTGTTACTATTCAGAATTACTTTATTACTTTTTTATGTATGGTTTAAAATAAGAAATAATATCCACTTGGTGACTAAATTTTGTAGATTAATGATTTACCCCCCTCTTAGTAATCCCTATGTCTAACAGGGCCTGTCTAAAAAAAAATGAATAGAGGTCTATGATTGTCTCAAAAAAGCATGATTTGTTATTTGATAGACCTTTTGGTATCACATTGATAATCTTTCGAGAGCTCTGTGCAATGTCTAAATGAAATCTTTTAGCTTTATGTATACATTATAAAAAGTGAAAAGGTTCAATGGATTAAATTATCTAAATTGCATAGTTTCAACCAACCTTGAAGATCACACAGTAAGCATTGACACTTAGCACGAGACACTCAAAAATTTATGACTCCATTTGGTTTGTTCTATTTCTATTTGAATCACATTTTTGAGGAGGAGAGAAATTGTTAGAAATTGTGATATGATTCAAATATTTTTATGCATCATTCAAACTTTGCAACATACATATTAGATGTTGAGTGGCATAAGCAATTTAATTTGAATAAATAAAGAAAGATTTTATTTTTTATTTTTGAAGATTAATTATATTATTATTATTATTATTTGTAAATAATAAATTTATACATTTTAACTTTTTTTACTTTACTTTTACAAATTATTTTATCATATAAAATAATACTAGCAATCACACCTAAGGGTGCAAAAGGTACGTCGAATAAGTTTGGCATTAATATTGACTCAATTGTAATTAAGTGCTGGTAATAAATG
>CM053787.1:209761376-209898876 GCA_028749045.1 Cupressus sempervirens
AAATATAATATTTAAAAAAAAATCTTAAATTTTTTTAGGACAATATAGAAAAAATAATTTTTCTTAAAATATTTGAAGACAATATAGCAAAAATATATTATAATACCTAAATTAAATTTGAGAAATTAATTTTATATAAATTAAATAATAATTATTAAATTTTTTATTTTAATTTTATTACAATACTTATTTATTTTCATATTCATATTTTTCTACATTTTTTAGTTTATAAATGTTTTTAAAAAGCAATAAAAAATCTATACATAAATTTATTTATTTCTTTATTTTTATTTTTTTTAAATCTATACATAAATTTGGTGGCAAGACTTAGATTTTATATTTATGTCTAATAGAATACCTAGATACTAACTTACATTAAAAAAATTGAAATGTCTACTAGAATACTTAATATAAATCAACACTCATTTAATTTTGTTAAATTTCTATGGTGACACTTATTGAGTGTAACAATTAGAGTCCTAACTCTTTCCATTCTTGCAACAGGGGCAAATGTTTCAGCATAATCTAGTCCTTCTTCTTGCACATAACCTTTGTAGACTAATCTAGCCTTATTTCTTGTTATCTCACCATTTTCATCTAGCTTGTTTTTGAAGACCCACTTGGTTCCAATCACATTCTTATCTGCTAGTCTTGGAACTAAAGTACAAGTCTTGTTCTTTTCAATCTGCTCTATCTCTTCTTCCATTGCTTTGCACCAGTCAACATATTGTAGTGCATCGTTCACTATTTCGGGTTCACTCTTGCTAAGCAGACATGTTTCACTCCTTAGTTTGTTCCTTGTCAATTGTCTTGCCTCCTTTTCACCAATGATCTGTTCTACAAGATGGTGCCTTCTCACATACTTTGATAGCCTAGGTTTTGTCCTTATTTCCATGTTTGGTCTTTCAACATTAGAGTCACTATGCACATCTCTATTAGGTAGCTCTACATCTCTTTCACGTGTATTGATTTCAGAATTAGAATGTGCATTACCTTCATTTTGTAACTCGGCATTTGAATGCAACTTGGCATTCACTAGCTGTGACTCAGCAGATACTGAAACTTGTTGCTGATTCCCAATTTGATTGGAAGCTTCTTCTTCATTAGGAATTCCTTCATAGAAGTACATAAAGGATTTGTATTCTTCTAGTTTCTTGATGAATTCATTATCTAGAACTTCCACATTCTCATCAAAGTTTACATTGGCACTCTCCGCAACTTTGTTAGTGTTAACATTTAAATGCTTATAAGCTTTACTTCTAGTGGAGTATCCACGGAATATGCCTTCATCACTTTTTACATCAAATTTGTCATTCCTAGACTCTTTAAAAATATAGCACTTACAACCAAACACTTTGAAATGCTTAACATTAGGTGAGTGACCATACCATAGTTCAAAAGGTGTTGGATTAGTACCTTTCTTGATTTGAACTCGATTGAGGGTGTAGACTACTGTACTTACAACTTTTCTCCAATAGTTTAGTGCAACATTCTTTTCCATCATTAGAGTTCTGGCACAATCAATCACTAATCTATTTCTTCTTTCTGCAATACCATTATGTGGGGGACTTCTCGGTGATGATGCTTGTCTTATAATTCTTTTATCATTGTAGAACACCTCAAATTCTCTTGATGTGAACTCACCTCCTCTATCAAATTTGAGGCATTTCAAGCTCTTCCATTTTTCCTTCTCAACCCTTGTAATGCCCCGCCAAGGGATGCAAAGAATTTCACTAAGTCTGCCAAACAATTTTTTTTTTTTAAACATGAAAGTAAAAACATTCACAACACTTGCGGAAGCAATAGTAAAATCCAACTGAAAGTAAACATAACATAACATAACAGATTACATTCTTTAAAGATCCCTTAACGTTAAATCACATCTAATTAACTATTCATCTAACATCACATTCTTATGAAATATCAATGATACATCTAACAATCTTAAACCATATACAAGTGTCCTTTTTGTAATTACATTCTAGATAGCTCAATTATCCACTATACATGGTACAAGGTATGAAAAAGCTTAAAAGAATATACATTCATATAAACAAACCACATCATCATACTAACTCTAATCCATGATGCAATAACATAAATGAAACCACAAACCATACATGATACATCATCACAAAAGATATAACATCCATCATAAAAGATAACCATATATCACAAACATAAATAACTAAGTGCAAGGTTCCTCCCAACTGTAAATAGCATCATTAGACCATCGTGGATCCTAGCCATCCCTCCATGCGTAACATCCCAAAGCACTGAAGAGATCATCGGTATTAACATAGTAAGAATGTCACTCCTAAAACATCCTACTAACATATAAAGTAAAGCATAAGATAACATCATCTAACATATGCAAATCATCAATGTAAGAAACATACCAGTAAATACATCCATCATAGGGTATATCATCTATCATAATGATCCAAGAATAGAATGAAGATAAATACCAACCAAGAATACTCCAACCATGGTGTCTCAATGGATCTCAAATGATAAGAGTGGAAAAACACTACCACCCGATCGCATGGTACCTAAGTGGTCCACTCCCACCGTGCTGAGGAGATAATCTCAAGTCCCATACAGGCTATCCAAAAACACATAGCATAATTCTCTATAAGTCCAAGAATCTTAAAAGTACACTAACTCAAAGGTTCCATTCACAAAACCGACATCTAATTCTCAGAGGCACACAATGACATGTAGGAAACCTACTCTGCAAGCAGGAAAGTGTCATCGCATTTATCATGTACAAGTTACCTTAGCAGTTAGCTAAACTCCACAGGTCCATACTGATGTCATGCGGCCACTAGTATCCTCTCATACTCACGAGGCATACTATGGAATGCAAGGTCGCAACCATGCATTCTCTCTACTCCCATCCTAGTCTGTACAAGCACTCGAGGCATGGGCAAGAACAAATTTTTTTATCTTTTTAGGTTCATTTAATCCCCATTTAGTGTGTAAATGTTATCACTTATTAACCAAACTTACAATGAGTTACCCTAGCAGCCACTTAGGGCCCCAGCCCCCATTACAAGCCACTTCCCGACACTACAAGCAGATAACCTACCCTAAGCTCATGGAATCATAAATCACCCCAATCCTATACAAGCAACTGGAAAGAAAATTCAAAAGATAATCCATAAAAAGAATCATCAAATATCCATGATAAAAGCATCAAATATCTACAATAAGAATAATCAAATCTCCATGATAAGAATCATCAAATTTCTATGAGCATTTGGAAAAGCATCCATAGAAAATCATGACCACAACAGTTCTCTATTGGCAACTGAAGGCATCATTGATAATCATAAGTATCCATTGGTTCTCAATAACCAAAATATATCTCAAAATAAATCACCATATCCATTGGTTCTCAACAAGCAACCAAGAATATCTCAAAATCATACTGATCAAAGACTCCAAAATGGTTGAGTCAAACATGTCACAACATGACATCATAGAATAACATCTCAGTCCCATCATGGCAACTAGAAAGTAATCCAAGGATAACTGATCGATGACTCAAAAATGATTAGCTCAAGAATCTCATACACATACATCTCAGCTTCAAACATGAAGACTGATGAACAATAACAATCAATAAATACAAACATTTTATAGAGCATACGATCACATTACCATGGTTGGGTTTATAAAGATCAAGACCAAATAAGATCAACATGCCATCACATCTCATAATCCCTGAGCCTCTGGTAACAACCTAGGACTGGTCAACACTAGTCAACCCAAAACCCAAAACAAGAAGCATATAGAATACACAATGCAAACACATGTTTTGGTTTACTAATATCGCATGGATGAGTTAAGTGTAGAGGTTTTCAGTTTTCTATTTGCAAGTATACTTCAAGTGTCTTAAGTTTCATCATTTGACCTACTAGTCAACCCATTTGTTCCCCGATAGCATTTTCCTTCCATTATAATATTCTAAGAATAACTTAAGGATAATTATTTTACTCAATAACTGATCATCATTGACCTTTAATTAAATTGTTCTCTTTATTTAACTATGATCCATATTCTAATTGATTAACTCTTCAACTTTTCAAGGATCATTATTCGTTATACTATAAGAGAGCCAATTACTAGTCTTCGAATAAGAAGATTATAACTAAATTAAAATGATCAATTTAATCAATCAATTAACATAGGTACACCATCCATGACCTATTAACATTCTAATAGTTTCCAATTTAATATTACTAAGTCTCACCATTAAAACATCTAACGTTATTATTCAAGTCATAAGGCCTATCAACTTTGATATCAATATTTTACAACCTCGTTAAAAGAATCATATCAATTAAGTCTCTATTAACATAATTATTAATTAAATCTAATTAACTCTAGTTAATTGATTTAATTAATAATTGCACAACCATACCATCAACCCAATGAATATCAATTGACTAACAATAGTTTGTATGTAAAAAGTCAACTTCAATACAAATATTAATATTTCAATAATACTAATAATAATAAGAAGTTATTTTGGAAATCTTATCCATAATGACCACATTCGTCATGATACTCATTTCAAGTTAAAACTCTATCACATAATACAATTATATTGACAACTCAATGAACATCAATTGATTAAAATCAATTATAATCCAACTCCAAAAATTATTATCTTTTACAAAACTTCAATCAATAAATAATCTCCACTAGATTAACTCTAATCAAATTTGTTGATAACTATTTAAACCATTATTTATTAATAGTTTGCTAGTCCTTACAAACATTAATAAATAATAAACTCATCAAACTATAAATACTCGATCTATAGAATCCTTCCATAACCTCATTAGTTAATATTTAGCTAACTCTTAACTCCATTAAGGTATATCAATAGGTTATTTAATAATTCAAACGTATTAAATAACATAATAATTCAATCTTAATCCAATATCATTTAGAATCTCTAAATTTAAATCAACATAATATAAATTATCATCTCACAATTATTTAATATATATTAAATAATATTTAATATACATTAAAATCAATATTAAAAGTCAACCATTAGACTCCAACTTGCTAATACTCATATCGATAGTGCAATAACAATTTGTTTTAGTCTTCTTAATGAAAATTCTATTATACTAGATTCATCATTATGAATACTAATGTCTTTATTCTAATTTAATTAACGGATTACTATTAATAATCCATATATAGCACTATTGTGATTATAATAATAATCAATGTAACATATTGACCATAACAGTTAATATTTGTAATATTAGTGTTAAGTCAAGACTCCATATACATTTTACATAATAACATATATTAACATTGATAGCTATATATTTTATTAAAATATTCTAAAATAACAATATAGAATTTTACCATCAAACATTATTAAAAAGATAATTTAGAACTATATTCATTTAAAATCTTGAATAATAAAAATTCCATTAATATACATATATATATATATATATATATATATATATATAATTAATATACAACAATTATTAATATATACATATATATATACATACTAACATATAACAATTTATAATATCACAATTGAAATCGAAATTACAACTCAATCGTATCATAATCTTTAACCGGCACTGACATATCAAATGGCATTTTACACATACCCGTGGCCCATTTTTTGAAGCCGCTGATGCAGCAACAATGTCGTGCACTGACAATCACTGCCGCAGTCGACCTTGCGACCGTAGTCGTAGGTACGACTGCGTCAGCAAGCCATAGGCCAGCGCAAGTGTTACATACATATGAAGGGTGGGGTGGGGTGAAACCCTAGCCCCCCCCATTACATTTAATTTTATGAAAACGTTTATAAACGTTTAGAAATATCATCTTCAAAACATTTATTAAATCCGATTTCGGATTTCAATATATATTCGAATTTAATGTTTACACAATTATATATATATATATATATATATGTATGTATATATATACATATATATATGTATATATATATATATATATACATATATATATATATATATACATATATATATACATATATACATGTATATATACATATATATATGTATATATATATATACATATATATATGTATATATACATATATATATGTATATATATATATGTATATGTATATATATATATGTGTGTGTGTGTGTGTGTGTGTGTGTACAGATTGTAAATCAGCACCACTATTTTAATAATCTAATTTGTTCACATAAGATTATATTTTAAATTTTTACTTTTAGCTATTATTTTTATTTTCCTATTTATTTTAAAAATAATTACTTGTGATTAGCTTATGTTGTATTTGTATTTATTTAACTTTTGATTTTTAAAATTGATTTAAGTTTTAGTTTTTAATTTTTTTTTACGAGTTTAAATTTTTTTAAATATTATTTTTTAGTTTCTATAATTTATTTAGTCAAATATAATATTTGTTAGAGACATTGCTATTTTTCCATATTTCTCTTATTAATTTTTTATAATAGACTTTTTGATGGGATTTTAAAAAATGATTTTTATAAATTGAATTTAAATAAATAATATTTATTAATCTATTTAAAATATTTTATTAAAAATTGTTTTATTTTAAATTGAAAATTATTAATAATCTAATTCAAATAAGATTATATCTTAAAAAATAATTATATTATCGAACACCTATCGGCTTATTGTTGCAAGCACAAAAGTGTGCAACTGCTAGTTATAATCTTGAGCACCTATTGGCTTATCATTGCAAGCACAAAAGCATGCGATTGCTAATTTTATTTGATTTGTAATAGGAATATAGTTTAGTGTAAGTTATATTTTATTGTTTAGTTTATATTTTTATTATTATTCCAAATTTATAATTATATTTTTATTATTATTCCAAATTTATAATTATATTTTTATTATTTTTACATTCTCTCATCTTCATGATAGATCATAAGTGTGAGAAATAAAGTTACCAAAATTACATATGAGATTAAAGTTACCAAAAATGTTAAAACACAACTAATAAAAACTTTAATAACTATTTAAATAAATATTACAAATGATGTTTATATAATAAAATAAATTTATTGGTCAAATAAAATTTTAGATAGTTTTTATTTTTTATTGATCTTATAAATAGATTTAATTGTTATTTCAAAATGAAAAATCAAGTTTTAATTTAAAAATGAATAGATATACCTAATAATATAAAAAGTTTCAATTAATATTTTTATTAAATTAAAAATAAAATGAATGAAATATTTTTTTGAAATTTTTTTCTGAACTTACCTTAATTTCGAGGTGAAGTTCATGGTGATGGGTTACTTGGCATGTGCTTCACATGACATGCCCATAGTTTCTTGTGAACTTTGAAGATTTCTAATAGTTTTTAAATTAGAATTAATGTTAATTATCTTTATAATTTAAAACAAACTAATTGGTCATGTCTATGGATATTGTTACTTTGACTCAAATTAAATTCCTTTATGATCATTGTTGTACACACACACACACACACACACACACACACACACACACACACACACACACACACAGATATATATATATATATATATATAAATTTAACCTTGCATGTATAAAACTTTGGTTAAATACTTAATCTTGAATTATTTCCCTTTCCACTAATTGATCACTAAACTACAACAATTACTTTTAAAAATTAATGTTTTTCAATGTTAAAGCTCATGCGATAGTCAAAAAGTACTTCTCATTTATAATATTAAATTTGGCTCACAACTAATTGTAATAATCTTTATAATTCAAATTAAACCAATCGTACATGTTTGTGGATATCTTTTCTTTGACTCAAATTAAATTTCTTTATAATCATTGTTTTACATATTTTCTTTCTAATTTAACCTTTGCATTTTGCATGTATAAAATTTTGGTTAAATAATTATTCTTGAATTATTTTCCTTTCCACTACTTGATCAACTATTACTTTATTATGTTTTTAAAATTAAGATTTTTTCAATGTTAAAACTCATGCAATAGTTAAAGAAACAAATTACTATTCCAATTCGACAATTATTTATTTTTTGAAAAATAAAATACTTAACCACCCCTTAGAATGAATTTTGTGTGTATTTCTATATTTAGTGAATTGAAAACTTGTGCGCCAAGACAAGTTGCTCTACAAAAGAAGGGTAGAAGGCACAAATTCATAGAAAATGGAGCAGATTATTCCAGGTCTTCCTATTGAAATAGGCAAAGAATGCTTGTTAAGGGTGCCATTCATATATCATGATAAGCTGAGACAAGTTTCCAAAAGTTGGAAGACTATGGTTGAAAGTCATTTCTTTTATCGAGATAGAAGACGATTAAAATTAAATGAGGAGGTTATATTTGTGGTTAGAAAAACACTAGATCTGGAGGTGGGTTATACTTATGAAGTGTGTATATGCGATCCTCAACAAGATGCAACATGGAAGACTATGGGTTATATTTCTACACGTTCAACAATTTTGGCTATTTTCGCTGTCAATCAGAGCCTTATTTCTATGCAGAAAGACAAAATTATGAGCTATGATTTTTCTTCTAATATTTGGTTAAAGGTATTTTACATACATAGTTTTGTGTATTCGTTATTTTAATATTATTACTTGTTAGAGAATTGCTATCACCTTATTGACTGATTTATGTGTGCATATATTGTTTGGGTTTAGGTAGCTGATGTGCCTAAAGTTAAATATTTCTATACATGTTCGACATCTCCAAATGGACATATATATGTGAGTGATGTAGATTTTGACACAGTGAAAACAATAGTGTATGACATAGAGGGACAAAAGTGGGAGTCTCTCCCTCTTAAGAAGGCGTCGAGGTCATGGTCGTGGATGTATTCCTCAAATAGCATTTTTGTTGATGGAAATTTGTATGTGATAGATGTTTCAAACAATGTTGCAGTCTTTAATACAAAGACTCGAGCATGGAATAAGATGAAGTGTACAAAAATATGGCACGCAGGGTATTTATTGGTTGCTTTTGGGGATTTATATTCTTTTGAAGAAAATGGAGTGATGAAATACGACTCAAGTAGAGACGTGTGGAGGTGGATAGGAAGTTCACCAAATCATTTTTTTGGAGTTAAGTGGGCCACTGTTTGGAATAATCATATTTTTTTGAGTGTAATATCTAACAAGAACATGTTTAAAAATGTTTACTATTTGTATTGACCTCCCGTACAAGGAGAAGTGACTCAAGAAAGGTGGATTTCAGTCCATGGTCTACCAAATTTTGAATATTGTATAGATTCGGCAACTACTTTATTGATTTAAATGAAAATTTATTTTCATGTCTGTATAAAAAAGTGATAAATAGTTTTATTATAAATATTATTTTATTTAAAAAAATTAAATAAACATTATTTTATAATTTTTTAAATCATTAATTCAATATTGATTACAATTCATAATGATTAACACTCATCTATTTCAAATCGTATTTTGAAACTTAGTGACCAAATATTTTTTAAAAAGTATAAGATATTGTATAAATTTGAAAAATCTATTTTTTAAAATGTGCTACAAATTTGAAAGTGGGACTTAAAATAAACATATATAAAAAATGATTAAGCAAGTTAATGGTTGCATGTAATACAAAAGTCATATAATCTATTAAAGGCATGCAACAAAATAAAAAGAACTTATTATAGACAAACAAGATTGATCTAAAAATATCAAAGTGCCTGTTCTGTTGGTACATAATATTTCCAAAACCGGGAGCGGCATGACCGAGTACCGCTGCAGAGAACTTAACCCGTGATTAATGCTCTTCTCTATGCCCAATAGGAATACTTCATTGCTCTCCGTCAATATCCAATTTCAATATTTCTTCATTTTTAATTGAACAAAATGATCGACAATTACCCTTGACTGTGCAGATCTACTTATAACTTATTTCACTTAATCTACTTTATTATATTATCTAATATACTTGCATGCATGGAACATAAAACAATAAAGTAACAACACCATAACACTTTAACACAAGAATTGGTAACCCATAAACCCTCCAAGTAGAAGGTAAAACTAGGGTGGGGATGACACCCACAATACTTCAGTACTGCAATAATAAAGTTGGTCTATTAGGGCTTA
This sequence comes from Cupressus sempervirens, assembly GCA_028749045.1. NCBI lineage: Eukaryota > Viridiplantae > Streptophyta > Pinopsida > Cupressales > Cupressaceae > Cupressus > Cupressus sempervirens. The sequence continues at coordinate 209,771,489 of CM053787.1, forward strand.
CAATTGGTCACTTGTGGTGATCTACACAGTTAAGAGTAAGAAGGAATATTAGGTCCACCTTGTGAAAGGATTTATACAATACAATTAAGTATGTACTCTGTTAGGAGTTTTTGCAAAGGACTGTTAAGTCCACCCTATCAAAGGATTTGATTGATGCACTTGTTAGGCGGAATCAATGGATTGATCTTTGTTGTACAACTTGATCTGCTAAATAAGATCCTTTGAGAAAAATTGATCACCTAACTATGATAGATGAGTCTCTTCCTTTCATGTATACTCCTTGTAGCCTTTTAATTACTATGATCTTTAATATTCGCTTCTATGCAATGTTCTTCAATTCACACTTCTTCTTTTGACAAACAAAGTAACTAATATTTATATCCATCCAAAATAATTGCATTAACAAGTTGGCTACAATAACACTTCAATAGTTTAAAAAATAATTACCAATTCGACTCAGTGTTGAGACTCAGGTCCAATAGCTTACTCAGGTGATAATATAGACACTCAAGAAACATTGTCAACTCGGCTAACTCTGGCTCTCAATTGATACTGGATGCTCAGTTCATATCGATCACTTGACAAACTTAGCTAGCTCGGTTCACACTAGTCTACCTTCTTAGTTCTCATTTTGAAATAAGAATGCTAGTTTGACTCGGTTTACACTAGAGCTCAGTAGATACGGTCAACTCGGTTGACACTATTAACTTGGTTAATACATGAGCTCAGTTAACACACTTCTGTCTGGTAGTGTGGTCACTATTGTCTTCTTATGATGACTAATTGTTTTAGCACTAATTGACAATATGTCTTTGTCATAAGGTCAACAATCTCCCTCTTTGTCATTAGTGACCAAAACACTTATCATGCACAAAATCTAAAATCAAAATCCTTCAATCAAACTCCCCTTTGTGTGTGCTCTATTCTGCAACTTGGTTTGAACTGAAAACTTTGTAACTCGGTTACAATTTTCTATTTTTGATTTTTCAAAATTGTATTTGTTTATCTGCTTTTAACATATCTTTATGTTGTACATATATTTTCTCTTATATACATATATTTCCCCCCTTGTTTTTGTTACAAATGCCAAAAATTTAAAAGGTTATGCCAAAGTGAGAGAGGAAATCATAATGAACCTTCAAAATCAAAGACATAGTCTTATCCTAGTTAGTTACAATACCTTTAATATGTGCAAATCTATCTGAAGCAAGGTTGATAACTTCAACACGTGTTATGCCACTAAAAGGTTTGTGTCCTTAACTAGTATCTTTGCATGATCCATTCTCTTTTGCATAATATCCATATGGGGAAGCATCATACCCTGAATGTCTACTAAGGTTGCTCATATTCTGGCCTCTTCTCTTAATAGTTATGCTTGAAGATTTGTCAAAAATTTGACTTTTATAAAATGACTTGGACTAGAACTCGGGTTGAGTGCCAACTTATCGGCACTAGCCATCAATACCATATCAATCTTAGTCAGTGTATCCTTGATTTCCTTGGTGAAGTTTGTTGTATCACTTAACTTTACAAATAAAGATAAAACATTATTAACAACATTTTCTAATGCAGAAATTAAAGTAGGCAATTCTATTTGATCAATAGTTATTTTATTTGCTACATTTTCTAGCACTTTATTTTCAAACTTCCTTTCAGCCTTCTCAAGAAGTTTGTCCTGACCATCTGCATATTCATTGAACTTATGCACAATTTCAACTAGTTGTTCAATGATAGGAACTTTTTTCGTTTACCTCTATAGATGGTGCATTGAAAAATATTTCTTTGATATCCTCAAGGACTTTGCTTCTGTCCCTTTCTACCCTTAGCATCTGCTGCTTGGCTCTTTTCTTTCATAGTTCTCCCAATATGTCCGTTTTCTCGGCAGATAGATTAGATTGGTCCCAATTTGGAATCACAATCTCTTCATCAAGATGAATATCATTAATGATCTCTTATTTTTCTTTTTCCTTGGCCCCTGATGAAGGTATGACTTCCTTTCCTTTGATAACCGAATCCTTCCTTAGTTGATGTTTAGTGAATACCCTAGGAGACTGTTGCTTAGTTACTAGAGAGGACCTTGGTAAAGATGTAATAATCTTCACTTCACTGCTTTGTTGAATTGGGTTCAACTCAGTAGGCTATAGCTCCGGTGTTGACTTAGGAGGAGTGGTTGGGAGAGGTGCCATGATCTCTGCTACAATTTTTTCAAGATCATACTCTTCAATAGTCCAAAACTCTAGTAGATCTCCCTCTTCTTCAATCTCAAAAATGTTTTTTCACATATTGGATGTGGACTGTACAACATTCTCTATTTTATTTGACGAAATTTGAAAAGCTTTAAATCTAGGAGTCTGTGTGCTTTCATATTTAGACATTGCCTCCTTTATTTCCTTCTCAAAGAGATTTGCCATTATTTTCCTTAGAGTTTGTTCTCTAATTTCCTCTGTCTTGATTACATTTGCCCAATGGTGAGAGATAACCTTTAGTAGGGTTTCAGGAGCTTTCCCTTTGAGTTCAGTGGGGTCATATTTCCATTTGGCCATCTTCTCAACCAATGCATCTTCAATTTACCTTTGCCCTCCTCTGGTTTCATAGTTGAGGAATTTGAAGTCTGCCATGCCACTACCTTCCCTTAATGCTTTCAATCCTTGTTCAAAGGTAGGTGGGGGACTTTTTAGAGAGATGATTGGAGCATTATCTTCATCTTCATCATAATCATCATCCTCAAGCCTCAATTTATTTCTTGGCTTCCTAGGCTTGGTGGCAGTGATCATAGGAGTTGAAGATGTTGTTGATTTCCTTAATGGAGTCTTTTCCTTCTTCTTTGGAGGTTCCTCTACTTCTTCTTCATGATCACCTTTATCTTCTTATTCCTCTTCTACATCATCATCTTTACCCTCAGTAAACATGATAGGGGAATTAGATTTGGAAATTTTCTTCTCAAGTTTTTTTAACCTTTTCTTTCCTCTCTTCAAGATTTGAGGAATCTAAATCTCAAGTGAGATTCTAGTTTTTTCTTCCTCATAAGTTACAAAATAGGTAGATTTAGGATCTATAGGTTCATTTATGAGAACATTAATGATCTATCTACTTTCATCACTATTCAACTCATATGCTAGAGGTTTCACCCATGTGATCCTAGGTCTGACTTCCTCAATATGCACTATATCATAGTCAACCGAGAAATATATATCTTGCTCATAATATTCAACCAACTATTTAGGGATCCTAAACCTACTTTGCATCTTCTCTTATAAGTTCTCAAAATATGCATGCATGATGCCTTTAAAATTCTCACCCATTTCATCTATGAAATTATTGATATACAGGTCCTTTTGATGGAAAGAATTTTTGGACATAGAAAAATAAACACATAAGAAGAGAGCCAAACTTACATGAATTGTTCTTGAAGATCAGATGCTCTCCATGTTCTTTCTCAACTAAGTGCTTTGAAGCTTGACGAGGCAAAGTGACAGGTTCTTCTTCACAACTTTATATGCCAGGTCAATTGCTTCACAAGGCACATTGTTGGGTCGGCTTGAACTATAAATATCGTGAGCTATGGAACTTCATTTCCATGTCAGTCATGTTATTCAACTTCATGCCTCTATTCTCCCATTCAACTAGGGTTAGCTTAGCCAATTCTGCACATCCTAGGGTTTTGGTTACTTTGGACTTCTCCATCATTGGGTAACCAGTGATTCAATGTATCATCTTCTTGGTGATTGGAACTAGTTTCTCAAGCTAGAAGGTCATGTCATGGACTCGACTCAATAAAAACTTTATCCACTTAATTCGAAATTTCCTCTATATATGAAGGATGTGGGTCAAACCCTTAACTTCTAGATGCTTGTATTTTGGTTTCAACACTTCATTCTCACACAATGCATTGTATGCTTGATCTAGCTTGAAATTACCCAATTCTTGAATTGAACAATGATAAAATGACCTTACATCATGAATGAGGATTACCTTGGGAGGAATGGTTGAGTTTGCTCCTTGTGGATCCTTCTCTTTAGCAATTGCGAGATATAGTTTGAACTTGGGTGCTTTGCATTACATTTTTGACCAACATCTCAGAATCCTTATAGACCTTTGTGTTGGATGAAGCTTCCATATCACTTGGTTGATGAATAAATTTAGATGATAACTTTGCTTGCAACTTTTCTTCAACAACAAATTTTCTCTAAATCGCTCGAGGGCTCGAAAAATGCTATACTCTTTTAGATCTCTAAATTCGTGGTAAAGAAATAAACCTTTGATTTCTTCTTTTATTAGATTTTCAATTTTGAGGGCCTCATTAATGCTTTGTACTTATGTAGGTGAAGAATGCTTGGTTAAGTCTTCAAACTCGATTGCACCATGAAGCTCGGTTAAGACTAGGTGACTGCACTCAGTTCAGTCAATGACTTGGTTGAGTCTGACCTTGCTCGGTTAAACTTTAAGTGTAACTAGGTAAAGATTGACAACTCAATTATAACCAAGACTTGACATGATTCTTCCATTTGTCCTAGTGCATATATTATAGATGTAATGCCTCGCTTGACAATCCTTCGAACAAGGATAGATAAAAGCCAAATGATTTTTTTTATTTTTAAAACAAGTATGAAAACACAAGACAACCATCATACATGGACTACGGAGATTGCCATCAAAGACTAACCTACAACCAAAAACCAAAGATCTCCAAGCATCACCACAGACCAAAACATTAACTAGAAAATAGAAGAGGCCAACCATGATCCCACATACATCAAGATGCAAAGGAAGCACAACTCAACTATTGAACACCATGCTGAAAGACAAAAGCTGACTCCTAAAAATTGGCTAAGTTTGAGATCCCGCGGCCCTGGAATTTCTTAGAATCTTTAACTTAGCTCGTAGAGGTTTGGGACCCATCTCAAAAGATTGGAACTGATGTAGAATATGATTTTGTTCACAGCTCTAGTGGTCTTCTTGTATGCTTATATAGAGATGATCGAATCACCCCACTCATTACCTTGGGTGTCAATAACTTCATTGTTTTGGTCTGAGCTCTCTGGATATTTCCTCACCCATTGCTGCTTCATTTGAGTCTTGATTTTATCATCTTTTGTTTTCTTTTCATCTTCAACTATAGCTTGGTTCATATAGTTCTTTGCTAGATGATCAAGTTCTTTGCATACATAGCATCTTTTGGTAGGATTCCTTTTTATGAACTGAGTCCTCATACAGTTAGCTCCAATGTGTCCATATTCACCACATAAATAACATATGTACCATGTGTTGTAATCCCAACCAAAGATAGCTTTAGCAAGTTTTTTAGTAGGTTTTAATTTCTCGGCTCTACACTTTGAAGATTTATGACCTTGTTTGTTACATGTGAAGCATTTTCCTTCAAACTTAATCTTCTTTGTGCATTCACTTGCTCTGTGTCCATGCTTGTTACAAGTATACCATTTACCATTTAACTTTGACTTTGCATTGCTCCAACATTTATTTGATGTATGCCCTAACTTTCCACAATGATTACATGTAGGTCTTTTGTTGTTTTGAGCTTCTTGCGGTGATGATTCTCCTTGTTCAGTGTAGCCCAATGCTGCTTTCCCTTTGTGTCTTTTCTGAGATAGATTAACCAATTGATCCATTCTTTCATGTGATCTCATCATTCTTTCATTGGTTTCTTTTTCTACTCTAAGATCATTTATGAGTCTATCATTTTTTTTCCTTAGATCAACAACTTCTTGATTTGCACTGTTTAATTGATTTATCATATCTGTCTGATTTAGTAAAGCTGGTGGATTTCATTGTCCTTTTCTTCTAGTATGGTGTTGAGTAATCTTTTATCTTCATCTACCATATCTTTATCACTTCCAACTTTGTTCTTTTGTCCCATAACTTCACATATCCTAACTGAATGAATCTCTTGTTCTCTTTTCAATTTTCTAACTTCTTGCAGAATGAGGTCCCTCCCAAGTAGATCTTCTATAGCTACATCTACTTCATCTAAACTTATTTCTTTGCAAATATCTTCAATTCTTTCTTCTTTGTATATATCTTTGCTCTCAAGCTACTAAACTTATGATAAGAGAACCTTTCTCTAATACCAACTATTGGAAATGTAATACTGATCAAGTGACTAAGAGGGGGGCTGAATTAGGAACCACTTAAAACTTCTTTCTCTTAATCCACTTTATTATATTATCTAATCTACTTGTATGCATACAACATAAAGCAGTAACGTAAAAACACCATAACACTTTAATAGAAGAATTGGTAACCTAGAAACCCTCCAAGTAGAAGGTAAAACTAAGGTGGGGATGACACCTACAATGCTTCACATACTACAGTAATAAAGTTGGCCTGTTAGGGCTTACAATTGATCACTTTTGGTGATCTACTTGGTTAAGAGTAAGAAGGACTATTAGGTCCACCTTGTGAAAGGATTTATACAATACAATTAATGATGTATTATGTTGAGATTTTTTGCAAAGGACTATTAGGTCCAACCTTTTTAAAGAATTTGACTGATGCACCTATTAGGATGAATTAGTGAATTGATCTTTGTCGTGTAACTTAATTTTTTGAATAAGAACATTTGATGAAAACTGATCACGTGATTTTGATAGATGAGACTCTACCTTTCTTGTATACTGCTTGTAGCCTTCTATTTACTCAATTTTTTCATATTCGCTTCTATGCAATGTTCTTCAATTCACACTTCTTCTTTTGACAAACAAAGTAACTTATATTTATATCCATCCAAAATAATTCCATTAACAAGTTGGCTATAATAGCTCTTGAATAGTTTAAAAAATAATTACCAAGTTGGCTTAGTGTTGAGACTCGGGTGATACTACAGATGCTTGGGAAGCACTATTAACTTGGCTAACTTTGGCACTCAGTTGATACTAGATGCTCGATTCATATAGATCACTCGATAAAATCATTTGGCTCGGTTCACACTTCTTTGCCTGCTCAGTTCTTATTCTAAAATAAGAATGGTAGATTGGCTCGGTTTATACTAGAGCTTGGTAGATACTATCAACTCAGTTGACACTATTAACTTAGTTCATATGAGCACAATTAACACACTTATGTTTGGTAGCTCAGTCACTTCTATCTTCTCATAATGAGTAAGTGTTTTAGCACTAATTGACAATATGTCTTTGCCATAAGGTCAACAAGAATGTTCTCTTCACACTCTCTACTAACACCATCTCATCTACCTCTCTCCACCTCTCTCCACCACTGACACTGTGGGATAGAGCGTTATAAAATGTGTCCAAACTTAGACTATCATAAGGGTTAAAACCCTAGACAGTGTACATCATATTGATCAACTTATCTCTAATCACAATCATCTTATTCCTATGTTGTAGGGTAGATGAAGCCTGTAAGCTCTGATCAATAGCATCAAGTGTGTTCGATAAGCGTTGAAGAGTCTTAATGAAAAGTATCTACCTATTCTAGGTACTATTAGTGGATCTACATAATGATCCACTAGGGGGACAACCATGTACACTGACCTCTCCAAAATCACTACCGCCAAATGCTACAATGATGAAATATATAAACAAAGAAAAAATGATAGGTGACAATAGAGATCTGCACATGCACATATATATACATATACACATTACTTAAAAACTAATTTAATCAAAACACACTAAATGAATCTTGCTAAAGAAACTTACTATACAACATATTATAAAGAAATGTTAACTACATTACATTTTGAGTTCAGTAATAGGTACAAATAAAATTTAGATAACAATAAATAAAAATTAGCCTAGTCATACTTGGAAATCTAATCATGATTAGAGATACAAGGTTAGAGAGAGGTTAAGAGATTAGAGAGAGGTTTAGGGTTTAGAGAGATGGGGTTTAGGAGTTAGAGAGAGGAACTATATGTTAGAGAGAGAGAGATAGGAGGTTAGGGTTGGGAGAGATGAGGTTATGTAGGAGAGAGAGAGAGAGAGAGAGAGAGAGAGAGAGAGAGAGAGAGAGAGAGAGACATTAGAAAGAGAGAGAATTTTAGGGATAATGAGAGAGAGAGATGGTTAAAAGTTAGAGAGAGAGAGAGAGAGAGAGAGAGAGAGAGAGAGGAAGTTAGGGTTTTGAGAGATGAAGTTATGTGTGTGTGTGTGTGTGTGTGTGTGTGTGTGTGTGTGTGTGTGTGTGAGAGAGAGAGAGAGAGAGAGAGAGAGAGAGAGGAGGAGGAGGAGGAGGAGGAGGAGGAGGAGAAGGAGGTTAAGGTTGAGAGACATGAGGTTAGGAGGTTAAGGTTGGTAGAGAGAGAGAGAGAGAGAGAGATAGAGAGAGAGAGAGAGAGAGAGAGAGAGAGAGAGAGAGAGGCTTAGGGATTGTGGGGTTAGAGAGAGGTTTAGGGTTTAAAGAGATGGGGTTTAGGAGTTAGAGAGACAAAGAGAGAGGAGGTTAAGTTTAAGAGAGATGAGGTTATTCAAGTTAGAGAGAGAGAAGTTTAGGGATGATGGGGTTAGAGATAGAGAGAAGGTTTGTGTGTGTGTGTGTGTGTGTGTGTGTGTGTGTGTGTGTGTGTGTGTGAGAGAGAGAGAGAGAGAGAGAGAGAGAGAGAGAGGGGTTTAGGGATTAATGGGTTAGAGAGAGGCTTAGAATTTAGAGAGATGGGGTATACGAGTTAGAGAGAGGAAGAGGGAGGACGTTAAGGTTTGGAGAGATGAGGTTATTTAAGTTGGAGAGGAAGAAGACCAGGGATTACGGGTTAGAGATAGAGAGAAGGTTGTGTGTGTGTGTGTGTGTGTGTGTGTGTGTGTGTGTGTGTGTGTGTGTGTGTGAGAGAGAGAGAGAGAGAGAGAGAGAGAGAGAGAGAGAGAGAGAGAGAGAGAGAGAGAGATGTAATTTTTAGAGTTAAATTTTCATTACACACATACTTCTCTTATATTATTTATATGATCATTATCTATATAATTTTCTTGTACTATTTGTATGATTATACTTCATTCTTTTGATTTATTAATGTTTAAATGCATTGTATATATATATATATGTAATGGTCATTACTGCTATCCCTCTGTATATTTCTGGAGAACAAATTACTAAGAATAGGTGCAAGGATATAACTGATAGTTGTACATTATCAATCATTCTAGGAATGTGAAAGACAAAGAAAATAGGGTGGCTCATGTAGATACAAGAAAATTAAATATACAATGTAAGAAGATAGATATTGAATTGAATCAAATGGTTAATACCATTTTCCATTAGCATAAATTCAGAAACTAATGTAATCCACCTAGGGCTATAGTTTAGAGAAAGATGAAAGTCTTCCTATTATAGAGAAAGCTTTATTTTTTTGAAAATATAATCAAGTTACATTAATTATTATTAAAAAAATCACACACAAGAATTATCAATTTTGTATCATAATAAATAACCCTAGTAATGTGGAACAAACAATTACATAAATTACCACAAATCTATGTACTATACCACAAGTGATTAATGTGGAACAAACAATTACATAAATTACCACAAATCTATGTACTATACCACAAGTGATAGAAAGTTGTAAGCATCTACTAATAAAACTACTACAACCCATTCAAATTAGTGTGCAACATGCAATAGAAAATTGTACTTTGTATAAGTTTAAAGAGCTTTCCAAAATGACAAACCATAGACTCATAGTAACTAGTATGATATATTCAAAGTGTGCAAGGACTTTTCAAAGGCAAAAGGCTAGAAATACATATAAACTATGTGAAGACACCCAAAAGACATGAACAAAAAAATAGAAAGTCACTCTAATCCCTTTCCAACTTATACCAACCATTTACTTTTTATTTAACAATGTAACCTGAAATAGCTCATACTTAGCTCTCATAGAATTGGTGGCTTGGAGTATGTTGCCCTAATAATGTGTATGCCTTTTGTTAAATTGTCAAGACTGGGTGTATGAAAAGACTTTTAATTTAAACTTAATAATTAAATTAAAATTAAAAATTTTATAAGCCTTGTCACATGCCTTTTGTTTCTAGCATAGCCAACTCCTGCAAAAATGACTTTGTAATTGTCAACTTGCAAAAGGTTGAAGTAGAAAAATTACCCTCACCAAGACCTTTTGAGAAAAGTGGACAAGCCAACCATAGGGAGTAACCTACATGAGATGATGTGTTGGCATTTTAATAAATAAAAATATGCCTAATGGTAACATGTTTCCTTATTTAACACTTATATTGAGCACAAATCTAATGAAAACTAGGAGTCATTCTTGAATGTTAACATGCCCATATTTAATTGATTATTTCTCATAAAATTCCATGTCAAACCCTACCCCATGTTATTGGTAAATGGGTTAATGCTTTAGGACATCAAGAAGTAGGGTGAAATTAATCTAGTAAGGTCACAAATGACTTAAACATCACACTAAGACTTGACTCCTAGGCTAAGAGTGTTAAAAAATCAAGGTTGACTTACTTTTTGTGAGCTTAATTTTTCCTTAATGTGTGATGTTTAAGGGTGGTCATAAGATCCAATGATTAAGAAACATAGTTGTAATGAATCTCCTCAAGATTATGCCTCCCCCAATCAATACCTCTTGTGTGAAAATATAATGAAACCCACATTTATTCATTTTTAATATATACCTATCATTTCTTTAGATCATAATCATGTAAGCCAAATAGTGTATTATTTAGGTTGTCTTAGTCAACTCAATTAGTCATATTAGGTTCTAGTTCATTGTTACAAACAAATGTTCAAACACAATAAAAATATTCATCACTTTCTTAGTCCATGTAATTCCAAATTTTTTTTTTTGGTGCATGAAGCCATTTCAATCTCTTAATATTATATTAATGGTATATGATGAGCAATCATGTTATTGGCTTAAAATATAAAGATTGTGAGATGTGGTTTGGCATGTAAACCCAACTTTGTAAATTTTTAAAAAGAGTTCCATAAATAAGTGATTGTGGGATGTGATAGTCCAAAATATTTGATAAGTGATATAATGTACAAAATTTGATTCATTTTTGCTAAATAACAAAAATAAAAATATAAAAACTTTCTCACGATGCCTCCCGCGTTTGTTCCCACTTTGTCCACTCCCACTTCTTCCTTTGATGGAGATGCCCTTGTTGGGTGTGTTTGCCAGTCTTCTCCCACCCTTTCTTAGGTGGCCATTGGGGTAGGGTTTCGTCCTTTTCCCATGGTGAGGGGCGGTCTCTCTACTATGTTTCAAGCTAGGGCTTCTCCTGTGGTTCCTATTGGGGTGGCTCTCCATCCCCCTAGTGTTGTGGGTAGATTAACCATTTCTTATGCTGATGTGGTTGCCTATGAGGTTGGTCTTGGTAGTCAGGCTATGCATTTGAGGCCCCGTACTACTATGTCTATTGCTATAAGTAACCTGATTATGATCAATCTAGAGTATGGTATTGTTGATGAGATTTCCACTTATGTGGTGGACTTCTCCTCTATAGCTACTATTTTTTTGTTTTAAGGGTTTTTGGCCCTCTTTGTTGGATGTGCATGCTTGGATTTCCACATATTTGGAGCCTATCATTTCGGATTTAGTCCAAATTTTCCTTGTGGCAAGGGGCTTTTTCATTGTGAAATTTGCTACTACTAAAGATAGAAATGTCATCTTGTGCTGTGGTTTCTCTTGGGAGGAGAGGTTCCCCTTGATGGCCAAACCTTGGTATGTAGATTTTGATATGTTGATTTAATCCTTTGATAAGATTCCTTTTTGGGTAAGGTCTCCTATTCTTCCCTTTCACTTATGGCTAGATTCTATCCTAGAGGCTGTGGGGGAGGCCCATGAAGATTTTTTGCTAATTGATACCGCATCATCCAATGTGTTTCCAATGATGTATGCTCGCATTCCAGTGGAGATAAACATCTCCAAGGGGCTCCCATAAATGATTAATTTGGCCTCTCCTAATGGCTCTTGGATTCAACTTCTTGATCATGAGGGTATTCCCTTTAGATGTAGGAAATTCCATAAGATCGGCCACCTCGCTGCGCGCTGCCCCGCTGAAAGGGTAGATCAAAGAAATCACCTTCTTGGTGGATGGGGGTTTCAAATGATCACTACATGGTTTATAAAGCTTCCTCTATTGGGGTTGGGTTGGTTGATTCTTCTTAGGACTCTTTGGTGGTGGATGCTGTTGTTGTTGCTAATGATTTAAATGTTACCCCTATGGCGGTGACCAATATAGATGTCACTCCTTCAGAGGCATCAACTATTGATTCAAATTTTGCCCCTCTTATGGCTTTGTCTTAGGATGGAGTTGTCGTCCATCCTAGTAGTGTGGTCTAGATTTCGTGTGGTGGTGGTATTTCTTCTCCTGCTATGAGGGTTTTGGGCACTGGTTATGGAGTGGATGACTTTGCATGGTAGAAGGCTACTGGGATGGTGGAGGATGGATGGAAAATAGTAAAAGGAAAAAAGGTCAAGCCCTCCATTCCATTGTTTGATATGTCTTTATGTTCTCAAAAGATGGGACCGAAATGTAAATCTTGAGGCTTGATTTTCTTAACCTATTGCTCGCCTGTTCTTTTTGAGGTTGTCCCTTTTTGTTTGGTTCTTCTAACTCTATTAGCATGTTGTTTCTTTGTGGTTTGACATGGTTAAGGACTAATTGTCTTCTTTTGCAACCATAGGGTTTTAGGATCCTGTTCAAAACCTATTTAGGTAGTAGTAGTCCATGTGTTATTTGTGAGGCCACCCTGTGCACCTTGTTTTTGGTGGGTGACCTGTTTCACCTTAGGAATGTTGTATTTTTTATTTGAGCTTCATTGAAAATTATTTGATCTGTATAGGGTTTCATACATCCTTCAAAACTTGTTTTCTTTAATAAAAAACAAAGACAAAAATATTTCTCTATAAATATAATCCTTATTGAATGAACCACATTAAATCTCCATATCATTGAAATTTGGCATTTTTATTGTTATTAGGGGAAGAAACCTACTAGTGGGTTTAGCCAACTTTGCCTTAGTTAGGTGCCAAAAAACATAAAAAAAGATCATAATTTCTATTTCTTGTTGTTCTTGTATGCAACTTAATTGCTTAAAGCTAATGTCACAAGTTCTTGGCAATAATAGGCACTCTATAGAAGACATTATGAATGAAAGGGCCCCAAAAATTGTTCATGATACTTGATCCCATCGTACCAATAATTTTTCATTCAATCACCTAGTGGTTCAGAAAATGTCTAGTGTTTCACAAATCTCCAATAGTGGTTCATAAATCATGAATAGTGGTGCACAAGTGTACTTGAAAAATAGAACAAAAGATTAAAAAACAAAGAGACTAAACATGAAGCTTTTTATTAATAATTGATAATAGTAATTACAAATATTTAGTCACATGAATTCATTAGGATCCTATAATTATGCTAATACAAATGACAACACCGTAAAATAATTGACAAGAAACTAATTGTGATTGACAACCAACTTCTATTATTGACAACTAACTCAAACACATGTACAATCTAGTTTGATTCATTTTCTAACTCTCTAATTAATTGTTAGAACATTAATTTCCAATAAAATGACCCAATAGAAGAAAAAAAAATTACCATATAAATGATGTACTAACCAAAACTTCAATGTGTACAAGTGACTTAACCTCTTCAAAATTTTATACCATGTGTTCTATCCAAATCTGACAAACTACTTACATTGACAAACAGTACCCCTGTGAAGTAACCCAAATCTCATTCAAAGCCATGGTGCATGTGCTGCAAGAAATCTTCTTCCAGAGCCCTCCATCTCTATATCACAAAGCTACTGGAATCATTACTCTTATTGCCACATTTAATGTTGCGTTCTCGGAGGTCAGAGGTACCAATCTCACATACTCCAAATTTGCTCAGACAAGAGAAGTAAAAGAAGCCAAAAAAGATATCCAGTAGAAATGGCATGCTTATTTGCTATGGTCCATGCTCGACAGCTTCATCGCTGTTTTTTATTTCCAAACTGGAAAACATTGGATCAATAGCCCACATCTGCTCACCCTTGCATATAGTTTTTTCATATATATATATATATAAATTATGTTCTCTTGTATATTATGATGATGTATTATAGAGTGTATTCCAAACCTTATAACAAAAACTATACATAATTTAAATCAGAAGAACATAACTGTATTGCATGGATCTTAGAAATCTAATAGCATTAACAGAAAGACACCAGTTATCTTCCAAGAGAATGTATCAAAACTCAAATATTTCTTGTTTTTCAATCTCAAAAAAATTCAGTATTTGTTTTACAATTTTATTATTATTTTTGTTTACAAAATTGGAAATAGTAAAGAAAAAATGTTAGAAATTTGAAAATATATCTATTTTACAATTTTCTTAATTTTGGTCAAACGTGTATTTTGTATGGGCGTCCTTATAGAAATATAGATAGACATTAATATCATTATGGACTGTACCTTACTGGAAATGGGCTGCTTCAAACTCGTCATCTTCCCTGATAAATCCTAAATATTGAGAGTTCTATGGCAGTAGAAATATTGGTTTTGTGCTTAAAATTCAGTTTTTCTAAATTTTGGGTTTTGTTTTAACATATAATTCTGCTTCTACCATTCGCTAAAAATCAATGTATATATAATATCATGGATTTTGCAGGTCTTATTTCTACACCGTTACTCTGGTGATATGACCCTGCGGGCCGCTTTATTGATTTCAGTTACACATTTCTTTCAAACTGTTAATCTTTTTTACGCCCAGCATATGTCAGAGGGCTTGCAACTTGAAATTCGAATTGGGGGAAACTTTTATCACCATTATCTCTTGTCAAGGGTCAGAAAGGATGGGAAAAGAGGGTATGTAATTCCCAGTGGAGGTTTGTTTGATTATGTGGTCTGCCCACATTATCTATTTGAGATTGTTGATTAGATGGGATTGGCCGTCATCTCTTAGACTCTGTATAGCTGGGTTTTTGTGTTTTGGATAGTGGTGTACATGGCAGGTAGAAGCTATGCCACGAGACAATGGTATTTGCACAAGATTGATAACTTCGCCAAGCAAAGGAAAGTGCTTTTTCCTTTCATATTCTGAATCTTGTAATTTGGCTGAAATATTATTTTGCTTTAAATTTAACACAACATTTTTCATTCCTTACATTGTCATTGTCATTCCATGTTTAATACTAAATAGCAATTGCACTCCTATGAAGTGTAATGGTTAGGCTGATAACAATATATAAATGTATACAATATTAAAAAGAGAGAATATTTTGAGTAATAAAATAGTTGTCTTATATTATAGTGTCTTTGAACATACAATTTACCTAATTCAGAAGGAGATGCAATGGCCATGTATAAGACCTAAAGAACAATAGCATTCACAAAGAAAAAGGTCATATGCCAATATTCACAAAGAACCCACCCAATAAACTTCTATGATAAACCTAAGAATGGTGGCATGCAGTAAAACGAACAACAAAAAATAAGATCTTGGTTATATTTTGATGATTTGTTTCCTTTCAATTGTGGGGAAAACTATATTCTTTGTTTGAGATTGTTAATGATAGAATGGTTATGATAATACAAAATGTTTATACTTTCTTCAATGTTGTTGATCTCTCTTTTAGCGATGAATAGTTAAAGAAGACAAGTTTAAGAAAAACCTTTTTGTGATAAATAAAACTTTGACTATCATACACTTGTTGCATATCTATGGTACAATCAAAATCCTTTTAGAACCCTCTTGCTCAAATTTTGAGTAAATTAATAAAGCATAGATGAAATCTATTTGCGTAATGATTTATTCTTTATAGCAATTCAAGCTTTCAACATAAATAATTTTAATCTAACTATTGAGTATTGCTAACGACTAAAATCTATAACTTTATTCATGATCAAAATGCAAAGAAAATATTACAATAGTCAAACTTAGCAATTTTTCACAATCCATAGTTGTTCTTAAAATGGCTGTATTTTTTTCTCCTCTAGCTCTCTCATCCAAATTATGGATCAAAAAATGTGATTTGAAATGTTCATGCAAGTAAGAAGACTCTATCATTCTATAAATAAGTGCGGAAGATAATGATAACTACTTTGATATATGTTACCTATATAACCTAATATAAAAGGTTAATTAGGGAGTGCAAGAATATTCATCTCTAGAAACTATTTCGTAATTTCAAATGTCATGCATGGGACAAGGTATCTAGTGTTGTTGTCTTAGCATTCTAGTGCTAAACCATAGAACAAAGTATACTATCTATTGATAGTCAAAAGAAAATAATAGAGATTCAACCTGACAACTTTGTACCATTTCTACAAGGTGCCTTAGGTTCCTTACTTGCACTCCATTGAAAGTCGATACCTAAACATATTTATCAAGAATATCTAAAGATTATGAATCACCAACAAAGCCATATTGCATAGATAATTTAAACAACCAACTAAAGGATGTTATCAAATATAAAATTTCATTTGTCACTTTTGTACCTACATATTGATGGTCCAATATACTCATAAACAATATTTATGTTTGTCACAAGTACCCATCATTATAAAAAGTCACGTCTCTAAGTGATCTAAACTTTAAGAAAGTAGTAAACATCCATCTACATCAATATTTTAGCAAACTAATGTATCTTTTCAAAGTAGTAAACTAACAAAATACCACTAACTTTTCATCTTCTACTTGAACCACTAAATGTAAAAGCATGTCCAACAACTTTATTGGTGTGTTGTAGTGATAAGCACTATCCTTGTTTGAGTAACATGCTTTTATGATAAAATATTCATGGGATGCCTTGAAAATAGGTAACTTCCAACTTGAGGTTAGGACGGCTTGGAAAGGCTATCACAAGACTCTTCTCCCCATCCTCCAATGGTTATTACAAATACCTTCTCAATGCACAAAAAAACCATTGAGAAGCATTTATTTTTTCTTGTTGTATCTTGCAAAATTATTGATGTTGGGTGTAGCAAGGATATACTAAAAAAAATACAATACCTTGTTACTAAAACTTTTGGAACTAGATTAAAATTACATTATATCAACAAAACACATCCTAGGAAGACTGTAACTATATGCTATATAGTTGTATATGTGGTGATTAAATCAATGACACTATTAATAGATATTTTGGTTTGTAATTTGGACTACAAAAGACACTTTTATTTATGTTCTCAATACTCATCCTTTATAAGGATGTGGAGCATCTTATCAAATTTAAGAATTATAATAATTAATTATCATTATATAAAAAATAATAATCATTGTATATAAATAACATTTTTTTTTGTTTTGGCAATAGAACATACAAGATTGAATCTTTCTTGTACTCAACCATGATTTTAAAATGCCTCAATTTATTAGTTTTTAGTAACTAACAAATGGATGCCATGGTTCCGTGAATCATTAGGATTAACAGACAGGGATCTACTTTATTCAGAACAAAAAATCCAACATAATCACTTTAGGAAAATTTCTAGAACTATTATGTATTGGGTGCTTATGATGTTTTTTAAATCAAACTTTTCCACAACAAAGGGGTTGACCCAATAATAACAACCATTAGATACAACACATCAACAACAATTGAAAACAATTTTTTTTACAACAAATTGTTATCCTATCCCTTCCCATAATTTCAAAATCTCCTCCCTTAAAAACCAAATAACCATCATTGTATTTCTACTAATAGAAAGTAGAGTATTCACTATAAGAATGTCCTTTTAAACCAAATTCCTATATATACCAAAGACTAAGCCATTATGGCTCTTAATGAAAATGTTCCAAAAAAAATAAAGAAAGTCTTATATCATGCAAGGTCGATATTCAAAAATGTAAACGAGAATGCTAGAGAGCCTTCAACAATAAGACAACTTGAACAAACTAAAAAATATTTAAAAAAATTATTGCCCTCATTGGGCATCAACAATAGTAATTGGGTCCAATCCTCGACAAGGAAGGAAAATAACTCATTAGTAGCTTAGCTATCAGAGCCCTCCTTCTTGTCTTTCTTTTCTTGCAAAAGGCTGAAACTAGTGGTCATGGAGTGCATCACCCTGAGGGCATAAGTGGTTAGTCTAGTTTACCTCACATCCATATTCTCTATTTGGGGTTTGAGTTTGGATATCACCTCCTCATTGGATGCACATCCATTAAAGACACCAAAAATTTGTGGTCACTGCCCATGTAGAAACATCCTCTAGAACCTGTTTGCCTTTGTCTTGAATAGGGAAGGCCATAATATTTGTTTTATCAATTTTTTTATGAGAGTGCTAACTATTTCATTAAGTTTGGTAGAGATATGGGTGGATATTTTAGTGGAGTTTTCCTCATTTTCATAAACTCTAGAAATACCACAAAAGCAATTTCAAGATCACCACAAACTTCATACTAAAATAGTTTTAGGTCACCAAAAACCTCACTCATAAATGTTTTCAAAATACCATTAACATTTCACTCAAGTGGTTTAAGATACCACTAGCCAAGCACATATTATGCACAAACCATCACTATGGGGAGACCATCATCACTTTGGGATTTTCTCCTTCTATACTTGCATCAAATCACTATTGAGTCCATATAAAAAGGAATCCATCTACTAAGATGCATGGGTACCCAACCACTGTACTCTATAGTTCTATAAGAACCATTTTTAGATATGTGTCTCATCAATATGTCAAACAAAAACCTTTGAGGTGTCAGGTAGAACTGACAATGCACCCCGTACACTCACATATCCCAACAGACATCTTTAAATCAATCTTCATTATGTTGTTGGGAGATTTGAATCCAATAATATTCTATTACATGACCACACCTTGACAACATCATAGCCTTCACAATTAAACAAACAATTGTTCATGTTCAAACAACTACTTTTAACCCAAACCAAAGTACACATCTAAGGTAGACTTCATTGCACCATGACAACCAACACACCACCAATCCAAATTATTTTCACTTAATGCAACCACAACTAATTCCAATAATTATTCTATAAAATTAGACACACATACTTCAAACACAAGCACATAATTAAACACTTATAATAGAAGCAAAATAAGCTTTCACCTTCAACTTTAGCTTCCTTCTTTTTATGACTTTTCTTATCTCCATACCGAGTTTTCAATCTATTTATTTTTCTTCTCGCAAAACACATTCTTTAGTCCATGTTGCACCATCAAAAAAATATCATTCAAATACTTTCATAATCATTTTTTACAACAACTCAATCAAACACTCACAAGAAGTCTGCATGCAAAGTCTAACACTCTTGCTTGCACAGAGGTTCTCAACACACTATTAATGATCAATGAAAGCCAATACTCCAAATCAACACTCCTTTCTATGCTACAAACTTCATACTTGGATGGAACCCAATCCATAATTGATCACTTTCCTCAAACTAAATCCACAACATATCATCATATTAGATTATGCAAAATCTCATCATAACTCTCCTACAATTGCACACAATAATCTCAACCTTGAGCTCGCACCACTTCTCACTTTTGGCTCAAACAACTTGCATAGTATTCTCTAATTTTTAGTTTAATCTCATTTCCTTCATGCAACCTAACACCACTTATTGAATTCTTTACTTCTCCCTCACCTCAGTGTGTAAAATAGATTTCAATAGAACTCACTCATGGGTTTGATACCACGTTAAATAAATGCAACACAGAGAAGAAAACCATAGAGATGAGAAACCCAAAAATGGGTTAGGTAAACATAGGCCTTTACCATTCAATTTATAAAATATTATACATTAAATTCTACATAAGCCACAAACCAAATTTTGTTGTTGCATTAATGAAGAATAGCTGAATTAGTGCATATGAAAAGCATGGTCAAACTGGTGGTTAGGTCATTGATGCTTTGTATCGACATTTTGTAGATAATTAGTTTACCTATCTAACACATAAGTCACATCATTTACATAGTTATCTTAATCACATTGAAAATGTATTTTTTAAGACCCATTCATGATTCAAATCTAACAACATTTATATTTTGAACTCAATGGCAACAAGAATCTTGACCTAGCATTGAGTCATATCTAGATTTCATCACTGGCCCAAACATTATAATAGAAGAGGCAATGAAGTTTAGAAGTAAATCAAACCATCCAAAGATTGAAATGATTTTAGAATTAGGAAATGAAACTCAAAATTTTGATATAAACATGATACCCTAACTAGCAGTGGGACTCAAACCAAGGAAAGTTGAATCTCAATCCCTAGCAGTTGCATGCTCTAAATAAGAAAAACTATCCTTATGAACACAATTATTTGGTGGGAAAACTATTTATAACTTAAATCTCTTAATTATTGCTATTTGTGCTCACATTGTATACAGTTATATTGTTTACAATCCATTTCTTTATGTTAAAATGACAACCATTTTTCATAGTAGTACTTAATAGTTGGTACTTTGTTTTGAATTTTATTATAGGGAATTTAAAGATGCACTCTTCTATTTACACTTGTGCATATCTTAGTTATCACAAAAAGTAGTTAAATTATACATTGTACTAACATATATTTGACTTTAACCAAGCATATTAAATATCACTAAAAAAATAAGAATATCTCACATAATTATAACTTTAATTAAATGTTATTTATTATTTTCTTTTTCAAATTCATCTCCTTAGATAATTTCTAGAAAAGGGAAAGAATTGTTGAACAAATAAGTTGGGTTGATACTTTGAAAGTGAAATAACTAGAAAAAAAGATTTATACTACCCAAATCCAAAACTTTTTTATATAGGTGAAAAATATATACGAGAAATCTACTACTTAACAAAAAAATCTACAACCAAAAATAGCATAAGTGTAATACGAGAAAACAAATCATTTTTGGTGTCAAGAATAAGTCTCAAAGAGCATATAATTTCTAATTACTTGTGCAAATACAAAACTAGTGGAAAATTATAGTAAATAGTTATAAAAGTTGGGATGCGAACATGATTACAAGCCAATTTTGGAACTAAAGTAACTCTTGTAAATTGGCATTGTAAGATGGACACATAGAAATAAATGCATAGTAGAAGAGTTTAAGACCATCAACTCACATTTGTTTCTATATTTGGGCCATATTTTGCAAATTGTACAATAATACCTCTTCCATCAACATTTCAACCTACAAGAAACAATATTTACTATCATAAAAAAGCATTGAGAAATCCATTCATCAAAATCATGCAACTTAAGGCCATATTAAATTTAAGATGTTATTTCAAAACCAATGTTTCTCATTTTTTAAAAAAAGATACATATTTATTAGTTAAAAATGAATGTATTTATGATCAATAAATAAAAGCATGCTAGAAGATCATAAATTTGCAAAAAAAAGGCAATACCTTGAGTGAACAAGCTCTTTTCAACATCTCCAAGTCAAATCTATGCCTGTGAAAATAATCCCAAAGTAAGGAAAAAATTTCTACACGTACAATGTAGAGGTGAAATATAAAGATAAGTTAGTTGGATTACTATGGAGTTAAATTTCATAAATCAATTAAAAATTATTTTTCTACCTTCTAACTTCTTCAAAAAACCTCTTGCCACCAACCATGGAAGTCACATTGTTTAAGCTATTGAGACTGTTTGATTTGAAGGAACAAGTTGGGTTTAGAACAAAGATAACCTTGTAGAAGACTACAACCAAAGAGGTATTGTAGTTAAACTACTAAAATTTGAATATCCATATTGTAGATTTCCACAATACACAATTTTAAGATGTGGTCAACTAGAGGAGTAATATGGAACCATTCAAAAGTATAAAGAAAATTTACCCCAAGCATGAGAATGAAAGTATCCTTGGAGAACTACTCAAGATTGGTAGTTATTTAGGAATCTTGACATTAAATATGACTATGATAATCTTTTTTTTTTTTAACAATTCAAGATTTAAAAGTTTTTACAACTCTATCACATTAATAATTTACATTGTATAAACATAGAAAAATTATTTCAATCATTGAATCCATTGGAAGTATAAACTGGACACCAAGATACTGAGAGGAAGGTTTGGGGGGGAGGGGCGAGGATGGTTATAAATTCATAACCAATTATCTTATGTATGTAAAACATGTAAAAATAAACTTGCTATAATATGTAGATCTAATCTATCACATGCATGAAAAGTAAAAACATAACACAATAATTAGTTACCTAGAAGCCCTCCAAGGTATTGTAAAACTGAGGTGGGGATGACACCCACAAATCTTCACCATTGCAGTAATAAAGTTAACTTGTTGGGGTTAATGTTTGACCATAATATATGATCTACCTTGTTAGGGGTCTTCCCAGTTAAAAGCTTTTGAGGCTATTAGGTCTCACCTAGTTAAAGTAGTTTACACTTACAATAAATAAATGACCCTCTTAGGAGATTTACATAGATATGTTAAGACCACTATGTTAAGAGATTTACCCTGATTCAATTGATTAAACTGTTTCAGTACTCGACCCTCTATTTACTCTATAAGCTAATATTGGGTCTCCTCTTTGCAAACCAATCCTCTCTCCAACCTAATAAATCTTTTCTACCCTTCATTGCTCTGACTAGGTTGCTTGCCTTATTAAGTTGTAACAAAATACTTCTCCTTGACTTTTGCTCCAATCTCTAATTACTAGATCCTTCTATTCACCATTCACAAATTACTCCTCTCTTTACATTCATCCATCTTAGTATTTCTTATCTTTGATCTAGGTTAAGATCTTCTCTATTTAAAGAGTTTCCTAAAGAGTTTTATAAATCCTTCCTTATTTCACCTCTTTATCTGATTGGATAATCAAAAAACATAGGGATCTGTGATCCATGTCATAAGTGTAACCACTTCTATAACAACCTCTACAAACATTAAATGGCTTTTCCATGTCAACTTGAAAATGGTATACCTCAAAGTTTGTATCATTCCTGACTTTAATTTAAACTTTGCATTGCTCGACACTTACTATTTATGATACACAACATGTTGTCGATGCTTGGTCACTACTTTGCTCGACAACTTTTGTGTAACTTAGCACCCATATGCTTGAACTTCTTAGTAGGTATTTAACTTGGCTTGTATTTAAAATATTCGACAACCAAAATATTACTTGGCTCTTAACGAGCTCATTACATATATGTTTATGTACAATTCTATCAATGACTCAACCTATGTAGAGTATCTCAATCACAATAATGGTCGTCTGACTTTGCCTTGTATATGACTAAGTATTTGACTCTAATAGACAACAATGATTAGAGATACCAACAATGTCCCCCTTTGATACTAGTGGCAAAAATAAATTTTCATGATTACATTACAAATAATATGATACGAGTACTCCCCCCTAAGCCTATGACTTAGTCCAATGTAAAACTTTACAAAACTTCACAATTGCATCTTATACTGAATAAATAATGAATAAAAAATGTATGAATACACATGACTCTTAGTAGTATGATATTGTAGTGCCACACCATGTTTACCCTTTGAACACAAATTTTTGAACTCTAAACTCTAATGCCCATTCATTTGCCAATTCTCCTTTATTAACATCTCTACTTCATGACAATAATTTCCCCTTATTTTTATCACTTATGTCACTTTTTTTGGTGTTGAATGGGTGGAAGCAAGCCATATTTGTCAATGAATGTTTGATGAATTTGGGTGATCATGGAAAGTACATGATCCCAAGTGGTTTTTATGTCTCCAAAATGTGATTTTGTAGTTGTAACCGTATTGCTAATCAATTAAACTATCATCCACTAAAATATTGTGATCTTTGATATGATCCTGCACTAATTACATTTCCCTTTGCATGACCTCCAAATGAGGTATTAGCAATGATTTTATAGAGATCAATTTGGATCTCATGTTGTTGTCAGCTTCCTAAAGCTAGGTTAATTTGTCTTGAGCATTCAATAAATTATTGTAATGTTCAATACTTAATCCTGCTGATTATGAAATAATATTGCTAGATCCTTACATCTCATCTTAAGTCTATTGAATTTATACTTGAATGTCACTTGTAAATCTTGGAACATCTACCAAAATATTGTACATATGTTGTACTTTCTGTATAAGTTTACTTGTATTCTATATACGTTCTTGCAATTGAATGTTTTTCTTGACAATTGTTATAGAACTTTATTCACAACCATATTTTCAAATCTTTTCATTGACCAATCCATTAAATTCTCATTGGATTCAATATATTTGATGTTTATTTGTTCAACAATATTTCCAAGATGGGTAATAATTAGGGCTTCCCCATCAAAATTTTGAATGTCAAAAGCTTCAACAAAAATGTCTTTAACATCATGTAGCACCTTCTTTTGCTGATGCTCTGTCCTAAGCTCTTATTTCTTCTTCTTCTTCACCAAAATTTATTGTTAAAAAATGGTTTTCTCCAATGTGAGATTTTCCAAATCTAATTGTGACATCTCATTTACCTCATCTAGGCTAACTTCAATATCTAGCGAACTATCTTTTATTGATTTACCTTCACTGGGTAGAGGAGTGTTGTTTCTTAGCATTGTTTTGGGAGTTGGTGAGGGGGTTTCAACACTTGGTCTTGTTAGTGTATCAATACATGAGACAACAATATGTGCACTTGGATCAACTTTACTCACCTCTTTATTCAACTAAATGTGAGGTGTTGACATAATTTGACACTGCACAATTGTGTCCTTTACATCTACCTCTTTCTCTTTCTCTTGAACAGTCTTTGTGAGCCTTAATTTATTGACATCTAGAGTATCAAGGGTGTCAGTATGCACTAGAGACATGTTTCCTTGCAGACTTGACACAAGCGAGATTTCTCCATTAGTTTGATCATCTTTGACTGTTACTATCTCAATTCTTTTGTCTATGTCCATTGCCTTGGTGGCTAATCTAAAAATTCTTTTCCAAAGAAATTCATCTTGTTGTACTATGACTTCAATTTTATTTTGCAAAATCTTAAAAATTATGAATTTAGGAATGAATGGGTTCCTATACTTCTCCAAAAATGTTTTCTTTTTCTCACCTATTAAATTAGGTATGACCTTTTTCAATGTATCCACCCTTATATCCCATTCTACCATTGTGGCCTATTGCCATTTCTAGTCTAACTTGTTGTGTAAATCTATCGAGATTTTCTTCTCAATTTTTGTAACATATAGATGATTATTAGCCATCATATCTAAAATGGACTCTTCAACCTTTAATCTATCTTCATCATCTAGAGTTACATATTTTACATACCAAAAGCATGACAACTATACAAAGCTATGGAGGTCACCACATACCTCATTAATCATTTTTTTCTCTCCTTAGTACTATGACCAATGTGTCTAATTCTACCTTCTCAGCTTCCTCAACATCTCTTGTTGATTTCTTGATCAGCCTTCTTCTCTTGGGCTGACTCACTGAGGCTTGTGATTTCTCCTAATCTGCTTTGGAGCTGCTCACCCTAGTACTACTTCTTTCTTTATAGTAGGCTTAACCCTCACTATAGTTGCCCTAGTCCTTGGTTTGGTCGGTGGTGGAGGAAAGAGGGGTGTCACTTTTGGCTTCTTTGCTATTCTTTTAGCCTTCTTGCTAGGTGGAGTAACAACAAATAAAGCTTTACCCTTGTCTCCTCCTTCTTCCTCTTCCTCATCATTGGTATCGTGTTCTTCATCTTCTCCAAGACCTTGTGTAAGTTGCAAGGTTTCCTTGCTTTTCCCCCAAATACCTAGTTTTGCTTCTAGATCTTCAATCATTCTCTTCCTTTTATTCTCTTTAGAAGATATCTTAATATTTATAGTTATTCTTTCCTTTTCTTCTTCGTATCTCCCAAATGGTTCTACCTCAGTGTATATTTCTTCCTTCAAAAATGCAATAATGTTTGCATTCACCAAAACACTATCAATTTGATAATCAAAACCTTGTAGCCAAGCCTTCCTCGACTTTACTGCATGTACAAATGTATTATCTATATCTACAAGAAAACATATATCATTGTAATACTTAGTTACCAATTCTTTAGGTATTCTCATCTTCATCTTCATTCTTTGCTTGAATTCCTCAAAATATTCATCCATGACATTCTCAATTTTTTTTTCCCTTATTGAGTAATGTATTCACTTATTTGTCTTGTCATTGGTTTTTTTTGTTCCCACACAATATCACAAATACCATTAAAATATTTATGTACATAAAAGAAAATACACATAAAGAAAGATCCAAACTTACACATTTAATTCTTTTCTTTTCTGATAGATGCAAGATTTTTTGCCAATTGCAGTCTCTTTAGCTTCCCAAGATCATATTTATGATCTTTCATTACTATCTTCCTTGCTTGATCTACTGCCATCCATGGCATACTGTTTAGTCTTCTTTGCTAGTAAAATTTGTTAGTTATAACCCTCACTACAAATTCAATTAATGAATTAGAAATGTTTGTAATGGAAAACCCTCATCCATTCCGCTCAGCAACAGTGTTTGCCTCAATTTTTTCCCAAATTAGGTATCACATGGTTTTCTTCTTGTCTAGGGTTGGATAGCCTATAACCTTGTGAACCATTTTCTTTGTGATCTCTATAGGTCCATTCTATTTCCAAAATTTCATATCATTGATTTTTATCAAAATAATTTTAATCCATTCAATCTTCAAATTTCTTGGAAATTATAGGGCATGAGTTAACCCTCTCTTCTCAACAACTTTGAACTCATCCTTTAAGATTCCTTCACTAGAAGACTTCTCATATGTTTCTCTCATTTCATAATATCATACTTCTTTGATCTTACACATATAAAAACTTTTTATATCATGAATCATGATAACCTTGGGAGTCACCTTTCATTGAAGTTTATGGAATAGCATGAAACTTTGGTGGCGGACAAGCGTCACTCTTCACCAATTGAATTTTACTAACCTCTTGGCTCTTTCCTGTACTTGATGATGTTTTAATCTCTTTTCTTATAGGGTTTCAAACTTTCTTCTATGTACTAGATAAATTGACACTTTTCAAATCTTAACTTCGATCAAGCTCTTGTTCTTATATTCTCTCTAATTTTCCTTTAAGTTTCTTTGTTAGTTGCTCAAATTTTCAAATTTCTCTGTTTTGTTTTGTCAAAATCTATTTGCAAGGTATGAAATTATGTCTTCAAATTTTGATATCTACTTCATTTTGCTCAATTCAGGGTCTTCATTAATGTTTTATACTCAGGTAGGTGGAAGGTAGTTGTCTTGGTCTTCATTATACAACTCAGTCTGTTCCATCTAACTTGGCTTATACACTAGTTTAATTTTGAAGTGCTTGGTCCATATTGCAATGGTCAGTTAATATAGACAATTTTACTAATGTTTGACACTGACTATATAAATGATTCTTTTGTACTAGTTCTTTCACAAATCTATTCTTATGCATCTTTACTTATGCAAATATAAACTTTGGCACATTTTATGTTAGGAACTGATGTATGATATTTCAGTTAAATATACAATCCCATACATACCTCTCTTGTTTAGTTTGAGATTACATGATCACCTTCTCCATTGGATTGGGTATCCTTAACTCCATTAGCTCCACTATTTCCATCTTCTTCTTTCTTTTTCCATGTTTGATTCATCTCCTTATCTACTTGCTCAATGTCCATTTTACCTTTGCCTTTGTTATTGATGTGATATGTTGGTGGTACTTGAAGCTACAATTCTTTCTTGAATGTCCAAACTTGTGACATTTGGAACATACATTTTTAGGTGCATAATTTTTCCTTCGATTTTTCCAATAGGGTGTTGTCTATGATATGCATTTATATGTTCTATGTTCATACTTCTGATAGTTATAACAATATCCTTCAAATCTAGGTGCAGTAGATTTATCCTCATTCTTGACCTACACCCATGTATTTGATGTCCTTATTTCTTGTCATAAAAATAATAACCAACAAATTTGTGTTTATGGTTTTGTATACGATTTTTACTTTTGAAAAAGTTTGTAGTATGACCAATTTTTCCATAATGATAACATGTTGGTCTTCCTTTGGGCTTTCCATTTCTCAATCTCCACTTTTGGACAGTTCTCCTTGCTTGGTACATGAATGTCTTGACACATCACCACTGCTAGATGACTTCATAAGTTCTTCAAAGTATTCCATTGCTTCATTTGTCTTGTTGAATCTTTCCACAAGTTCTTTCTCTATTTTTAGTTCATTTTTCAGTATGTCCTTTTGTGATATGAAAATTTCTATTCCCACATCCTTTCAATTCAATTCTTGATTTGCAAGCATCAGTTGATTCATCAGGTATAGTTGAGTGTTTGTGAGCTTTTTTACATCTGATATCCTTTCATCAAGCCTAGTTGCCATTACCCTTTTGTCTTCCTCAACCATGATTTTTTCTTCAACTTTCTTCTTTTGTTTGGTCACTTCACATAGTCTTACTGATTGAATTTCATGTTCCCTTTTTTTTCCTCTGATCTCTTCATTAAGAAATTTATTCTTTTCAAGTAGATTTGTAGATGCTTTGTGATTTTGATTGATTGGTTCAATCAATCCTTCAATCTCAACTTCTTTATAGTAAAATTTGTTATCTTGGATAGCTAATTCCTTTCTTCTTTTTAGTGATTTCTTCAGGTCTTGTCTTGCTTTCTCAAGTTGCTACAGTAAGAGTTGGATCTCAATCACCTGATTGTCAATAAACTTCTCCAATTTATAAGGCTCAATTTCCAAGATCTAAACTCAAGCGATTAAGCTTCTCCAAGAGAACTAATGCTCTAATACCAATTTTTGGAAGTATCAATTGGACACCAAGATATAGAGAGGGTGTGGGGGTTGGGGAGTTGAATCAGGATCTCAACCACCTTTTAATTTCCACAATACTTATCAATTCATAACTAATTGTCTTATGTATGTAAAACTTGTAAAAGTAAACAATCTATCACATGCATGAAAAGTAAACACATAACACAATATTTGGTTACCCATAAAGCCTCCAAGGTGAAGGTAAAACTAGGGTGGGGGTGACACCCACAAATCTTCACTACTATAGTAATAAAGTTAATCTATTAGGGTTAATGTTTGGCCATAATATATGATCTACCTTGTGAGCATTCTACCTTATTAAAAGATTTTGAGACTATTAGGTCTCACCTTGTTAAAGGATTTTACACTTACAATAAAGTAAGGACATTGTTAGGAGATCTAGACCACTCTGTCAAGAGATTTACCTTGATTCAATTGATTAAACTGATTTAGTACCTGACCCTTGGTTTATTCTATAAGTTGATTGTGGGTCTCCTCTTTCCAAACTGATCCTCTCTCTAATTTGATAAAGATTTTTTTGTCCTTCATTGCTATGGTTGGGTTTCTTTCCCTGTTAAGCTATAACAAAACACTTTTTCTTGACTTTTTCTCTAATCTCTAATTACTAGATTCATCTCTTCACCATTCACACATTACTCCTCTCTTCCCATTCGTCCATCTCTGTTTTTCCTATCTTTGATCTAGCTTAAGATCTTCTCTATGTAAAGTTTTTCTTAAAGATTTTTCTAGATCCTTCCTAATTTTGCCTCGTCATCTAATTGGATAATCACAAAACATAGGAATCTATGATCCACATCATAAAATACAAAACCACTTTTGTAACAACCTCTACAAACATTAAATATATTATTTTTGATACTCGACATGTTGTTGATGCTTGATCTCTGTGATACTCAACACCTTTTGTGTAACTCAACATCCATATGCTTGAACTGCTCGATAGGTATTTGTTGGTCATTTTTGCCTTCTCGCCAAAATTGCCATATTTTAATTCAAATGTCGTGACATTCACATATTTGAAAATTAAAATAAAAGGGGCACAACAATACTTTATATTAAAACCTTATGTTATATTGTTTGGTTGCACCTTGTATATCTTATGGGCCCATATTTTATCTTCCGTCAGATCTTCTTAGATCAACGATTAGCACTTCCTCGCATTTTGAGAATTATCAAAATATTGTATGATGTAGGAAATTGACTTTGTTCCATATGGAAAGTGTGGGTCTATTTCCATAAGGTGGGCCACAACATGACAAGGTGATGAGTAGGACTGAGCCGACATACAATAGGAAATTCATTAGTAGAGTCTTTGACATGGTTAGTTGGGTGGGCTGCTTGTTCCTATATTCTACCTTCACCATAGATAAAAAAGGATTGACGATTCTCACTTTTTTGCATTTTGAAGATGTAGGAAGTTTAGACAATGCAAGAAAGTGAGGTCTCGACATGTGGACTTCATGACATCATTCCCCAATGTGGGCCAATTTTTTGTTCACCATCAGATCAAAGTAGATCAATGATGGGCACTTTCCCACAATATGAAAATGAATGAACTTTAAACAATATGGGGAAGCACCTTAATGACACTTGTCCTTGGTCATTGTAGTTAGAAGAAGATGCCATAGTTAAGTTGCAAATTAGTGACTAGTGGTTAAGTGCTGATGTTCATGGTTTTGCATGGATAAATAGTTTATGAAGTAAAAAGGTGACAAAGTTGTGCTAAAATAAGGTGGTCAAGACTTGAAGACTTCATGAGGTGGCAAAGAGATATAAATATATTGGTCCAATTTGAGTTTCTTCGTCAACTTGCTAATTTTTCAAGGTTTTGACACATCGAAAGGGTTTAAAAGCAGAATTAATTGTGAAATTTGATCTTGGATCAATAACAACCACTCTAGAGTTCTCCCCATGCACAATTATGTCTAAAGGTTTTCTATCCAATCATTTGGTTGCTGATTTTTCTCCATTCTGCATTGATTGGCATCATTTCCATCACTTCAGGGTTTGCTCCTGTTAGGGTTTCATGATTTTTATGCCTCTACAAGTGTACCAAATCAAATCTTTTTTTTAGATCATCGTGATTTTTCCCTTAGCACTTAATGGCAACAGTTGTGGAGTAAAATCAATGAGAAGTATCTAAGTTATACTTGAGATATAAAGAAACATTTTGTAATCTTTATAGGGCTTGATCTTTCTCTGATTCTTTAGTATTGTTCTCATGCACATTATCATAATTTCTCATGCCTTTGAGCCATTGCAATTCTCTATTGTGTCTCTTTCAGCCATTAATACACTGTACAATATTTCTTTTCCTTTAGTTAATGTTCTTGTATCATTTATGTAGCTATATGATTGTATCTATTTTGGCATTTGAATGATATTGAGTGAAGTTTCTCCTATACCATTCTTGTGTTGTCTGATCTATGTGTGGTTGCTAGATTAAGAAAGGTCTGAATCTATATATTTTTTGAGATTACAACTCGTTAATTGTGCCTTTATGTGTAGATATAGGATCAAACACTCTATTTTGGTGCATCACCTCCTTAAAATAGATTAGGTAGTTTGATTCATACATTCCTTGTCCCTTTTCCTCTCCAAGAGTAGCTAGGTGCATCTTGATAGTAAAGGAAGCCATCCTTCTTTGGAGACTCAACCTAATAGTTCAAGTCCCACTGCTTGGAGGTTGTTTCCATGTTTCACAAGGTTGTCCTTAGGTAGAAACTTTGGACAAGGGTGCAAACTTTTGTGACAACAGTATTGAACCCAACTTGTATTGAAAATACTTGGTGACAAAAATATTACTCAGCTCTTATAGAGCTCAGTATATACATGTTTATGTACAATTCTATCAATGAGTCAACCTATATAGAGTACATCAGTCATAGAGATGACCATTTGACTTTGACATGTATATGACTAAGTATATGACACTAATAGACAACAATGGTTAGAGATATCAATAGAATCAAGTTGAAAGCATTGATTTCTTGATTTAAAGCCAACAAAGAAATAAGTCTCGTGCAATCTTATCATGGAAAATTTAAGTGAACTGCCTTGCATATCCTAGAGTGTATAGGTCAAATACACCAATATTAAGGACCAACCACAAAAAAATGAAAGTTTATGATCAAGAGAATTAAACTTTCCTTAATCAAAAAGTTGTATCTTGTAGACAAGGAGAATCCATGTTGTCTTTCTTCCCAAAGGAAAATGTTTGATAGTTAATGGACTTGTAAGGGAGGAACAGATATATGTAAAAGGAATTCAATTAGAATTTAATACAAAAAAATCATATTATTAATGTAAGCCTTTTTATTAACATTGCATAATTCTATAATTATAACCTATTAGGTATCAATAGTAAAAAAAAGTGCATACCCATAGGAAAGTTCTAGATAGAATGTGCTAAGAAGGTGAATAAAGTATATTAATAAAAAAAAATTATTTCACTTTCTTGGGGCCATATAGAGGATAAGTGGATTGGGTATAAACATTAAAAAATAACATTATATCTTGCTTAATATATATTTGTATATCAAATTATTAAAAAATAAATATATTATATATTTTAATTTGTTGAGCACAAAATTATTTAATTTAAATATTAAGAATATTTATTTGAAAATAAAAAATTATTTTAAATATTATAAGGATAAGTTTTATATAAGTATTTCGATATGATTGGTCAAGCTTAATACTATTAGATAGATGTCATATTTACCTCTCTTATCTAGGTGGATTTTTGTCTCCCATGGTGTGGGAGTTTGGTCCAATAGTTTTTATACACAAAAATAGTAGAATAGTTACAACCCACTTTCTCAAGAGTTCCTAGCTTGTCAATTTGTTGGGTGGGTTAACTTTTGACTTGATGTATTTTATTGTAAACTTTATTTCCTTATCCTCCTATCCTCCTTTCTTACATGATGCTAAGTTCAAATCCTCTTAGAAAGAAAGAAAACATGCACCTTTAATAAATTTAATATTTTACTTTCTTTGCTTATTTTATGCATATAATTATTCTTACATATATGTTAGTAATTAGGTAAAAGTTGTGCATTGAATAGTAAATAAATGTTTAATTTAGTTTTATGGTCTTTGTTTTCGGATGATCGATTTTGGAAGATGTACAATGGCTCTACCACTTTTATCTATAGAAAAAATAATTTATTTTATTTCTTTTAAAAATCAAACACAAGGGTAATAAGTAAGATTCTTCGAGATCACATAATTAATATAAAATATTATAAGTTACGAATACATGGTATGCATTATAGTGATATAGATTCTAACATTTCATTTTAATGATTTCTTTATGAATGAATGCATTTTTTATTTATAACTTTAAAAAAACAAAAAATAATTAATTGTTTAAAGTTATATGGCAATGACAACATACGAGATTATTATTATTTTGTTGTTTTTTTGTTTTGTTTTTTTGATCGGTAAGAGGCCGAAGCCAAGATTAATTATTATGTATTATTTATTATTATTATTTTATTAAGCACAAGTAGATTTGAACCCAAGACCTCTTTGATAAGAGGCTCACAATTTACCATTTTGTTGTAGGCTCTTGCCTACAACATACAAGATTATGATTTGATAGTTAAAAAGGAGATTATTTAAATGATAAAAAATATTTTTAAATATTAATAATTAAACAATAAAAAATATTTTAAACTATTGATAGTCAAATAATTCAAGAACTTTTTCTATAATAGTAGTTTAATACAATTATTATTTGTATTAGTTTTATAAATATTACTAAAAAAATTATTAACATATTAAAAAAAAATATTTTTAGTTATTTATTCATATTAATTAACGATATTTTTTTAATGAAAAATTATTTTTAAAAAAACTTTGTAATAGGAATATAAATAGTGTAAGTTATATTTGTGAATTTAAAATTATATAATTAATCAAGAGGCTCTTCAGTTAGATAAAGACCCCCAATCTATGAAGGACCGAAAACCTATGTAAGTAGGTAATCATTTACCATTTACCTTTTTAATGTTATTCAACATTTTATTTTGTTATAATGTGTTTGAATGTGGCATAATTTTTCTTTCCTAGGTTGCAATAGTTGTTCAGAAAGTTAAAGAAACATAAATTTTAGAGGAGAAGACCTTGCTACTTGTAATTGTATATTTTAATGCTTATTTATTAATGCACATGATTTTTTTGAAATATGTCTCTACACACATTGGTTTCTCTCTCTATATAAGAACTCATGATAACTTTTTCCAAAATTAGCTTGTATAGAGTTAATGAAGTGTCTTCATTGATTTATACTTTCCATTTTTCAACTTCTATATAGATAATGGAACACTTCATTTACCTTCCATTTGTCCTAGTTTGAATGACTTAACCATTTATAGTGGATCAAATAGTGTACTTTGGTTATTTTTATTTAAATATTAAAACGATTTACTCATTATTAGAACATATGTCTGTGCATACCTTTGACTCATACTTTGTAATTGGATCCTATTGAAATTTTATAGTCTTTTTCTAACATTTTTTTAAAGAAATAGATGATAACCTATTGATTAATAGAGAGTCTCTATTTGAAAAAAATTGGAAAATCTACAATTCGGTTCTAAAGTTGCCTTATCCACTTTCAACACTAGAAGTTTGTAGGCATCACATTGTTATACAAGTAGGTAATCATTTACCATTTACCAATTTTGTGTTATTCAAAGATTTATTTTGTTATAACATGTTTGAATGTCTCATAGTTTTTCTTTCCTAGGTTGCGATTGCTACTCAGAAAGTTAAAGTAATAGAAATTTTAGAGGAGAAGACCTTGCTACTAGTAAGTGTAAATTTTTAATGCCTATTTTTTAATGTGCATGATAAGTATGAAAGCCCCACTTTGAGAATAAAAAGACTTACATTTTTTTAGTAAAAACATCTCATATGTTTTGTTTTTCAAGAATATATTTACATTTAGGGTTATAATGGCTTTTGGAATCCACAACACATCTTTGAAGTTAGGGCATGCGGACTCTATGACCCAAGAAATTATTCTATTGAACAATTTATTTTAAACAACTTTCCTTGTAACTTTTACACATTGATTAGAATATATAATTGTAAAATCTTATTCCTCCTAAATTGCCCATTACTACCTTTTCTCTGAACCATAGTTTTTCTCCCATCAATTTAATTGTTCACTTTTAGCAGTAGTACAAAGAGTGTTTATTATATTGTATCCATTTAAAAATCTCATATATTTTGAATAGGAAGCCAGTCAATTAGTAAAAAAATTGAAAATAGGAAAGACATTTTTAACACTATGTATTTAATCGATAATTTAGTTACAAATATTAAAACTATATTTTTTGAAAATTTTGAAAATAATTTCAGTATTCTAGGTTGAAATCCTAGAATAAAAATATAGATCTAAAGTTGTTATGTTAATCATATGTTAAGAGAGGAAGTATATCATATTCTAGGATAATGAGGGTTTCACTAGAGTACTGGAGTCCAAAATAATCACAAATGGTTTCAATCGAATATTTTAGTGCTTTTAGATGGAAGATTTTAGAGTTTCAACATAGTTTCTAAGGCTTTCAATTAAGATTTTAAAATTTAAAATTTAAAATTTGTTAATTAATGATTTAAGGTTTTAAAATAGTTGATGTTTCAATTGGAAATTTTAGAATTGTTTAAAATTGAATGTTTTAGAGTTTTGAGTAAAGCTTTAGGACTTTTAGAATATTTAAAAAAAAAAATTAAATTGACAATTTTAGAATTTCAAAATTGTTGTTTCTAATTTCAATTAAAATTTTAGGAATTCCAAATAGATGTTTTCTTTTTGTTATAAACTATAACACAAATTAGATATTAAAGGTCTTAAGAATTCAAATTAGTAATTTAGATTTTTAATTTTTTAACTTAGTTAAATTTCCATCAATCAATAAAGTGATGTATTGTATTGCATTCTTAGGATATAAATAGGCCCTGTCACAATGCTAGAATGCTTAAATGCATTACATGTTATGTTAAAAAATTACTATTAGAACATATGTTTATGCATACCACTAATCATGATATATCAATCAATCATTTTGACTCATACTTTGTAATTGAATCCTATTGAAATTTTATAGTCTTTTTGTAACATATTTTTAAGAAATAGATGATAACTTATTGATAAGTAGAGAGGCTCTATTTGAAAGAAATTGGGAAATATACAATTTAGTTATGAAGTTGTTGTATTCCCTTTCAACACCAGAATTTTGTAGGCATCACATTGTTAGGTAATTATTTACCATTTTATATTTTTTATGTAATTGAAAGTAATAATTTTTTTGAAATATTAAGCAGCCAAAACAAGGGGGCTTGTAATTCCCCACTCGGAGTTCCTTGGAACATGGATAAATAAAAGCCAAGATTTTTTTTTAAAAACATGTATGAATGCACATGATAACACCATACAGGGATCAAAAAGATCACAAAAAAAGACTTCACCGACAAACCTAGCAACCAATGGATTTCCAAATGCCACTGCCTAACTAACACGACCAAACTAAAGAACAACAAACACCAAATATGGCATCAGAAAACAAAATATCTGATCTATCAAAGCATGGAACTACTAGCAATCCTAAAGGGTACTCAAAAGTCCAAATTGCATTCTTTGAAAAAAATGGAGATGCCCCCTATTTTTCACATGATAGAATAACAACTAATAGTCTTGCATGAGGAAGTACCACTTTGCATGAGAAAGTAAACTGAGCCATGTGAGGAAACACCATATCACACGAGGAAGTGCTGGGTTCAATATCCAAAAGCACTACATTGGTGTTGAGGTTCATGCGAGGAAGTGCTAGGAGCCATGTGAGAAAATGCAAGGCCATGCATGAAACTTCCACAATCTTGTGCAAGGAAGTACAATCTTGGACGAGGAACCAATATAGCACACCAAAAAAATAAAGGATAAAAAGCTAGAAAATATAATTCCTCCACATCGGGGAGTACCAAATCCACAATCGAGGCATAGATACTTGAATCAAGAAATACATAACACCATTCAACAAGGAGAAGAATAAAATTATCCATATAACCCATAATGACAGATGAAGGAACATGCAGAAAGCAACATTGCAATGTACGTACATGGTTCATAAACCAAATAAAATATGATGGAAACATAAATGTAAAAGTACCAACACAACTAAAAATCATGCACAGTTCCTCCCAACCATAATAGAATCATGAGAGCTGAAAAGCCCTAGCCATCCCTTGTGCATAACATCCCAAACTACTGACCAGATCATTGAAGCTCTCTTATGAGGAGATCACTACTAAAACATAGTACACCATAAGAATAAGGAAATCTAACATGCTGAAAAGTAAAGCATTAGATATTTCAAATAATCAAACTCATCATCAAATCATATGCTAAACATCACAATATTGGAATGCATCAAATAAACTAACATCATCTAAACATGATATCTAAGCATTCCAATGAAAGAATAAATCACAAGAAAGCATACTCTACAACCCAAAGTACCAAGTGAAAACATCTAGCAATGGTTGTACTGGAATAATAGACTATCTCTATACACCGATTCTCAATAGTGGTATAGGTAGCTATGCCTCCCAACCATGTGAAACACGTAGGTCCACTCCCACCGTACTGATGGAGATAATGATCCAATCACAAACACATATAAGGAAAATGTCCATGTCATGCCAGACAGTAATGATGACTAAACAATAATGATGACAGAATGCAAGTACAATAGGTCTTGGTTAGACACTCAATGGGCTACTATGTAGGGGCTAACATTATGGAGAGTTGCTTGGCATTAGAAATCCCATGCTAGTATTGGAAGAAACACTCCCTAATGGAAGGCACACAATCTAGACAGTGACACTCCCAAACAAAAGGTGCACAATTCCCACTTTTTAATTATCTTAAATTTTATTACCACTCACATATTTTTATTTAGTTATCACTCACTTAAAACTTCCTAGAGATAGAAGTCCCTCCATATGCTACCCTACCCTACCCATGCTCATCCAATGATGACTGCCCATAGGAATGCATATTCCCAACCCAACCCCAAATAATCATAACTTCCAACAAGTCCATGGAAGATCAGGCCTTGCAAGTCACTTGAAAAATGCATGCATATGTGCTTGTGTGTAGCACACCACCATCAAGAAGATCATAACACAAGGACTAGATGAGAAAAAAAGAAAAATACAACTCAACCAAAAATAAACTTAGGAGGAAAGATTCTACATGAATCCCAATAAATAATAAAACCATGCATCATAAAACTTACTCAATTGGCCTCAATCTGGGAGTCAATTGGCCTCAATTTGGGAGTATGGTTTCTACATGAATCCCAATGATGCAATAAAATCAAACATCATGAACTCACTCAACTGATCTCAATCTGGAAGGATGGATTTTACATGAATCCTAGTGTCCACAAAACAACAAGGGTCTAAAAGAAACAATAATACTAGGTACACAATCGCTCAACCAAACATAATGTTGAGAGTACGGGAGTGACATACATACCAATGCAAACATAAAAGTACAATAATGGTGTGACCAACATCCTATGGATTATCCAACTCCATGACCAACACCATGCCAAGAAAACTTGAGAAAATTGGGTGACACACAAATCAAGGCAAAAAACCTCAAAACTCAAAAACTTCAAAATTAAAACCCATTTGGCATTAGGGAAAAAAAGCCACAAAAATTTAAAAAAATATGGGTTTGGAGTTTGTATGCAAAAATGACCAGCATAATGGTACAAAACCCCAAACCCTCATTGTGGAAAATAGGGAAATGCTCATACCCACCCAACCAAGTAGAGCTAGCATATAGAAATGGAGGGGAACACTAGTTCTTAGCCTCCTAAAAAATTGCTACCAAAAACATAAGTAGAAACATAGATGAAACAATAAAATGGGAGAGCCCTACCTCATAGCCAAAAGGGCAAAATGGGGATTTGAACCATAAAATAAAAATCTCGCAGAAGTAGCCAAAAATCATGGCAATCCAAGGTCTCCCCGAGCTAGATCCAATGAGATTGATCTCATGAAAATTCCACACCCATAGCTCTCATAACGAACATAATAGTAATTCCTCACGAAGAGGATTTGGGTTTTACTCTCAAAATTTATAATTCAAAAGTGAGAAGTGAGGAATTAAATTCCTTTTTGGATACTTATTCACTTTTCAAGTGAATAATGGATTAGGGAAAATAACCTAGAGAACTAGTTAAATCTTGAATCAACCCAAATGAAAATAGGCTATTCCAAGTCATTGGAATTCATCTATGGAAAAGCTGCCAGAAGTCAAAATCAATTAAAATAAAGCCCAAAAACCATTAAACCAAAAATTACAGAAAGCCTTAACAACTTCACGACAATGTGAAACTCTAAATGCATAGACACGTTCATTAGCCTAATCACATAATGCAAATGAGTCTAGATTTATCAAATCACCAAAAGATTTAATTAAACAATTAAATAAAATATGTTGACCATATAGGGATGACATTGGTAAAATATGAATAGTTGAATCACTAACTCCATGTGCTGCTACCAGGGATATAAATCTTGGACACTAAAATATATGATTAAGTGTAATTTTATATAATAAATTAGCCAAAGCAATAAATGCATTAAATCATCTAATTCAAACATTTATTCAATTATATTGAAATAATTTATTTACATCACTCACGCTTGCATATAGCATAATGAAGCAAGAATGAAGTAAGTAACCATAGCATTAAATCCATCACATAACATAATTAGAGATATGTCCAAATATCAAATAACTAGATATCATCATAAAACATAATGTCATCTCAAAATGGCATCATCATGCAAATATTATCAACTGAATAGCATAGTAGTCTAACATCTATGATATTGAAATCAAAGTATAACATCCGACCCTTAGGTCATCTCAAATGCAAAAATAACAACATGAGTACAAGTATCTCGTGGATCAAAATATAACAAGGTAAATATATCTATAACACATAACCAAAGAATCCAACATGGAAAATTCATTTCTAATTATTTAAGCATTTAGTAATGGTTGTTTAAACAACATAAAAAGGCATTTAAAACGCTTAAGTGAACACAGTCATATACATGACTAACCACTACTACAGGAACCTAGTCCAGTGTAGCAAGATAATAGTACATAGTGCAATCTCCACACACATCTCTGGGTAATCATAGAACAACACATGATACCTCATTGATCTTGGTAACCATTGGCACAAACCTTAGTGAACCATATAGCACATCATAATCTCATAAATCAGCCATAAGCATAAACAAAGCAACTAATATAGTAACATAAATCCAACCACCTCAAGGGTGTAGACCACTCATGGTCCCAAACATGATCACTCACCAAGCAAGATCATCAAGATTGCATCCATCAGGATGACTTACAAAAATTAAATGGGAGATATACTACAAGGCTAACCCTTACAAAATAAACTGGTATACTACCTATATTACCATCCATAGAAAGGATCACCCTAGGGCTAGACAATAAAGAAACATCCATCTAAGATAACATGTAACCAAACTGCTAAAAGTATTTTTTTTTTTAAACAAAGGCATCATAGCCTTAACTTGACCAAGTCCAAATACTAGCAAAACTAGGAACACAAATCCATAAGGAAATAGGGCACTAACTAGGCTATCCCTCATTTTCTCTCTCAGGGAGAATGCTTGCCCAATCTTTAGCTAGTAACCCAAACAAAAAATTGGTTTCCTCCTAGCTCAAGTCCTCCTCTTTGGTGTCCTTTAGTAGATGTAGGGTAGTGGCCGCCACATGGGTCACCTTGAAAGTGAACTTAGACAATAGGCCAAAGCTATCCTCTAGAACCTGCACTTTGTCTCTTAGCTCCTTAACCCATAAATTTAGGGCTTCCACTATTTCCTCTAGTTTTCCTCCTGACTTGTCCATCTCCCTACCCAGGTTGTCAAACTACAAAACTATAGAGTTAGAAATAACTTTAGTAATGGGAGTCACCTGATTCGAGGAGCACACCATCATAGGAGAGGTGGCCTTATCTACTATTTCTAGGAACTAATCCTACATGAGGTCCAACATATTCATCATGAGGGACTCAAATATGTAGGTCACCTCCTTATCCTCCTTATCCTCCCCTCTTGAGCTTGACGTAGACAAATTTGAAACCTCCACCTTCATATCTCTACTATCATCTTTTACCCAACCGTAATTCAACATCTTTTGTTTGATCCATTGCTTTGGGGGGCCATATCCTCTAAGCTTGACTCATCCTCCTCTTGCAAGGCAGTTGTTCTCATTTTCTATTTGGAATTCATTTTTGCTAGTCTCCCAAACCTCCTTTTACCCTCTCTAACTTCCTCCTTTGAATCCACTAGTTCCTTCTCTTTCCCTTTCTCCAAATTCACCTTTTTTCTAGGTGAGATCTTCTTTCTCTCCTTAGCTAACCCTCTAGGTGAGGGTTGGGGGGTGGGGGCCCTAGGTCTAGTAATTCTCAAAGGGACTTGAAATAGATGGGGGTTATGGATAGCAGGGATGTCAACATCCACAATTCTAGGAAGTAAAAAGGCCAAGTGAAAACGGTATAGGTAGAACGT
This sequence comes from Cupressus sempervirens, assembly GCA_028749045.1. NCBI lineage: Eukaryota > Viridiplantae > Streptophyta > Pinopsida > Cupressales > Cupressaceae > Cupressus > Cupressus sempervirens. The sequence goes on from CM053787.1 coordinate 209,812,868, forward strand.
TAATCTATGGTGAAGGATAGTGTAATTGGCATCTTTTTTTTCATTTTTTCCCTCACATCAGCAATAGTATCAACCAATTGATGCAATAGAAAGAAAGAAATGGAAAGGCTATCATGGTGCCTAAAATGGTTTAGGAAGGGAAAATGATAGTAATAGAAAATAGTACCATACCTCCCTTTAAGTGTTAGATACTTCATCAGCACAACACACACCTCATTTTGTGGTTCTGAGAGCTTTTCCCTTTGAAACCCACCCCAACGGTGAATGGGTTCCTCACCTTGTTGGAAGAAGTGACCCAGACTATTCTCATCCACAACCCTTGTCACTTTCTACCATTTTATTGCCTTCAAAAAAAGTATTGTCGCTAATGCAATGACTTCCTCAGACACCTAGAATGAGATGTCATTCACTATCACCCTTCTATCCTCCCAAGAATTCACAAATTGAAGCAAATAACTCTTGCCATAAAGTTTTATTTTATTATAACATGTTTGAACGTCTCATATTTTTCTCCCATCAATTTAATTGTTCACTCTTACCATTAGTACAAAGAGTGTTTATTATATTGTATCCATTTAAAATTCTCATATATTTTATAAGTTTCCAACCAATTAGTAAAACACTTCAAATTAGGAAAGACATTTTTAACACCATGTATTTAATTGATAATGTAGTTATGGATATTGATTTTTTTTTTTGAGATCTCTTTTCCTCTCTTAAATGAGATGTATCACTTCTAAGAATTTCTTATGATTTACTATTTTAGTTTTATAAATGAAATAATTGTCCCAATTTATGTGAAACTATCTTCATGTTGAACAATTTATCAGAACAACTTTCTCCGTAATTTTCACACTTACATTTTAGAGACTTAAATTTAAATGAATTAGTAGTGTAATTTTAAACTTGAAGCTAGAATTGGTAGAAACATGAATAATATTAAGAAAACTTTAACAAATCAAGAAAAATTTATCAATTAAAAAAAATAGTTTAGCTTTAACAATAAATAGTATAAATTAAAAAAAAAATACTTTAGCTTTGTTTTTTATATCTATCTTTCTATTTTGGTATGCGTATTTTAAAGTTATGGTTACACTTATATGAATCTATCTATTTTAAAAAATCATACTCTTTCATAGAAATAACTTTATATCTTTATTTACTTTGAGAAATTATTTAGATGTATATTATAAAACCTTTTAAATTGAAAACTCTTCCTTTGATTTGTTCTCAAATAGATACTCTTAGTACTTTTTGGATTGTTCCATATATTATCATCACTACTTGTATATTTAGGTATTTTATACTATTCAAAAATCAAAAAAATTATTTTATTTAAAGTCTCAAATATTTTTAATTTTCACCATGATGATTGATTTAAAAAGATATTTTTGTTTTTAAATTTTAGTTTTATTTATCATTTTAGCATTTTTTTTTGGTTTATAAATCCAATATTTTCTCCTTTCTCCAAGAAAAAGTACTATTATTTGTAGTGAAGTTCAAATATAACAAAAGAATTTGTTAATCTTTATTTTCTTCTACATTTGAAAAGATTGGGGAAATAGACTTAGGTCATGTCAAGACATTTTAGAATTTTTTGAAAGAATAAGCAAGGGGGTTTAGACTTCAATTTTGTTGCAAGGCATAACCACTTCTAGTTTGGTTGAAGCAACAACATTCCCTATTTCCATGCAGTCAGTGGATTTGGTTCTACAATGTGCATAATGTTATGATGAAGATAAAAGAAAGATCTTCATTGTAGATGGAGAAACCATTTTGGAAGTTAGCCCTATGATGGTATGAAAAAATTCTCTATACAAGGGCATAATAAATATGTGACCATGGATTTGCACATAGGTAATGAGTATTACATTAAAAAGAATCTAAAAAAACTATTTCCTTTGTTTAATGAAAAATTGCTGGTTGAACAAAATATAAATGTTAAGAAGATATAAAGAGGGTAGCATAAATATGAGTTTAGAGAAGAGGCATAATATTGCATCACACTCTTGCATAGGATGCATGGACATAAAAAGGCCAACAAATTTCAACCATGGATGTGTATGTTTATCATCAAAATGATAAAAAGAAAACAAATAGACTAGGCTACAATAATCAGTGATAACCTAAACAATAAATTAGTGAATGTTTTATTGACTAAGAAATTCTACATGACATCCAATTTGGTGTACATGTTGGTTTTGCAGGAGAAATACCCAAGTCTCACAAGGGTTAGATGTATTAGTGATAGAAAACCAAGGGTGTATGAATGTTTGCATAGTTAGAACTCATAGAAAGTGAAAGGCATTTTTGCAGAGTCAGTGATACATTCTTATATTGCATAGTAAGAAGACTTGAAAATGATGTAGGGAAAAGGATATCAATAGAAGCATGTATTGAAATAATAAAGTTTGGAAATTGGTATATTGAATTTCAAACTTTTTCATACCTAAGAGTTTATGGTTATCATGGTAATCCATTGAAATTATCGAGGTGTCCTTTAGATAGAATCTTGTTGCTTGAATTATGTAGACAAATTGTGGATGCATGGAAAATTGTGGTGAAAAGGCAATCAATTTTTTTGATCTCCCAATTACAATTGGTGATTATTCACGTGCAGATAAAGATGTTGCTAAAACAAAAGAAAGAGATATATCCCCTTTTCGTATCCATTAATTTGGAAATGGAAGATGTAATTGTGACCTAGTAGGTACTTTCAATATATCTTTAGGGAACAATAAAAAACATTTACCATGTTTGGAAGACCACTGGGAAAACTGTCAGAATAATCTAGAAATTTGGATTCAAGCAAATTGTAGATTAAGTATTAATTTGATGAGAGCATGAAAATTGAATTATATAGATGAAGACATGAAAGAGGATGGGAATTGATTAAGTCCACTATTTCTTATAGAAAAGATTTTAGATAAAGATATCTAGAGAGTTAATTGGTACATTACTATTACTGAGGATACATCAATTCAAAATAGGACAATAGGTGTCATTCTTATGTCCATGGAGTGGTTACAAAGGACATATCCTTTAAATTCAACACCTAAAATGAGTTATCAAATTGCACCACATATTATAGAGGGCTTTAATCCAATTGATGTAATTATGATCAATGATGAAAAATGCATCACCCCAAGGAAAGTAAAAGAGTTTGATCTAGTTTCTTCAAAGGACAAGTGTCTACATGTCATGGATGGAAATGATAGTGATGGTGTAGATCTATTAAGAAGGAAAATATTAGTGGAAGAATGTGTTACTGTGACTACATTACAAGAATCAACTTCCCATGGATCACCTTTTATACATATGACTTCTAATTCTCATCCTAAAATGATGCAGGAGCATCTTGCATCCAAAATAAAGGGGAGGCATGTTGAATGTAAAATTTATTAAAAATAAAATAAAAAAATAAATAAAATTGTGGAGGAGAGAGAACGTGATGAAAATCAGAGGAAATAAATAAATAAATAAATAAAGGAAAAGATAAATTTCTATTTTCGAGGTGCATAGGTGGCATAATAGAAAAATAAAATAAAAATGGTTGTCATTCCATTTATCGAGGTGTGTGGGTAGAATTCTAGAAAAGTTATGGATATTGTAGAAAGTTGTGGATATTGTAGAAGGTTATGGAAGTTGTAGAAGGTTGTGGATATTATGTAGGTGGAATTCTAGAAGGTTGTGGATAAGTCATTTATTGGGTGGTAAGTGCCTATTTAAGCAAGGCATATGAGCATTTCTAATCAAGCTCGAGAAGTAGAAGCTAGAAGGCGTGAAGACTTCAAGGTGTGAAAGCTCTAAAGGTGTATCACTTCAAGTAGAAGTTCTTGGTGAAGCTCTTGGTGTGAAGACTCTTATTTGGGATTTCTCTTATGTTGAAGAATTTGTAAACTTCTTTTTTGAAGAAGTCATATCTATGATATCATCTTGTGGGTGTTGTAAGGATTTTCAAGTATAATAAAATTGCTTGTGAAGCATTTTTTTATTTCTCTCGATCTCCATATTGTTGTGATCTTGGTTGTGAGTTGGTAAGGGTGGTATCACCCTTCATCATGAGTTGGTAAGGGTGGTGTCGCCCTTCATCAGTGGTATCAGAGCGGGAGTTCCTAAGTGTTTGGACAGATCGCCGAATGTGAGGCAGTTTACACCAGGATTTGCAAACAAGGTTGATCTTGTGGCTGATTGATCTTTTAGATTGGTGGATTTGTTGCTTAGGGTTTGCTAAATTTTTGGAAGATGCCTCCAAGAATATTGGATCCTAAGGAAAATGATGACCTTACTGAAGCTATGGAAGAAATAATCTTAGAGAAGATAAGAGCAGAGCTCAAATTAAAGATTGCATTGATGAAGAGTGACATGATTGCTGAAATTGTGAGTGCTTTGGGTGGTGTACCTAGGCATGTAGGTATTGAAGATAGATATGATGAAGTTTTCGAAGACTTTGAAGCTGCTAGTGAGGATAGAAGTGATCATGAGGAGAGACCTATTGGAATTAGGACTAGTCAATTTGCTCGACCTAGATCTCAATTGAAGCTGAAGCATAAGATTGAGGTTTCTAATTTTTTAGGTACTTTGAATCCTGAAGACCTGATTGATTAGATTGGTGAATTAGAAGACTACTTTGAGCTTGAGGGTATTGAAGATCCATTGAGAGTAAGGTTGGCACAAACTAAGTTGAAGGGACATGCTGCTCTTTGGTGGAAGGAACTACAAAGAGACAGAGAAGAGGAAGGTGAGATGAAGATCACTAGATGGAAATTGATGGTGACTAAGTTAAAGGAAAAATTCATTCTGGCTGATTATGAACTTGAATTGTTTAAGAGGTTGTAGAATCTAAAACAAAAGGATATGACTGTGAAGGATTACACCGAGGAGTTCTACAAGTTGAATATTCGATTTGGGCATAGAGAATTGTCAAAGGAGAAGGTAGCATGGTACATTAATGGTTTGAGATTCAATATTTAGGATGAGGTTGGTATGTTGAATATTTCCACAGTTGAGGATGCTTATCAGTATGCTTTGAGATCAGAGGAGAAGCTAAAGAGGAAGAATCAAGGTAGTTCCCGAGGGAAGGAGAAGCAGGATAGTTCGGTACAAGCTAAACCAAAAGTAGAAGGTGAACCAAAACCTATTGAACAAAGAAGAAGGATAGGTGGAGGTGTATTTAGAGGTAATTGTTTCAAGTGTGGTCAAGAAGGGCATAGATCTTTTGAATGTTCTATTGGTAGGAAAACTACTATTGTGAATGAGGTTGAAGTCTAGAAAAGTCAGCCTAAGGAAGGGGAAAGTCTGTTGGCTCGGCAAGTACCAATGGGTAAGAAGAAATTGGATTCTTGTTAGAGGACTAGTTTGTTCAAAACTTGTTGTAACTCTGGTGGGAAAGTTTGCAAGGTGATTATAGATGGTGGTAGTACTGATAGCCTTATTGCTGAGGAGATGGTTCAAAAATTTGGTTTGAAGAGATTGAGACATCCTTGTCCTTATAGGATCAGCTGGTTGCAAGGTGAGCATGCTTTGGAAGTGAGGGAGTAATGCCTTGTTGATTTTCAGATTGGGCAGTATAAGGATCAAGTATTGTGTGATATTATGGATATGAACAATTGTCACATGTTACTTGGTAGACCTTGGTAGTATGATTTCAGGGCTATGCATGATTGTGTTAGGAATGTGTTTACTATTGAGAAAAGTGGTAGGAAGTTTTCCTTGATTCCTTTGCAGAATGAAGCACTTAGTAGGAGAAACCTGAGTATTAGCAGTCGAGTTAAGTTGGCAAATTTTGGGAAGATTGAAAATTAGCATGGGAAGTAGACCTATGGAACACCTATGGTGGATGTGAAGGAGAAGAAGAAAAACAAGGGAAAGAGTGTGCAAGTTGAAGATTTGGAGGACATATATGTGAAGAACAAGTTTTGGATTTATGTGCTGAATCCTGAAAGATGTTCTTCCAGTTATTAGAAGATCTTTTAGGACCTGGGGAGTCTAATGCAGGAGCATCTTGCATCCAAAATAAAGGGGAGGCATGTTGAATGTAAAATTTATTTTTTAAAAAAAAAAAATTGTGGAGGAGAGAGAAAGTGACAAAAATTAGAGGAAATAAATAAATAAATAAATAAAGGAAAAGAGAATTTCTATTTTCGAGGTGCATAGGTGGCATAATAGAAAAATAAAATAAAAATGGTTGTCATTCCATTTATTGAGGTGTGTGGGTAGAATTCTAGAAAAGTTATGGATATTGTAGAAAGTTGTGGATATTGTAGAAGGTTATGGAAGTTGTAGAAGGTTGTGGATATTGTGTAGGTGGAATTCTAGAAGGTTGTGGATAAGTCATGTATTAGGTGGTAAGTGCCTATTTAAGCAAGGTATATGAGCATTTCTAATCAAGCTCGAGAAGTAGAAGCTAGAAGGCATGAAGACTTCAAGGTGTGAAAGCTCTAAAGGTGTAGCTCTTCAAGTAGAAGTTCTTGGTGAAGCTCTTGGAGTGAAGACTCTTATTTGGGATTTCTCTTATGTTGAAGAATTTGTAAAATTCTTTTTTGAAGAAGTCATATCTATGATATCATCTTGTGGGTGTTGTAAGTATTTTCAAGTATAATAAAATTGCTTTTGAAGAATTTTTTTATTTCTCTTGGTCTCCATATTGTTTTGATCTTGGTTGTGAGTTGGTAAGGGTGGTATTGCTCTTCATCATGAGTTGGTAAGGGTGGTGTCACCCTTCATCAAAAAATTTGACTTGAATAGTCTCCAAGTTGCAACTTAGTTGAAGTTGTGTGTTGCACTATCTCTTCTCCTTTGCATTCCTTGTCATTGTGTCAAAATCCAAAATTTGAAGTGATATGCTTTGCATTTACAAAATGGAAATGTGAACTTCACTATTTGGGTAGTTTGTTCATAAATAGGGGGTTAAAATGTTAAAATAATATTATGGAGATTACAAATGATGGGGTGGATGTAGATGAAAAATTTAGAAAAGAGCCACTAGTTTGTACACAAAAAATTCCAATTTTAAAAGCATTGACAAGATCCCCCCATGTCTAGCTATAAGATTTGGGTATTTTTCATAAAAAAGAGATTCTTTCAAAGTGACTTATTGTAAGAATTTTCCTTAGGGAAAAATAACACCAAGATCATGAAGCTCAAGCACTTATCACAATATGGACCAATAAAGTATGATTAGAATAACAATAATGAGAATGTCATTGTGTTACATACACACTAGAAGTGCCTATATATAAAGGCATTTGGAATGAGTAGGAGTTAGTGAAGAGATAAGCTCAACAACTAAGAACATGTCCACCAGAAGTGGATTATTCTCCATTGTGCATGAATGTACATGGGATAATGAGAGGAAAAGTATGACAAGGTGTATCTCATATAGAGATGTTGTAGACACCATGTGCTTAAATAAGGTGCTAACTCCTGTGTTGTCAACAAGATAACTCATATGAGTACGCATGCTCCTAGGTGTCTACATGAAAACTAATAAATAATGCATTAACCTAAGTAAAATTAAGTAAAGTGTAACTAGTAAATACTTAATTACACCAACACCCCCCCTTAAGTGCAACTTAGGGGAATAAACTTAAGCTCATAAAAGCTAGATGAAAATGCATGATGGTCCCAACTACTAGGCCATTTTAGATACCCATGTACAAAATACAATGCAATCTCTCTGAAAATAGAGAAAGAGTGAAAACCTCATGGGAAAAACTCTCCCCCAAAAGAGAGATGAAAAAGCAAGATGCATGGATGGATGGAGTAATCAAGACCCCCCCACTACAACATACATCATGTATATACAATAGAGAACTATGAGAAGAAAGCAATCCCAAAAGAGAAAAAGGCCCCCCCATAAAAAAGGAGAAGTAGAAGAAAGGAGACAATGTAGTGCCCCCCTTAATGTAGAATATCCATTAGTGATAGCTACTCCAATGTAGAAGCTGATCCATGATTGCTGAATAATGTTCCTCCTGTTAGAAAGAAACAATGTCATAGGTACATAGGAGATGCTTTCCCAATGTGTAGAAAGAATCTTGAGGATGAATGGTGTCTTTGGAAAGTGCTCAACTATCCCTATGTCAATACTAATGGTCACCCCTTCCAACAGTGCTAAAAAGAACAAGTTTGAATCTAGCAAGGATAGATGTAGAACATATCCCAAAGAACCAACTGTCTTCTTAAATGATAAAGAGACCTCCTACAACTATTGTACATAAGGATCCCTAATAATATCAACCTTGAAAGACTGAACATGTAGAGAATGGACAAGAGGACAACTAAAGAAGGATATTCATCATTAAAGAGATGTATATCATCAATAATGTCTCCCAAATCTGCTATGTAGGACTCCACAAACAAATCTGAAATGTATGTGAAGTAGTCATCCCTTAATGCTAGAACTAGAAGCCAAGGTGAACCCAACTATACTAAATTACATGGACCTATCACTATAGCAATGTATCAATGTGAAATTTTCTGATGCTATGACCTTGTTCTTCGTCTGTCAAAAAGATTCTCCACATCTAAACCTATTGAATAATTATCAATGTTGTCACTATCAGTTTCCACAATGTATGAAGTATGGAGAGGATTAGAGGACAAGGTAGGTGAACATTCCTCTCTATGAATATCTCATGAGTCTCAAGATCCATAAGTTTATATGCCTTAAAACTTTCATCATATCCATTGAAAGTACAAGGCCTTGGTGGTGGTGCCTTGCATTGTCTTGAAGATATGTGTGCCCATGTTGGACAACCAAAAACTCTAAAGTGTTTCACAACTAGTTTTCTTCCACACCATGCTTCAAAAGGAGTCATTCTAACTCAGGCATTATAAGGAGACCTATTAAAGATGTGATTGGTACTACTTATAGCTTCTATTTCAAGTGATGGATCAAGAGACCTAGCTTCAATCATGCAACTTTCCGTTGACTTAAGAGTTCTAATCCTCATTGCTACAACACTTGTCTTTTGTGGACTAAATGGTATAGTGTTATGAAGATCAATACCCTCAAGTTTATAAAAGTCTCTAAGTCTTGAGTTCACATATCTACTTTAATTATCTACACAAAGAACCTTGATGGCTTTACTTGATTGCTTCTCAAAATGACTCTTGAAGGATAGAAACTTATCAAACACTTCATTCTTGTGATGAAGAAAGTAGACCCATGTGTAGCGTGAAAAGTCATCAATGAAAGTGAGGACATAGTGACCATTACTAATTGATTTCATTGAAAAAGGGATTGCTAGAACTATGTGAACCAACTCAAGAACAATGATGCTCTCCAAGACTTCCCTTTGTCAAACTTCTCTTCTAGATGCATATCCATTGAACGAGTTGAACGTTCACCCTGATAAAAGTTGATTGTAGGTAGACATTTGACCATATTTTTTTAGCTAAGTTGATGAAGATAGTAGAAGGCAAGATGTCAATACCACTCATGCCATAATTTACTTTGTGATTGTGGCTATGTCAACAAGGCATGTGAAGGAGACTTAGGCACAAAGTGGGAGAAAGAATAAATCCTTGTGTCATGTTTGACTTTACCCATTTCAACTAATGAATCATCTTTAAGATTTCAGAACATTACTTAATCAGGATGGAACTCAACTTTATTTCCATCTCCATAGTGAGTGATTTGGTAAATTGAAAGGAGATTAGTGCTAAGGTGAGGAACACAGAGAACATTTTTGAATTCTCCATTTTTCATCTCAATTTGTCCTTTCCCTTCAACTTCCACTGGTGTATCATTCCCTACAAAGATGTGAGGTACCTTGGAATGCTCCAATGAAGAAAAGTGTCCTTTTGAAGAACCCATATGATGTGAGGCACCTGAGTTAGGAATCCATTCCCCTAAAGAACTTGAACTTTCCATAAGTACTTGCCCTTTTTCCTTTGAAGTGGATGGATTTGAATCCTTGGAAGCATTTGACACATTGATTTTGTTATTTCTAAGTAAGTTTTCCAACTCATATATTCTCTTAGTCTTGCAATGATTCTCATAATGATTCAGTTTCTTACAATATGCACAAAATAGTTGATCCTTCTTGTTATTTCCCTTCTTGTTGGAAGAAGAATTGCCTTGTTCTGAGGAGAAAGATTGTTGTGCCCTTGATTGTGATTTTGGCTTCCCTTGCTTTTTCTTGCTGTTGGTAAAAAAATTTCCGCTTTGATTTGTTTGGTTCTTTGTACTAGCCACCAATGCCTTGGGAGTTGATGACTTGAGGATTCCCATATCTATCAACTTGAATTGTTCCAACATCAACCTTTTTGCAAATTCATCAAATTAAGGCTTAGTGAAGGCACTTCCCATGGTCAACTTGTGAGTGTTGTAACTTAAAAAAAAAGATGCATAATTTGAAGGTAGCCTCTTAAAGATGTGATGAATCAATCTATCATTCTTCATGGGATTACCACAATCCTTAAGTAGTGCTCTCAATTCATTGGTTTTGTTGACATAGTCTTAAATTGTGTCAAAAGTCTTAGGATGCAAGAGAAGTAGATCATCCTCAACTTGGAATCCCTTTTCCTCATCCACCTTACTATACAACCCTTAAAGTTTCTCCCAATCACCCTTGGCATCCTTAAAGCTAGAAATGTGGAAGAAGAGATCTCTATGAACACAACTCCTAATAATTCCTAAAGCCTAGTTATCTTTAACTTTCCAATCAACTTGTGCATCAACATCATTGAGTTTTACAATTGTACCATAAACATATAGATTTAAACCTTTTTCCATTAGTCTACTCCATACAAAATCTTTCCATGTATTATAATTGTGTGAAGTTAGAAATGGAGTTTTAGGTGAACCCATGATGCAAAAAATTAAAAGAGAACAAGAGAGACACAAGAACACAAGAACCCCCCCACCTTTTAAGTCAATCAAAGAACCCCCCCTAAAGTGATGCTTTTGGCACTTTATATGTAGTGCATGTACAATAGCCACTTGCTAATTTAGGCCTAAGCGGACTTTGATTTTGTTGTTTACAACCTCCTTTGAGAGTTCAACTCTGGTACTAAGCACTGTAGCTCAAAAATACAATAATTTTGAAGTTTGGTTAAAGCATTACAATACAAAAAAGGACCTATTTATTAAAGTGATATTTATATCCACACAAGCCTATAATCTGATTGTAGATCTAGAAAGTAAATGAAAAATTAAGCACTTTAAAAAAGAGAGCCTAAAAATGTGTCTAGATGAGCCTGTACTAAGCATTTGAAGTAGCAAAATGTAGGATTGGATAGGTACAATTGCCAAAAACTAAAATTTCTAACAAATACATGCACCAAAACCAAAAAATAATAGCACCACTAAATAATTCAAGAAATTCTAGCCAAAAAAAGAAAAAATTGCATCTGATTTGGAGTTCAGATGACTAAGATATGACCTCCCTAAATTGGAGTATCAAATTAAAATTACATATGGTGAGGGGTCTACTTAAAAAAATATGAGGATAAATTTGACGTCCAAATGACTATATAACAGTGCAAGTTGGCCTGTTGGTGATGGTCAGATGATCATCAAATTTATGCTTGTGAAATTGTGATGTTAGCAAAAAAGAGCCCTTGGGTAACATGGTAGTATGAATGATGATGTTAGTGTTGACATACTGTACGACTGTTGACCTAGTGCTATTTTGTCTGATTGGCATGGAACATAGTCATCACTAACTGGGCAACCACTATCGAGCTGATGTGGCACTGCATTGGGGTGGATGTGGCACTTGCAATCACTAGTAGCCAGCACATTGCAGGGTTTTGTAGATGGTGTCAAAAAGTGGAGAAGCTAGCAAGATCACCAGTAGGGAAGTAAAAGATTGGTGGAGGTGGATGTGGGATTTTTAATCCCACATTCACCAAAATGGTGAATGCTAAGCCGTTTAAATAGAAGAACCCATGGATCTTGAAATGACTTGAGGGCCATGAAAGTTTGAACTACCGATTTGAAATATTGTCAATTTGTGGTAGATTCTTTGGGTGTGAGGAAAATCAGCCGTAGTTTGATGTGATGCACCATAGAATATGGAATATTCTTGGAATATTTTACGGGCACCAAGATTTGATCACCCAGTTCTTGCAATAAAAAATGCTCCTCTACAGGCCTAATGGCCAAAATTTTTCAAAACAAAAAATGCAGATCCAAAAAATAAAATAATTGTAGAGACACAAATATGCAGATCTAAAAATTAGGTTCACAGATCTAAAAAATCATACCAAATTATATAAATCAGGCCTTCAGGTGCTAGTTTGTAATTTTTTTTACCTCAAATTTGACTATGGCCTCAGGTAGGCAAATTTATAGTCAAATTTTACCGAATCAATGCTCCAGACGCAATGGTGAGGTCCGCTTTGGCTCTAGATGCTCCTAATAACTATAGATACCCTAAATTTGAATCGAGGTCCTTTGAGAGGTGAAGCAAAAATGGTCTCCAATGGCTATGCGAAGAGAATCTCCCTCAACTCTGATACCATGTATGAATTTTCCTTGGGAAAAAATAACACCAAGATCAAGAAGCTCAAGCACTTAGCACAATATGGACCAATAAAGTACGATTAGAATAAAAATAATGAGAATATCATTGTGTTACATACACACTAGAAGGGCCTATTTATAAAGGCATCTGGAATGACTAGGAGTTAGTGAAGAGATAAGCTCAACAACTAAGCACATGTCCACTAGAAGTGGATTATCCTCTATTGTACATGAATGTACATGAAACAATGACATGATAATTATAACAAGGTGTATCTTGTATAGAGATTTTATAGACACCATGTGCTTAAATAAGGTGCTAACTCCTATGTTGTCAACAAGGCAACTCATATGAGTACGCATACTCCTAGGTGTCTACATGACAATAATAAAATAATGCATTAACCTAAGTAAACTTAAGTAAAGTGTAATTAATAAATACTTAATTACACCAACACTTACAACACTTGACATGAGGAAAAGGATATTTTAAACCTGTAACAAGAAAATGAATGCATTTAAGGATATGCCAAAAAATAGTTTGTCACTAATTCAAATGTTTGGAGAAGATCTCAAGTGTCATTTTTGGGAATATCCATTGAACATTCAATTTTAAGAACACATTTTTCAACAATTTTCAAACTCAATTCAAAAGTTTTCATGTAAAAAAGACATTGACAATTTGATGGAAAAGAAGATTACTATCACTAAATTTCAAAAAGATTGCAAATGACCAAAAAAATGAAAAGAGCTATTACATTTATATAGGTGAAGATGAAGTATCATCTAGGACCAAAAGAAGATGAAATAATGAAAGATCATCAAGACATATGAGGCTAAAACTACACAAAAATTATAGAATGTAGTTCTTGTGTACATATTTTGCTAAATTTAAATAGACATAGTGGTGTTATATCATTTTTATTTCTTTATGGAGAATTTTTAAATGCTTTGATGGAGCTATGTTGTTCATATACACTATCTTGGAAAGATATTTTAATGCAATACATTTCATTCAAAACATGTCTTTTATAATGTAACGATTTCTTTAACTTAAAGGAAAAATATGTTTTCTGTACATTATATATGTTTATATGTCAATTTTGTATATCATGCGAATAAATTCATCATGTTTGTATGTTAAATTTTATATGCTAAGTTTTTTTCAATTAAAAAATGGGCGTTAATAAACTATCATTATTTATTAATTGCATGAATAATATAATACTACCTTTTAAAATGGCTTATATGACACAAGGGTTAGAAAAGTCAGTAGTATGTTGTAAAGTATATTTCAATAAAATATAAATCATGTATCAAATTTGATTTTATGTTCTTATGTCATATTAATTGTTGTTGGTAACATCTAATTTCTAAATTTGTCTACAATTATCTAATAGTAATTTTAAAAAAACTTGATTTTTCAAATAATATATATTAAATATCACATTATTTAATCTTTTATTAAAAATATTCTCATTTAGTTATTTGATGTTTATAGTAATGACACTTGGATCTTTGAACATGTTCAAAATGATGAAGAATGAAGACAACATGGAAGACAATACCAAAGGGAGTATAGACGAAGAAAATAAGAACAAATGAGTGCCATAGAAAGGGAAAACTAACATCTCATTTGTAATGAAAAAGATAGGGAAAAATATGCTAGAAGACAAATAGTTCAATACTACATTAAGAATTACATGATACAAACATTGTTCAAGGGAATATAGATGCTATGCCTAATAATATATGTCCAAAAAATTGATTTCCATCAAAGAAGAAAATGGGAATCATCTGCAAACAATGACTCTCATTCTCCTAGATGTGAAACTAAATGTATAAGGGAATATGAAGAAGAGTATAAGAGAAGATAAAAAGAGAAAAGTAAAGAAACCAAAGGAGAAATTCAAAGTATGTACCCTATTCAACGAATTGACAAAGAAAGTGAAGAAACAAATTTTATAGGAATGAATAATGATAATTCAGTAGATGGAAACATGAGTGAAATGGACCATACAATAGTTCTATAGCAACACATAGTGTCTCAAATGGAAATTAATCAACATAATTTTACTAGAAATATAAATATTCAATTTTCCATAGAGAGAAGAGATTATAGAAGCAAGTATCAAAGGGCATATAGAAAGATGCACCATGAACAAATGAATGATATAGAAAGGGAAAGACAAAGGCTGAACTAAAACCAACAAGAAAGATAGAGAGGTGATAAAAGAAGGGTAGAAAATATAGTACAAGGATTACAAATTTCAAAACAATAATGAAACAAGTCATAGTTGTAATGTGAAAATGCATGAGAATTATCATGAATTCTTTGGGAATAGTTTTCATAACCTTCAATTACTTTTTTGGCATCAACTTGATAGTTTGGTACACCTATAAATGTGATATGTGTGTCAACAATGTTATCCTAGCATAAAAGTAAGATGTTTAAGAGAATGTCCGATTGTTTAAGATGTCAACATGAAGAAGGAAATAACAAATTCTTTGAATCAAACAATATGGATCCAGGCTTGCAACTAGAGGAACTTGTGAATTTGTGAATTTAACTCAAGTAGAAGAGATGTTGATTTCATGTATAAGTCCAATATTGTAAGTGACACATGCAATAGGGGCACAATATAAATGCAAAGGACATATGGTAAGCTTTCCCCAAGATATAGAAATTATATATAAAAATCTTCTATGTCAAATTAAAGAGTTTCCAATAATTATTGTTTGAAAAAGGATCAACGAGGTAAAAATTATGACTTTACAATCAAAAGAGATTGGGTATATTAGACACTCAAGTATAAGATTAATAATGATAAATTATATTCTAATGTCAAAGTGGATGATCATTCTTTGGATGATGTTGAACAAAATATAGACTACAATATTTTCAATAAGATAAAGACATATCATTTTGAATTTGACTCAAAGTCAAATGATATGTTGTTAGTAGAACATGAAATAGAGGAAGATAGTGATAATAGAAATCACATGACATTTATGGAAACATAACCACCAAAACTTCAAAGAGAAATGGAATTTATCTAGGCATGGGTTAAAAACCCAAATACTGGTCCTTTGAGGTTGATTGATTGGCCATCAATTGGTGCATCTCTAGTGAACAAATATTTAACATTGAGATTATTGGATATGGCTTTTCCTACATTATTTCCTAAAGGAGAATGTGATTGGCTAGATCCACAAGTGAAATGAGTATGTCTACATGAGTATGTGACACATCTAATTCAATTTAGAGACAATAGATTTGGAAAACATCCTAGATTTTGATATTACATGATGAACATGATAATGAGACACCCAGGCCAAAATTTAGATCTATATTTGCAAAAATAAATATCTAAGAATTTCCAATTACCATAGATGAATTGAGAGAACATATTTAACATGTATTGAATTCTCATCTTGTTGATATATTGATGTGATTTGGCACAACTTTGTGAGGCACAAGGTCATATTGGACTGAGAGTTGAGGATAATAATGTGACATGCTTAGGTAGTTAGGGATGCCTACAATTTTATTTACATTAAGTGCAACTGATATGTATTGGCCTACTCTAGATGCGCTAATGCTAGGAACTCCACCAACTAACCCAAGAGAAGCACAAAATTGGAGAACACAAAATGTTTTTGACTACCTTCACATTGTTACTCACTACATGTACCTCAAACATACGATGTTTCAGAAGGAGATATTAGAAAAGGGATTGAATGTTAAAGATTTTTGGTCTAGATATGAATGACAACATAGGGGGTCTCCACATGTACATGGTTTTTATGGCTTCATGGCTATCCAAATATGGATTTAATAGATTGGCATAATGAAGAATAAGTAAATGAAGCTAGAAATTATTTTCACAAGATTGTTCATGCATGGAATCCAAGAGCTAATGTTTGCCAACATAACATGCAAGTATATCTACAATAAGTTTACAAATTTTATTTATCTTTAATATAGTGTTTTCTAATTTTAATGTTGAACAATTTTTAAATTGGAAGTGATTTTCTTCAAGCATTTCAAAAAATTTCACAACATCCATGATTAAGAGACAAGAGGCAACTTGTGGATGTAGATTTTATCGAGATTATGAGGAAATTCTAAATACTATTGAAAGACATACAATGTTTACAAAGGGTGCATGGCTTAGGAAAAATAAAGGAAAAGTGGATTGGAGGTAGGAATTATTTCAATGGTGTATTTCATATAGAAAATAAATTTATTGACCATTTAGTGTAATATTAAATTATTTTTTCAAATGTATAGGTATAATTCCCCTCGGTCTCTAAATTTGAATGGCTCAAAGTTATATGAGGATATTAAAAATGGTGAAAAAAAGTTTGAGCTTGCTAAAAATGATGATAGAGTTAACTCACACAATTGTTACATACTCCAATTTTGGAGAGCCAATATTGATTGGCAGCTAGTTTTATCAGAGCATGTAGGTACCAAGTACATTGTAAAATATGAAAGGCAAAAAAAAAATCATAAACCTACCATCAAATGCTAATGCATTTGACCAATATAGAGAATCTTGATGACTTTTCCTAAAAGGTGTACATGAAAATTTTAACTGAAACTATAATTGAAAGAGATGTTGGAGCTTAAGGGACATGTCATATGCTATTAGAACTTCCATTGGTTGAATGTAGTAGAAAATTTGTTAATCTAAATGTTTCATGCAAAATTTTCAAACCAATAACAAAAAAAATGAAGGTGAAAGTAAGGAGCCAACATAATCCTTTATTGATGCATATAGAAGGAGACCCAACTCTACGGAAAATTTGTCATTGATTGATGACTCAAGATCGTGGATACTTAAGACGGATAGAAAAAATGAAAAAAATTGGAAAAGAAGACAAAAGAATGCAAATGTTAAGCTATATCCAAGATTTGTAACTATTCCAACACCCCAATCTAAAAATTTTGTTGAGTTTTGTTTCTTAGAGTTTCTTTTGTATAAAATGTTCATAGAAATTGTAATTTATATTGGTGAAGATAGTAACACCATCATTTTGAATTGAGATTCATTTAACTATGTTCCATGGCATGTAACATGAGTAATGGAATTAAAAGATACTAAGAATGTCAATATTTCAAAAAGAGAAGATAATATTATTGGTCAAGTTAATACTATAGAGCATGAATGAGAAATAATTTCACAATTGCATCATGGACAAGCAATGCAAGTTTCTAAAATTGATATTTTGGGATGAAGGGATATAGATAAAATATATAATTGGTCAAATACATATAGTTTAGATGAAGAAAGTAGTGTGGCAATAAATTTTGTCAGTAGAATGAGAGAAAATGGATTGGTTTCAGATTTCACCATAGAGAAAAATATCAATACAAAACATTTTAGTGAGATATAGAAAAAGGCATTCAAAATCATTATGACACACTATCAGGTAGGTGAAAGTGTGGATCCATTGTATATGATTGTTCAAGGAATTGCAAGTATGGAAAAGTCATATTTATTTGGTAGAGTTAGTAAATATCTAAAACAAGTTGTAATGCCAAATCACTCACCTCTACTACTCCTTGCAATGATTGGAGTAGCAACATTTAACATTGGTGGATCAACAATACAATCAAAGTTAAAAATTCTAGTTAAGGAATTCATGCAACTAGAAGGAAAACATTTGGAAATTTTTTAGGAGGAAATGAGTCATATTAAATACATATTGATAGATGAAATGAGCTTTATTGGGGAGAAGTTACTTGAAAATATTGACTCAAGGCTTTGTCAGGCATTTCCTCATAAATCCAATCTCAACTTTGGAGGTGCTCATATATATTTATTTGTTAAAGTTTAATTAATATTATTCATGATATATAAAAATATTACATTGAAAATCTAATGAAATGATATATGTTTGTTATTTTTCCTAGGAATTTCAACCATTTTAGTTGGCGACCTGAGATAACTACCTCTAGTAAAAGACAAAGTACCATAAGCAAGTTTTGGAAGAGAAAAGCTACTATGGGAAGAATTCAAAAAGGTGGTCACATTAGAAAATATTTTTAGGCAAGATGGAGAAGACTTGGAAGAAACAAATTTGTCAGATACTCAGTAATCTTAGAGATTAAAAATTAACAATTGTTGATTGGAATTTATTGATGTTAAGAATAAGGAGTAATATATTTCTAGGAATAAATGATGATTTTGATAAAAATATTCATTTATTTTTGGCAAATGATAATGTTGGCATTCATAATAGACGTATGTTACATTCTCTTAAAGAACTTGTTGCATGCATTATTGCAACTAAAGCATCAAATGTTACTAGAGCATATGACAATTCTACAGATGAACTAGATATGGAATTATTGAACTCAAAGAATGCAAGAGTAATGTTGACTTCCAATTTATGGATAGAAGTAGGACTTGTAAATGGTGCTCTAGGTTATGTTCATGAGATTGTGTATAAGCTAGGAATCATGCCACCAAAATGACCCTTGTATGTATTGGTGAAATTTGACACACTATGTATTCCCTTTCAATGAAGAAAATCCAAAATTAGTTTCGATATATCCTGCAAAGATCTATTTAGAACAAGCTCCTTACCCCACAAATTCAGATGAAAATGGTTCTCATTGGTTGAAAATAATGCTTCAAGCTTCGTAAATTGGTACTCAGGGTCTAGAGAAATTTCACTACCATGGTCAAATTTTTCGCATACAATTTAATGGATTACTGGATATGCCTTGGAATCTACATGTGGTTCAAAGATGGGGGCCTCAGTGTTTTTTTAAATCTTTCATTTCATTAAAGCATAAGAAAAATCATAATAGAACATATGCCTACATGAACGCAATCAATTTGTGAATTTTCTATATCGAGGCATTCAAATAGTGGTACTTTATATATGAGACAAAGAACCTTTGGGCACTTGTATTGGTTTGATGTGTTGGATCCTGATACAAATGACCTACTTCGATGAAACATGATTCATTGTAATGAATCTAGTGATTTAGATTCAAATGATTGATTATTGATACTATTGTAATCAATTTCAATATCAAATTTAAAATAATTCCATGATGATTTCAATATTCAATCAAATAGTTACAAATGAAAAAATAAATTGCCATTCATATTTGCATTTACTTATGTTGTAACTCAAATTAGAATATATATAATATTTTTACTTAATTCTAATTACTTAGTATATTTCATATTTAATTACCAAATTTGGATAATTTACAATTTAAAATTAAAGCTTTTAGATAATTTTATGAAACATATTCATACTTTTAGATTACCACACACACTCTACAATGTATAAGTAGCAATTGAGAATATTGATGTATTACACTTCTATAATGCTTTTTTTTTTGTTTACACAAAAATAATAATATAATATTTTCTCTTAATTGCAAGTCATATTTTCTTCTGTATACATGCTCTATATATTTCATGACCACCATATATGATAATGTACATGTAATAATTTTTTATTTACAACCTTTTATGTTTTTTATAGGATATAATATTAATATAATGGACCACTTTGACAATTAGTTTGAAATCATTATGCCAAGTCCAGTTGGCTTAGTGAGCTCTGATGGATCCCCTCAAACTGTTATTGATAAACATGAAAAATCTACATTGGAGAGTTTCTATAAATTGCTTCTTCATTTTGAAAATGTAGTAACATGAATTGATTTCGTCTCCAATAAAGAAATTTTGAGAATGAGAAATGAGACATTTAATAGAAAAGCTTATTTTCTAGATTTTTTGGAAGAAGCCAAAGCTAACCATGAAGAAAATGAAGGTTGTGCAATACTTACCACATCAGTGATTATTTTATAAGGTCTTTACATTAACCAAATTAGCTATTATTGATAAAATATGTGATTTTATTCATGCATAAAAAAATTATTGACATTATATAAACTATTATAGACTTTTATATTATCAAGCACAATATGTTTTTCCTTATTATTTCAATTGCAAATTGTACCCCTTTTCTTTACTATATGTGTTTTTATTAGTTATAATTCATTTTTTTGATTAAAAATGATTGTTTGCTAATATAATCAGATCTAAAATTAAGTTTTTTTGCATAGAAAATATTACTTTGTAACATTAAAATAATTGGTAATATTTAATCATATATATGATTAATATTTTAAAAATAATATTTTAATTATTAAACTATTTTATTATTATATATAAATAGATATTAAAATTAAATTAAATTATTAAAATAAAAAAAGTCAAAAAAATGGCCAATATTGTTTAGCCATTGAGCAATAGATAAAATATTATTATATAAGATAAGCTATTTTAAAATATTTAATACAAGAATATTATTATATAAATTATTCTAATTTTTTGTATATTTATAATTTTTAATGTTAATATATGTAATATCAAAATATATTATACAACTATATTTCAAAAATTGAATTTTGTTGTTAATTTTTATGTTTAATAAATACAATATACCATATTTTAGCCCTCATGTTAAACTAAATCTATACTAAGCATGCCATTTATTTGAAACTAAATAAAATATTATTCCTTATAATATTTAATATGAATATCCAATGGTAAAGTTAATTGAATACTAGATACCATATTGAGAATATATGCACACACACACGCACGCGCGCGTGCACGCACGAACGCACGCATGCACCCACAATGTTAACATTAACGTTAAACCAAACTAACTTACCCTATATCATATACCCAATACAATATTTTTCAAAATAGTAAACCATATCAAAAATACGTTGAGTCAAACATAAACAAACTAAAGGAAATGAGAGAGTGTGTGAGAGAGGCATGAGGTACATATAGAGGGTAAATTGAAGGAAGAGATGGTGAGAGTAGGCAGGAGACATCTATGAAAGAGTGAGAAAAGAGGGAGAGAGTGAGATACATTACCTATAGTTAGAAGGTAAATAAAGGACAACAAATGAACTAGACTAAATCCATTAAGAGTCACTAATATTAAATAAATATGAAATCTATCCATAAACCCTATTGTACCCTAATTTTGAACTTAATTCAACATATTCATACATAAATTTTGATTTAAAATCATAATTGTTGTAAATAAATTATATTCCTTTTCATAATTGAATAATAAGCCAAAATATAGCCTAAACCTAGCCATCAACTCCAATATAGTAGCATTACAAAAATACCATAATGGTAAACCAAATCTTATAAAAATATGAACATGAAAAGGTGAATGCAGTCTACCCTTTTCACAATTAAATGTTAAGACAAACTATAATCTAAACCTAACCATCACATCAAATAAAACATTAAAATAATCCTTTTACACCCTAACCATTAACCAAATCTTATCATAACACACTTTTTTTTAAAAATATTGATAGAGACTGATACTATTTAATAAAATAATATATAATGAATGAATTCACATTTTCAATAACTTACATTAAAGCCTCAATATCTATAGACTTTTAGTGAGTGTGTGCGCACATGTGTATATATATAGTTATATTTTTATTATTCTTAGATTCTCTCATCCTAATGATAGATCAGTGAAAACAACATACAATCAAATTCAAAAGCAAAATTACATATTGGATTAAAGTTACCAAAAATGTTAAAACAAAACTAACAAATTTTTAAATAATTGTTTAAATTAATAGTATAGATGATGTTTATATAATAAAATAAAATTATTGCTGAACAAAATTTTTAAATAGGTTTTATTTTTTTATTGATCTTATAAATAGATTTAATTGTTATTTATGATTGACTAGAATTAAAAATTAAATTAAAAAATGAATAGATATAAATAATAATATAAAAAGTTTGAATTAATTTTTTTGTTAAATTAAAAATATAGAAAATAAAATGAATGAAATTTTTTTTGAAAAAATATTCTAAACTTGCCTTAAATCTGAGGTGAAGTTCATGATGATGGGTTACTTGGCAAGCTGTGCTTCTCATTTAGAATATTAAATTTAGCTAACAACTTGTGCACCCATCTCTGACAAATTATTCCATGTTTATGGGCCCACACTAAGCTTACTATGTGATCTTTAAGTCATGCTCATAGTTTCTTGTGAACTTTGAACTCCTAACTTCTAATAGTTTTTTAATCAGAATTAATGTTAATAATCTTTATAATTTAAATTAAACTAATTGTGCATGTTTATGGATATCTTATTTTGACTTGAATTAAATTCTTTTATAAATATTTTCTTTCTAACTTAACCTTTGCATGTATAAAATTTTGGTATAATTCTTAATCTTGAATTACTTTCCTTTCCACTACTTGATCACTAAGCTACAAACAATTACTTTATGAAGTTTTAAAATTAACAATTTTCAATATTAAAGCTCATGCAGTAGTTACAAAAAAAAATATTATTCCAATTTGACAATTATTTATTTCTTGAAAAATAAAATACTTAATCATCACTTTGAATGAATTTTGTGTGTATCTCTATATTTAGTGAATCGAAAACTTGTGCACCAAGACAATCTCTATACAAAAGAGGAGTAGAAGTTAAAAATTCATAGAAAATGGAGCAAATTATTCCAGGTCTTCCTATTGAAATAGGTAGAGAATGCTTGTTAAGAGTGCCATTCATATATCATGATGAGCTAAGACAAGTTTCCAAAAGTTGGAAGGCTATGGTTGAAAGTCATTTCTTTTATCGAGAGAGAAGACATTTAAAATTAACTGAGGAGGTTATATTTGTGCTTAGAAAAACACTAGATCTTGAGGTGGGTTATACTTATGAAGTGTGTATATATGATCCTCAAAAAGATGCAACATGGAAGACCATGGGTTATATATTTCTACACGTTCAAGAATTCTGGCTATTTTTGTTGTCAATCATAGCCTTATTTCTATGTAGATAAACGAGATTATGAGTTATGATTTTTCTTCTAATAATTAGTTTAAGGTATTCTACATGCATAGTTTTGCGTATTTCATATTTTATAATTATTACTTGTTAGAGAATTGCTATCGCCTTATTATTATGTTTATAGACTGATTTATGTGTACATATATTGTTTGGGTTCAAGTAGATGATGTGCCTAAAGTTAAATATGAATTCACATGTTCAACATCTCCATATGGACATATATATGTGAGTGTAGTAGATTTTCACATAGTGAAAACAATAGTGCATGATATAGAGGGACAAAAGAGGGAGTCTCTCCCTCTTTATAAGAGTTTGAGGTTGTGGTCGTGGATGTATTCCTCAAACATCATTTTAAGAAATGTTGCAGATGTTTGATGTGATAGATGTTTTAAACAATTTTGTAGTCTTTAATACAAAGATTGGAGCATGGAATAAGATGAAGCTTACAGAAACATTGCATACAAGGTATTTATTGGTCACTTTAGGGGATTTATATTCTTTTGTAGTAGACAAAGTGATGAAATATGACTCAAGTAAAGATGTGTGGAGGCAGATATGACATTCACCAAAGCATTTTTTTGGAGTTAAGTGGGCCATGGCATTATGATGTGTATTTGTTAATTTAAAAATACAAATAAATTGAGGCATTTTAAAATCATGGTTGAGCACAACAAAGATTCAATCTTGTATGTTCTATTGCCAAAATATAAATTTGTTATTTATATATAATGATATTTTAAAAAATAAAAATAATTTAATTATTATGATTCTTAAATTTGATAAAATGCTCCACATCCTTATAAAGGATGGGTATTGACAACATAAATCAAAGACTCTTTTGTAGCCCAAATTACAAACCAAAATTTCCATTAATAGTGTCATCAATAATCACCTCATAGAGGACTATATATATAGAATATAATTGCAGCCTTCCTAGGATGTGTTTTATTGATATAAAGTAATTTTTAATATTTTCAAAAGTATTAGTAACAAGGGATACTGGTGTTATGAATATACCTTCACTACACCTGATGTCAATCATTTTGCAAGACACAACAAGAAATAATAGATGATTCCAAACATTTTTTTTCCTACATTGTGAAGGCATTTGTGAGGACCATTGGATGATGGGGAGAAGAACCTTTTGCTAGCCTTTGCAAGCCTTAATGAAGGTCCTAGCCTCAAGATGGAAGCCACCTAATTGTAAGGCATCCTAGAAATACTCCATCATAAAAGTATGTTACTAAGCTAAGGATAGTGCTTATCACTACAACACACCAATAAAATTGGTGGACATGCTTTTACATTAGTAGCCCAAGTAGATGATGAAGATTTATTGGTGGTTTATCTAGTTACCACTTTAAAAAGATAATTGTTAAAATTGTGATACAAATGGATGTTTACTACTATCTTAAAGTTTGGATCACTTGAGACATGAATTTTTATAACAATGGGTACTTCTAAAAAACATAGATTCTAGTTATGAGTATATTGGACCATCAATACTTAGGTATGAAAGTGACAAATGAAAATCTATATTTGGAAACATCTCTTTAATTGGTTGTTTAAATAATCTCTACATAGTATGACTTTGTTGGTGATTTATACTCTTTAGATATTCTTGATAACTATTTTTAAGTATTGGATTTCAATGGAGTGCAAGTAAGGAATCTAAGGAACCTTGTAGAAATGGTACAAAGTTGTGAGGATGCATTTATACTATTTTCTCTTTACTATTAGTAGGTATTATACATTGTTCTATCCTTTAACACTATAGTGCCAAAGCCCTTTTTAGGTCCTTTATGTAATCATCAATAAGTATAACATTTTTCTTACTTTTGATATTGGCATTGTTTAGAGATTGTTGTTTTGGGCATGATAGTAGCCAATACATCAACACTAGATACCTTGTCCCATGTATGACATTTAAATTTATGAAATAGTTTCTAGAGATGAGTGTTCTTACATTCCCATGGACCTTTTATATTAGGTTATATAGGTCCCATATATTAAATTAGTTGTCATTATCTTCCATAGTTGTTTCTAGAATGATAAAGTGTTCTTATTTGCATCAACATTTCAAATCTCACGGTTTGATCCATAATCTAGATGAGAGAGATAAAGGAGAAAAAGACACAATCATTTTAAGAACAACTATAGAGATACTGTGGATTGTGGAAAATTGCGATATCTGAATTTTGTAATATTTTCTTTGCATTTTGATTATGAAGAAAGCTATAGATTGTAGTTGTTGGCCATACTCCATAGTTAGATTCAAATTATTTAAGTTGAAAATTTGAATTGCTATAAAGAATAAATCATTATGCAAATAGATATCCTCTATGTTGTATTAATCTGCTCAAAATTTGAGTAGGATATTTCTAGAAGGCTTTTGATTACCATAGACAAGCAACAACTTTATGACAATCAGAGTTTTGTTTATCAAAAAAGAAATCTCTCTTAAATTCATCTTCTTTAGCTCTTCTCCAGTAGAAGAGAGGTCAACAAAATTTAAGCAAGTGTAAATGTTTCTTATTATCATAACCATTCTATCATTAATAATGTCGAACAAAGAATATAGTTTTCCCCATAATTAAGAGACAAAAAGTCATCAAAATACAACCTAAATCTTGTTTTGTTTTTGTTCATTTTACTATTGCGTGCCACCATTTTCAGTTTTATCATAAAAGTTTTTAAGTAGGTTCTTTGTGAATATTGACATATGCCCTTTTTCTTTGTGAATAAATTGTATGTGCAAAGATATAACTATTCTATTACTCAAAATATTCTCCCCCCTTTAATAGTTTACACAAGTATATCTTCCTATGAGCCTAATCATTACACCTTATAGGAGTGGAATTCCTATATAGTATTAGACATGGTATGACGATAACAATGACATAAATTAAGTGTATGAAAAAGCAAACTAATACTTCAATCAAATTACAAGATTCAGAATATGAAAGGAAAAATCGCTTTTCTTTGCTTGGGTAAGTTTTCCATTTTCTCCAAATACCATTTTCTGGTGGCATAGCTTCTACCAACCAAGTACAACAATATCCAAAACACAGATACCCAGCTGTAGAGAGTGAGATGATGGCCAATCCCATCCAATCAACAATCTCAAAAAGATAATGTGGGCAAAACACCAAATCAAACAAACCTCCACTAGGCACGACATATCCTATTTTCCCATCCTTTCTGAGCCTTGAAAAGAGATAATGGTGATAAAAATTCCCCCCAATTCCAACACAAAACAACACAACTCCAACCCACATCAAGTTCCAAGCCGGTGGCTGCAAGCCTTCTAAGAGCTGCTGGGCGTACAAAACATTAACAGTTTGAAAGAAATATGCAACAAAAATCAATAAAGATGTCTATAGGGTCATATCACTAGAGTAACATTGCAGAAATAAGACCTGCAAAACCCATGATATTATATATACATTGATTTTTAGAGCATGGTAGAAGCAAAATTCTATCTTAAAACAAAATCCCAAATGAAAAAAACTAAATTTTAAGCATCAAATAATTGTTTCCACTTCCATAGAACTCAGTCTTCAGGATTTCCCAGGGAAGATGAAAAATTTGGAGCAGCCCATTTCCAATGGGCCACCCTTAAACATCACACACTAAGCTTTGACTACTTAGGTGTGATGTGGGCCCTTCTTTTTGCACTGCTGTGGAGCCCTCAGACATTTCTGTTTCCATTCTCTTCTCCATAGTAGTTCTGTGACTCCTCATTGACTCTAAACAGTTTGAATAACAGTCACTGCTACACTTTAATTTGAATTCAATTTTTGAACTCTACCACCCAATACTCTGCCAGCGCATGGGTTCGTGTCCAGACTTTCACTTTCTGACACCACCACATCACCTCGGGACCTTTTTTGGCAAGGCGCTATGTCGCTATCGAAAAACCTTGCCATTTTCTGATGGTGCCATAGCGCCTTCCCAAATTTTCTAACTTCCCAGTGCATCAACTTGGTGATGTCATCATACTTGAATTGCATGTTTGGTCAAAATTTGGTCTTCTTTCCTCCATCTAGCTGGCTGACCATAGGGCCACGCGTGTACTTGGCTTTCAAAAACCTTTTGCTTTAAGACACGAAGTTAAGTGAGTAATCTTCTATTTAAACAACTAAATATAACTTCACCCACCCAATGTGGGATATATGACTTTGCACATTTTTAGAACGCAGACCTCCTCTAATGCGTGAGAGCTCTTTTTTGCTTTGTGTGTGGAATTTATTTTATGCTTCTTGCCTTTTACATTGGAGCTTATTTTGAAAACTACTGGCTGCTCCCTTGAATGCATGAGCTATTCGTATTGGCTACTGGCACTGCTTTTTATTCCTCATGCCTGGGCTGTGGCTTCTCATTGTGCAAATGTGGATCTACTTTATAAAACGTCTGCTGCTGATGCCTCTGACTAATTTCATCTTCTCTATGAGACATTTTTTGTGCGTTCCTTTAAAAAAAATGTGGATGGTCACTTGGCATTGATTCCTTTTTAAAAAGGGCGTGAGTTTAATTTGTTTTACTGCGTGGGCTTTGTTTGCTTGCAACGGCTTCATTTAGATTGAGAGTGTGAGATGTTTAAGCCGCGTGGAACAAATAGGGGCTTTGTCTTATCATGTTTCCATAGTAGAGTGATTGCCATCCAATTGAAATCCAGATAAATTATTCTATTAAGTTGAAAGCTAGTGTTGATGAAAGGATTAAGAATGAACTACAATTCTTTTGTTAATAAAAAATAATAATAACAATTAGTTACAAAACAATTATAATAGAAAAAACAA
Organism: Cupressus sempervirens; assembly: GCA_028749045.1. NCBI lineage: Eukaryota > Viridiplantae > Streptophyta > Pinopsida > Cupressales > Cupressaceae > Cupressus > Cupressus sempervirens. The sequence continues at coordinate 209,841,051 of CM053787.1, forward strand.
ACTAAAATACTAAAAACCTAAAACTATACAAGTGAGAAACAACAAACCTCAAGTACAAAAATGAATGTAATGCAATGTGCAACAATCATATTGTAGGCAATTTGCAGAAAGCCTTTGGGTTTTTGGTTAACCATTTTACGTTGTGGAATGGTTGGTGGGACTTGAGAATCATTAGCTTTATTTGTGGAATTGAGAATTAGGGATACAATATTAGATTATATTTTGATAGTTATAATTTTCTATTTTTTATATTATATTACTCATAGTTATGATATTAAAGCTGTTAGTAGTGATTATATATGTATGTATACACATATATGTGTGTATATATGTATGTATACATATGTATGTATGTATGTATGTATATATATACATACACACATATATATACATATACATTGTACTTTAGAAGTTTACATTTGTAAAATATACACGTGGTCATAAAAAATTTAATAAATCGTATGGTAACATATTGACATATCATTAAAATATTATTTGAGTGCAACAATTAGTGAAATTTAATTTTATCATCACAATTCATGAGGTAACTTAACACTGTAAAATGCTCAAAGACTAAATTTTCTTTCCCACATAATGAAATGTCAACATTAAATTACCAAATACAAAAAACAAATTGAAATAACCAAGAATATTAGCATTGCTCAAGACTAATGAAATTCAAGTTGGTTTAATTATGAAACAAGTAATTTCAAGAAGAAAAGTTTTCTTAGGAATATATGACTAACACACTTTGCATGTGATTGTTTGGTCCTCAAATAATTATACTTATGTTTATTAAATTATAAGAAATAAAAGTATTCTTTGCTAAATATAAGTTATTGGTCATGCTTTGAAATGTTGTCCAAATTCACTTGATTTTATTATTATAAGATGTATACTCTCTCTGGCTGCTTTTAATATATAAATACATTTATCATTTTCTACAGATTTATAAAAATATATATGTTTTCATCAAAAAAGGGCATGAGGTCAGTCCTTGAAGTTACACCTAAAGAAAGAAACATAAGTGAAATGTTGAAATCCCAATAAGAAATGAGATAAAAATAATAATAAAATTTAAAAAATAAATAAAGGTAGGCAAATGGGGTTTCTAGTAATTTTATTTTCTCCATTAATTAGTGGGGTCCAAGGTGGTGTTAGGAATGGACTACTTGTCATCATTAGGTACTTTTCCTCTTGTCTTTATCTTCTTTACACACAAGTGGAATCTCTATAGAAAATACGAGGAGCCCAAAATAGGAGTTTGGTTATCCATTACCATTTTTTAGTGACAACATAGTGAATCCCACCACCAAAAGATGGCTTTGAAGGAAGTAGAGAGATTTCATAATATTAGAAGCACAAAGTGGGGATCGATTGCAAGAAGAATTATTTTCCAAGGAGTAGTTGGTGATAGTGCAACAATATTATTAGAAATACAAGTTGTTGTAAAATGTGAAATATAAATGTTAATAGAACTTTGAGAAATTTAACAATGTCGTATCTTTCCATAAAGAATGATAAATCTCCATCCTGAAAGAATCCTAGATTAGGGCATACATAAAAGGGATGTGGGGACAACCCACTAAAAAAATAAAATGATCAAAAATATTTTTTATAAAAAATGAGACAATAGTCATTTATCCAACTCCACAGGTGTTGAGGACAATGAAAAAACTAGAAGAGGTGTTTGAAAGAATCTAGTTTCGTTTAGGATGATGAGGGTCCAAAATAAACATATACCAACAGTGAAAACCCATAATAAACTGTCAAAATGAATTCACTAGGTTAAATGGTTAAGTTTAGGATCAACAATAGCCAACCAAATGTTGGGGCACCATTGTTTCTTTAAAAATAGAGGCGACTATAAATATGATTGAAGATTCAAAGAAGACACCATGAGAGGGTTTAGGGAAAATAAATGGCACCTCAATTTTTTCTTATAATTATAGAAAGTCATGTTGGGAGAGAAATGCTAGTCCTTCAATGACAATATAAATACCAATACTATGTGGTATAATGAAAGGAAAAGAAGACATGGAAATTTGAATATCTCGTGATGTCGGTATAAAATTGGATATCTTCCAAAGAAAAGAGATTTATAGTACATAACAGACCAACATTATTATGTACCAAGGTAGACTAATATTATTGTGTACTTGTTTAGATAGTATGAAAGTGACTTGTAATAAATTGGCTATTAATTATTTTTCAAGCTATTGATGACCACCTTATTTTTATTTTTATCATTCGAAAGGAAAATGAAATTAGATTGCTAGAGCATTACTCTTTATAATTTATTTGCATATTCATAAAAGTGCCTTTGCAATATGTCATATTTTTATTTTTTAAAATTTTCATAATGTTTTTAATGATATTAGACATTCTTATATGTATAAAAGGAAAAAAAATTGAGTTCATTTGAAATTCACCTCTATCTACTATAAAAGGTTTTTCAAATATTTTATCAAATTTTATTTGTAAAAAGGAAATACTTTTTAATAAAAAAAATATTTTCAATTCTTTTTTCATTTTAAATGACCAATTCTCTCAAATTTTAGTTTTTTCTACTTAAATTTTAACTAGTTTACTATCTTGCATTAATAGCTTTACCAAGTTCTACCTCTATAATGTCTTTATTAACACTATGAAGATTCTCTTCAAGATGCATTATTGTTGTCCCTTTAACCATTCTTACATTTTTAATATAAATGGTTTATTAGGTGGTTGTCTTGGAAATGTTGAACAAAAAGGGGTATAAGTGGACAATTTAATTTTTGAAATCATCACAAGGAATATCAATGGAGTGATTGATTTCTCATTTTGGGGAGTTGTCTTAGGCTTCTAAAATATAAGGCAATATATTATGCTTGATTGACAACTTTTCTTTCATGTTTGCAAATAAGTACAAGATTTTTGGTGCTCTTAGTACATTTTATGAAATATTTCTAATTATATCTTTGATGTGTGTAAGTGTTATTAAATGCACCATACTGAGCTTTCTTATCATATTGATAGGGTTTTGCAACATAAATCATGATAATCCATGGTAGCCACATCACATACGACATCATTAAGGAATTTGGAACCAGATGCAAAAACATAGTGTAAGTATTTGTGATCTACAAAGATGAATCATTATCCTTCCACCCAATTGAATTTGGATGAGGATGTAGATTCATTGACAAATGAGGTTTATGTAAAGTAGACTTTGCAATTAATTTTTTTATGAGCCATTATTGGGATACAATATACATAAATATCATTTATAAATGAGCATGACTAATATATAAATTGTCACATTCACCTAAGATTTTTTTAAAAAAGTATAAATCATGTGATGACACATAGACATATCAATAAAATAAATATTTGAAGCACAATTATTAAGTTCAAACTTGTTTTGGTATCATAATTGATGATGTCAAATTGACACCTTAGAATGCTCAAATGCTACATAATCTCCTGTACATAGATAAATGTAAAAATTGAATTACCATAATTTATACAAATTATAAAATGAAATAGCTAAGAAAATAAGCATCTCTCAAGACCAATGAAATTCAAGTTGGTTTAATTACAAAGCAGATACATTCAAGGCTTGAGAAATTTTCTTGGAAATATAAGATCTAACACACTCTACATATGATTTTTTGATCCTCTAAAAAGAATAAAATATTTATTGAATTTTAAGAAATAAAATAGTTTCTTTACTAAATACACTAATAGATCATCCTTTGAAAGATTCACCAATTTGAGTTTTTGTTCTTTAGAAATATATATATACTGTAAGAATTTGGCTTAGGCTAGAATTCACCCAAGAACAAAAGAACTCAACACAAACACACAGTAGACCAAAATAGGCAGAGTATGATCAGAATGATGATATTCATTCAATAATGGATACAACCAACATGAGAGTACACTAGGAGCGCCTGAATATAAAGGCCTCAAGAGAGCTTCTAGAATGCATAGAAGTCAGCACCATGACATGTCATACAACCAGGCACATGTCCACTAGATATGGATTATCCTCCATTAAGCACGGGATTAAGTGAGATGATGTGAGGATAAGACTACAATGGTGTAGCACGCAAATCAGTGGAGTAGACAACATATGCTAAATGAGGAGTACGGAAAACTATGTTGTCATCATGACAACTCAGTGAATGATGCATCCTCCTGTGTTATAGACACCATGTGCCTAATTAGAGTTGTGTAACTCAATGAGAGTTCACAAACTCCTAAGTGTCTCACCTAAAATAATAATAAAATAATGCAAAATAATTAAATAATGCATTAACCTAAGTAAAACTTAAGTAAGTGTAATAAGTAAATACTTATTTACACCAACACCCCCCCTTAAGTGCAAGTTAGGGGAATGCCCTTAAGCTTATGTAATCTAGGATGAAATGCAAGATGGGTCCTAGCTACTAGGCCATGTTAGGTACCCATGTACATAATGATATGCAAATCTCTCATAAAACGGGGAAAGAGGGAAAACCTCATGAGAAAAACCCTCCCCCAAAAAGAGAGATAGTTAGGATGCATTGATGGATGGAGTAATCAAGACCCCCCCATTACGACATACATCCAATATATACATAAGAGAATTATGAGAAGAGGAAGAGAGACAGGATGGGCTCCCCCCCCCCCCCCCCCCCCAAAGAAGAATGCCGAATAGTGAGTGCTCCGGTGAAGACACTGATCCAAGACTACAGAATGGTGTTCCTCCCCTTAGGAAGAAACAATGCCAAGGGTATAAATGAGACACTTGCACTGTGTGTGGAAAGAATCCCATGAATAAATGATATCTTTGAAACCTGCTCAACTGGCTGAAGAACCTGTCCCAAAGAACTGTCTGTCTCTGCAACTGATGAAGAACCCTGCTACAACTGCTGATCATAAGTATCTACATTCACTTCAACCTGTGATGATTGATCAAGTAGAGAATGAACAAGAGAGTCTGGAACCCTCGTGACAACTGAAGAAGGAAATTCTACATCAAGAAGAAGAGGCAGATCATTAATGTTGTCCCCCAAATTTGTCACTGAACCTGTATCTAGAAGACTAAAAGTACCTTGCTGTTTTGGACCTATCACTGTGGCGATGTATGCATGTGGACTAAACTGATGAAGTGACCTCTCACTGTATTTGTCGACAGAACTCCACGTATCTAAATCTGTTGAAGGACTATTGCTGGTGTCACTATCAGTATCCACACTGTATGATGTGTGAAGAGGAGTAGAGGACAAGCTCGAAGAACTTTCCTCAAAATGTACATCCTTCTCCACAAATATCTGATGTGTCTCAGGATCAAGAAGTCTATATGCCTTCACACTATCTTCATAACCAATGAAGGTACAAGGCTGAGATGTTTGTGCCTTGCAAACCCTGGAAGATTTTTTTTCCCATGCAGGACAACCGAAGACTCTGAAGTGTGTCACAATAGGTTTTCTCCTGCACCATGCCTCAAAAGGAGTTTTGCCATCTAAGGCTGGATGAGGAGAACGATTAAGAATGTGAGTGGCACTTGAGATTGCTTCGACTTCTAATGATGGATCTAGAGACTTGGCATGAATCATGCAACTTGCCACAGACTTGAGAGTTCTAATCCTCAATGCTTGCTGCAACATCTGTCTTATGCGAACTGAGTGCTAAAGGAGTCTGAAGATCAATGCCCTCTTGTTTGCAAAAGTCCTTAAGTTTTCTGTTCACATCCATGTTTCCATTGTCCATGCGAAGTACTTTGATGGCCTTTCTAGATTGTCGTTCTGCATGAGCCTTGAAGTCTAGTAATGCATCCAAAACTTCACCCTTACTATGCAGAAAGTAGACCCAAGCAAACCTTGAAAAGTCATCAACTAAGGTAAGTATGTAGCGACCCTGGCTGAATGCAAAAGGACCTGCTAATACCATGTTAACCATTTGAAGAACACTTGTTGCTCTAGAAGACTTCCCTCTTTGTGACTTCCCCTCTAGATGCATATCCACTGAATCTGATGAACACTTACCCTTAGAAAAGTTGATTTGAGGTAGACCTTTGACCATGTGGTATGTGTAAAGTTGTTGAAGATAGCGGTAGTCAAGATGACCATACCGCTCATGCCATGATTGCATGTTTGAATGAGATTGTGATAACAAGACCTTTGAAGGAGACTTTGGGTACAAAATGCGAGAAAGAGTACAACCTCTTGTGATCATTCACTTTCCCCATTGCAACCAAGGAATTGTCTTTAAGAATGTGCACTTTTATTGAGTTTGGAAGGAACTCAACTCTATGTCCATCTCCAAAGTGAGTGACTTGGTAGATTGATAGGAGATTCGAACTTAGATTTGGAACATAGAGAACCTCTTGAAACTCTCCATTTTCCATTTCCACGTTACCTTTTCCTTCAACTTCCATTTTTCTATCATTCCCCATGAAGATGTGTGGTACCTTTGAGTGATTCAATGAAGAAAAATCCTCCTTGGAAGAGCCCATGTGATATGAGGCACCTGAGTCGAATATCCATTCTTTTGAAGAGTTTGCATTTGCCATGAGTGCTTGCCCTTTGCCCTTAGAATTTGAAGAAGATCCCTTCTCCTTGTAAGCATTAGGCAATGGAACATTATGTTTCTTCATGATGTTGTTCAATTCATCAATCTTTTTAAGATAGCAGTCATACTCTTCATGACCCGATTTCTTGCAATAAGCACACTTCTTTTTCTCCTTATTGTTGTCCCCTTTCTTGTTGGAAGTCAAGGACTTGCCTTGTTGATTTGATTGAGGTGTGGTCTTTTCTACATCCTCATATTTACTCTTCCATTTCTTCTTACCCTTTCCTTTGTTTGAAGATTGTGCAGCTGAATTTTGAGAACCCTCATTGGCCACCAATGCTTTAGACTGAGGTGATTTGAGAATCCCCATTGTTTTCAACTTCTTTTCTTCATCATCCAACAGTTTTGCATATTCATCAAAAGTGACTTTCTTGTAGGCAGACCCTAAGGTTGTCTTTGAGGTGTTAAAAGAAGATACAAATGTGGAATATCCAGATGGCAGCTTGTTATGGATGAGATAGATCAGTCTGTCATCTTTGATAGAATTTCCACAATTAGTAAGCTTTGGCCTTGATTCATTCACCTTGATGATGAAGTCCTGTATTAAGTCATACGACTTAGGATCTAAGGAAACTAGCTCATCTTCAATTTTGAATACATCCTCTTCAAAAACTTTACCATAAAGGCTTTCAAGGGTATCCCAAGCTTCTTTAGATGTAGTACATTTTATGATTTGATACATGATCTTATCATCTACCCCCAAACATATATCACCTAGGGCTTTTCTATCCATGGCTACCCATTCAAAAATTTCACTTGTTGATACATTATCACCTGCTGGTTTAGGAAGAGTACCATCTACATATTGTGAAACTCCATTATGCATTAAGTGATACAACATTTTGATAGACCACATAGCATAGTTATGAGGAGTTAACTTAGGAAACTTAAAGTTTCCCATAATGTAGAAAATGAAAAAAAATTGCAGAAATGAGAGAACACAACACCAAGAATACCCCCCCTTTTCACTAAATCAAGAAACCCCCCCCAAAAATAGAATCTTTGGGCACTTTATCAGTAGTGCGATTACAATGAGCCACTTGCCAATTTTGGCCTTTGTGGACTTCTGATTTTTCTTTTTACAACCTCTTAATAGAGTACAAATCTGAAACTTTACAATGTGCTACCATACTAAAACATTACAAAGAAAAGAAAGGCCCTATTGCTGAAAGTGACAAATTTTTTCCACACAAAACTACAATCTGATGCTAGATCTGGAAAGTAGACTAAAAATATGCACTTTCAAAAAAAATAGAACCTATTTTCGACACCAGATGTGCCCGTACGGAGCGTTTGAAGTCGCAAAATGCAGGATTCTCCAGGTATAGTCACCAAAATACGCAAATTCTGAACAATCCGTGCAGTAAAACCAGAAAATAGCTACACCACTAAAAAATTAAGAAAATTTTACCCAATTTCAAAAAAAATTGCACCTGATTTGGAGTTCGGATGTGCGAGATATGGCCTCTTGAAGTCGAACTGCCAAAACCAAAATCAATTTGGTGAGGGGTTGCACTAGCAAAAGTAAGGGTTAAATTTGATGGTCATACGGCCATTGTAGCAGCTTTTAAATGGCCTGATTTGACATCTAGACGGGCATCAATTTTGGGCTAGTAAAATGATGACATCAGCAAAAATTCTACCTACTAGATGACGTGGCAGTACGAAATGTACGAACAAAGTATGGAATCGGTGATTGCACTCTTCCGTATGATGACATAGTGACCTTTGCTGACTATGCAGGACAGGGTCTACGTGTCTGTGTCTAGGTTAATAGAAGATCACCGCCTGGCAGATGAGGTGGGCGAATCAATCCTTGCCGCGTGTCGCAAGTACAGGCTTGTATCTGCGGGTCCCAAATTTGATGTCGCTGCTGGAGTTTTTAATTTTGTTGCCAAAATTTAGTTTCTCTGCTAGAGACGGAAGTGCTATTTCTAAAACCTCAAATTTTTATCCCACATTCGTGGGTTCTGAAGCGTCTGCGCACTTTATAAAGTGCATCCTGTAGAACTAAAAGCAAAGACAGCCTGCGCCGGTGGATTCGCAAGGCTGGCCAGTTGACCGTGATTGCCGGTCTAGGGGAATTAAGTTTGGATTCAGATCTGCCAAATTTGTACTACGGGGGCCACTCTGTGATCTCTATTGGAGTTGGGCCAAATTAATTGCCGTATGGAGCAGGTATGGCCCGCATATACTAAAACCTTGCAATAATTAAATATCCACCAAATACAGAGCCAGGCCGGGGTGTGATTGCCAGGTTCGACCAAAAATTTTCTCTGCTAATTTCGAAATTAAAAAATTTAAAATATACCCAATATGGGTAAATTGCAGAGAGAAAATAATATTCAAATCCGAAAATAACAATTAAACAGATTCGAAAAAAATCATACACAATTTGCAAATCGGTGTCTTCGGATGCCGGTTTGCAAAATTTTTTTTGCCTCACGATCAACTTTCATCCAAGATAGGTGAATTTATAGTTAATCTTCACCGATTCAGTGCTCCGGATGCAACAAAGAGGTTAGATCTGGCTCTAGACGCTCCCAATTTTTGTGAATTCTCCAGAATTGAGGTGCTGAATCATGAACGATTTTGAACGGCTACGTGATGAGAATCCTCCTCAGCTCTGATACCATGTAAGAATTTGGCTTAGGCCAGAATTCACCCAAGAACAAAAGAACTCAACACAAGCACACAGTAGACCAAAATAGGCAGAGTATGATCAAAATGATGATATTCATTCAATAATGGATACAACCAACATGAGAGTACAGTAGGAGTACCTGAATATAAAGGCCTCAAGAGAGCTTCTAGAATGCATAGAAGTCAGCACCATGACATGTCATACAACCAAGCACATGTCCACTAGATATGGATGATCCTCCATTAAGCACGGGATTAAGTGTGATGATGTGAGGATAAGACTACAATGGTGTAGCACGCAAATCAGTGGAGTAGACAACATGTGCTAAATGAGGAGTGTGGAAAACTATGTTGTCATCATAACAACTCAGTGAATGATGCATCCTCCTATGTTGTAGACACCATGTGCCTAATTAGAGTTGCATAACTCAATGAGAGTTCGCAAACTCCTAAGTGTCTCACCTAAAATAATAATAAAATAATGCAAATTAATTAAATAATGCACTAACCTAAGTAAAACTTAAGTAAGTGTAATAAGTAAATACTTATTTACACCAACATATATATTTACTACTTTTTAATATACATGTGTCAATTTCTATAAATTTATAAAAACATATACACTTTCACCAAAATAGGACATGAGGACACTCATTAGAACTACACAAAATACTAGGAAAGAAAGAAAACATAAGTAAAATGTTGAAAGCCTGAAAAGAAAAGAAAAACAATAATAAAGCTTCCTAAGTCGTAGATAAACACTAGAGGGAGGCTAAGGGGGTTTCTAGTCATTTGGTTCTCACCATGAATTTTTGGGGTCCAATGCAATGTTGGGAATGGACTAACCCTTATCAATAGCTAATTCACCCTCCTCTTTAACTTTATCATCTTTGCACACAAATGGAATCTCTAGAGCCAATCCAAGGAGCTAGATAGAGGAGTTTGGTTATTCGATACCTTCTTTAATCACAACCTAATGAATTCCACCATGAAAAGATGGATTTAGAGGAGCTAGAGAACATTCACAATATTAGTGACACAAAGTATGGATAGATTGCAGGAAGAATTATTTTCCAAGGGGTACTTTCCCATAGTGTAATGGGTATGGTCTAGAGATCAAGAAGCTCTTGGTGGTGGAGCACCTCTAATCCCACATTATTGACTTAATCATGGGCCCAAAAGCATAAAATTGTTAGAAATACAAGTTGTAGTAAAATGTGAAATGTAAGTTTCAATAGAACTTTGAGAAATTATAACATCTTATTATTCCATAAAGAAAGATTAATATCCACCTTAAAAGCATCCTAGATTTGGGTATACTTAAAGGGGATGTAAGGCCAATCCCCTAAAAGAAACCAATACTAGGAAAAGGTTTTAGTCGAAAGGAACAAAATTTTCATGTATCTAAATTCACAAATTTTGAGGATGATAACAAAACTAGAAGAGTGTTTGAAGGAATCTAGTTGCTTGTAGAATGATGACAATCCAAAATACCCATATACCAAAGATGTAAACCCATAGGAAAGTATCAAAATGAATTTACAACATAAAATGATTAAGATTAGGATCAATAATACCCAAGCATATATTTGGGGACCATTATTTCCATAAAAATAGGGGTGATTGCAAATACTAGCAATGTTGAAGACTCAAAGAAGAAACCATGAGAACGTTTATAGAAAGTAAATGGCAGATCAAATGCATCTTATATTTATAGAAAGTTATCTTAAGAGAGAAATTCTAGTACTTCAACAAACATTGAACAATATAAATACCAATGCTATGTAGCATAATAAAAGGTAGAGAAGAAATAACCATTTCAATATCTCTTGATGTCTCTATGAGAGCTTAAATTAAGTTGTGATAGCTTCCCAAAAGAAGAGATTCATAGTAGATCCAAAGAAATAGTCACAAAGGGTACAAGTATTATATTTTGAAATCACAAGAAATAAGAATTAAGAAAATGGATGAGAGGAATCCCTTGAATTTGAATAAGAATACACTACTACATAATATATTGATTGCTAAAAAATATGATTTGAAGAAGCTGAGTTAGACCACCAAAGCTAAGGCTTGACAAAAAGGGACAATATGCACATTTAATATTACACAAAGTAGAAGGGATGATACCCACATCTTAGCAACAATGAGGAAGGTTGGTTTGACATCAACAATGTTGTGAGAATAAGACAATTATCTTATTTCCTTTATATTACTATTTCAAGATAACTATTTATTAGTACTTTTTATATTTAAATTAATTATTGTTTAAAGAGGTGTGTTTCCAAAAAAATAAATAGAGAGATAAAAAATGTCATTCTAATCATAATACAAAATTATATAATCATTGCAATTTTTAATTATCAAAATGATCAACTTTAATGTAATATATATATATATATATATATATATATATATATATATTTCACAAATAAAACAATTTAAGTAACATGTAATATATGATATTGATTATATATTAGAAACTAATAAAATAATAATAAATATTAAAAACCAAATGCATATTAGAATAATTTAAATCAAAAAATATATAAACCAATTCACAATCGCTTTGTTTATACTTCAAAATTAAGTATTGACCATTCATATTATTTTTAATTAAAAAATTATTTTAATATTTCAATATTATTTAAAGGCATTCTAATACTATATTCAACAATATTTTACAATATAAGGATCGTATTATTGTCCTTAGTCTATTAGAACTAATTACTACTCTAACAAATAACATTATTATATACCTAGGTAGGCAAGCATCATTATAAACCTAGGTAGGTAGACCCACATTATTATAGAATCATTATTATATTCAGACCAATATTATTATGTATCTAGGTAGACCAAAATTATTATATATCTAGGTAGGCAGTCTAATATTATTATGTACTTGAGTAAACTAGCATTATTATGTACTAAAGTAGGTAGTATGAAAGTGATTTGTAATAAATTGGTTATTAATAATTTTTGGACTATTGATGACCACCTTGTTTTTAGTTTCAACATTTGAAACGAAAATGAAATTAGACTATTAGAACATTACTCTCTATTGTCCACTTGCATATTTACAAAAGTATCTTTGAAATATGTATGTATGTATGTATGTATACATACATACATACATACATATATATTTATCTATGTATATATACATACACACACACACAAACACACACACACACACACACACACACACACACACACACACACACACACACACACACACACACACACACACACACATCTCTCTATGTGTGTGTGTGTGTGTGTGTGTGTGTGTGTGTGTGTGTGTGTATTTACAAATATATAATATATGTATGTATATACATACATACACACAGATGTGTGTGTGTGTGTGTACATATGTACACACAAATATATATATACATATGTATATATATACACACATATACATATGTACACACTCACACACACACACACATATACATAAGTATATATTTATGTACGTATGTACATCCATACATACGCACGCACGCGCGCACACACACAACTTTCACAATGTCTTCAATCAGATTGGACATTCTTATATGTATTAAAGGTGGGAAAATGAGTTCATATAAAATTTACTTCTATCTACAATGAAACATATTTAATTATCAATTACTATGTTTAAGAAAGATACTTTTTAGCAAAAAAATTTATTTCAACTATTTTGTTCATTTCAAACTACTAACTCTCTCAAATTTCAGTGCATTAATTTGTCTACTTTTAAATTTTAATTAATTTACCATCATTCATTAATAACTTTACCAAATTCTACCTCTTTACATTATGTTTATTAACACTACAAAGATTTTCTTCAACATGCACTATTGTTAATCCTTTTAACATTTCTTATATTTTGAGTATAAATGGTTTATTAGGTGGTTATTTTTGAAATGGTGAACTAAAAGGGGGGTATAAGTGGAAAATAATTTTTTTTTTTTGGTAATCAATAGGAGAAATATATATATAGTGATCGATTTCTCATTTTGGGGAGCTATCTTAAGATCGTGAAAAATACATGTGAATATTTTTGGCATAGTTTTCCCAAAATAACAAATTTGGTTCAGACATAATGGCATTTCCCTTAGAATTATAATATTGTGGCCAAATGAAAATTAGGGCAAGATATTTTTATTGATTGGTTCTCTTAGAATACTTTATGAGATAATTCTCTTTATGTAGCCTTTGTAGTGTGTTAGTGTTATTAAATGTACCTAGTAAGCTTTCCTATCATATTCATAGAGTTTTGCAAGAAAATAATAATAATCTGTGGTGATCACATCATATATGACCTTATCAATGAATTTGGGAGTAAAGATGAATCATTATCCTTAAACCCAAGTGAATATAAATGAAGATACAAACCATTGATAAATGATGTTTGTGGAAAGTGGACTTTGGAATTCTTTTTTTGTATGAGCCATTATCAATGATACAATCTATAGAGAAATCATGTGTCGAATAAGTACGAGTGACAAACAAATTGCCTCATTCTCAAGCTAAAATGATGATTCATTATTGTGACTTTATTGAGTATAATGTTCAACTCATCATAAATCCTCTAATCCTCAGAATGTCTTGATTGGAATAATTTTACTTTCCTCATTAGGAGATTGAATAAACATTTTTTTCTTCTTCATTTTAAAACATTCAAACTTTTCATGTCCCTTGTTTTTAGAATAAGTAAAAAATATACATTTCTTAGAATCAAGACTATGGGACTAAAAAGAAAAGAAAGAAGAAGAAATTTTATCTTTGGAGATTTTTTTTCTTGTAGTTGACAAGTTAAATCTTTTGGAGCAAAAAACTGAGTAAAATAATGTCTTCTATATCTAGAATTGATTGAACATAGAATTAAATATTTTGATTAAAGAAAAAACAAATTCTTGAACTCATAGGAGTATTCTCAAGAGATTAAATTGATATATGTAATCCCACACTAACATTTGTGAGCTCCTTATCGCAACTGAAGCCACTTGATGTGCAAAGCATGCTCATAGTTTGAAAGATAAATTGTATCTTTTAAGGGCATGACTAGTTGATTTCATGTGGTTTATAGGGTCCTGAGCATATTGTCATTTAGTGACCATTACATTAGAAACACGAGAGAGCTTTAATTTTGCAAAAGGAACATTATCTTCAACTATAATTCCATTTTAGGAAAACCAAGTCTCCATATCAAGGACCCAACTATGGAGCACAATAAGATGTTGAGATCCATCATGGATTTTTATTTAGTAACTTATTGAAGCCTCTTCCAGGAGCATAAAGCTACTAAATTACTATATCATCACACCGACAAGTTCAACAACTCTCTTAGCTAAAAATTCAAACATATTATTATGATTTAAAGCCAATCAAATAATTTAAGCCTCCCAATAATAATTTAATTGACAAAAAATATGGAAATGTATGGGTCAACACTCTATTATGCTCTAGGAAAAAACTATACAAATTGAATCTGACTATTATAACAAGATCAATTTTTAGCATTATGGATTTCTTCTAAAGTAAATGTTACAAAAATGAGATCACAAATAGAAGAAATATTTTCCTAGATAAAAACAATATGTTCTTGAAATGAGGAGATGAAATTCTACAACCGTTAATGAAAAATCTTAGCAAATGATAAAAACTAGGCTTTTTATTTAACTAAATACCACATTTTGCTCCTAAAACTACATTCTACTACCCAAAAACATGAACCAAAATAGCTTAGCCATTTGGATTTTACAAATACAAGTTATTTTCAAAATTGGCATATCTTTCTTATTTCTCAACAAAATTTAAAATCTTAAAATGATTGAAAAACTCTTTGGAAGAAAGACACTTCTATCTATGCAAACCACTTAACAACACACACACACACACACACACACACACACACACATTTTAAAAAAATAGTGCTTAATTTTGCAAGTAGTCACCTCCAAGTGCTTCTAATGACCAACTCTTCTAAATTGAGTGAACAAACTTCAAAAATATACTCCTTTTGATGAGATATTTTAATTTTAATTTTAATTTTCCTTTATTTCCCTTTTTTTCCTTTAAAAAACTAAATTTAAGTATCAAAATTTAATTGGGAAATGATCATTTAATGCTTTGATACCAACTAATATAGAAGTAAGAAATCTAATCAGTAGCTTAAGAAGAGATTTGGAGACAAAACAACAAAGATTTATTGATAAAGGGTGCTCCCCTTAATACCATAAACTCATAACAAAAACAAAGAAACAATAGAAAATGCCAGAACAAAATATGGACTTCTTATTTGTGTCGCAAATGCATAATTAAAAAATCCATAACTACAATATGCTAGCCCACATGGGTGCCTTCATTATGGTAAATCTGCAAGACAAGCTGTGAACTATCACCTAGAGTTGTCATAGACAATGTTCAAGCCTTTCTTAAATAGGCAATTTTATGCCCCCCGAGAAGGTTCTAGATGTTCACACTTCATACCTAGGGCCGAAAAACCCTAACAATACATATAGAGTCGGCTAAATACATTTTTGATAAATTATTTTAGAAATTTCAGCAGCCCAACTTCGGAAAGCCATAACTCTTGAACCATTGCTCTGATTGGCTATTACAATCAATTTTCAGAAAAGCCAGCTTCTGATCTATAGGCTCAAAATGGCACAAGCACCCTTCCATCTTGTTTTTAAACCTAATCTTGGCACTCGAAGGCCTCCAACAGTGAGCCTAAAGGTTTTTTTGCAAAATTTTCCACTGAAAATCTACAATAGCATCTCTCGTACTTAAGCTGAACCTTCATGTACAAAATGAGAACATTCCAAGTTGATATGAAAAACTTACTAAAAATAGCAAGTTCCCACAAATAGTAACCACCCTGTCTACCAGTCCTTATTAAAATAGAAAAAACTGAAAATGAAATATTTTTGGGTGATGCAAGATTACTCTTACACCCAAGATGCTCTTGCATCACTTACACAAAATTAAATTACAATATTCTCTACAAAATAACATTACAAAGCTTGCATTCCAATATGCCTCTATGTGAGGTAAAGATATATTTATATAAGCAAGTAATATGATTTATTTGGATGAGTTAGAATAACTTACATATTTCACATGAACAACCAAATATAAGAAAAATTAACAAACAGAGTAACAATATACTAAGTTATGCTAGCCTACTAAAACTATGAAACTAACATTTTAGTTTCACTATTGAGTTTTTATTTTTGACATTTACATAGGAGGAATAAAACTAATAAAAATAGTCCCTAGCTAATAACTTGCAATATATCCTATGCACCCTCTGAATCATCATTTAGTTTATTATAGAAATAATACAATTAGTTTTAAATAAAGTATCCTTCAATTTGAACTTTGAATGAGTATAAAATAATCTTCCAACATTCCATGATAAAATATTACAATTTATGAAAAAAAAATTAAGGGTAGGATCTCCATCTTGTGGTAACACTCCAAATCGATTAGCTGCATAAAAACTATGTTCATTATTTCATCTATCATTTACAAGATGATAGGTGGGGGTCTTAATATTTGTCTACGATTGGGAGATTCATTATTATGTCTATAATTTGAGACTTGAGATTGAAGTTCTCAGCCTTTTTCTAACAATAGGAGGAGAAATGAATTTATATAGTAATTTCAGCAAAACTTGAGAGTGCATGTTATTAGGTTGTTTGGGTAAGTATACAAAATTGTGGTTCCTAAAGTTGGGTACAAGTGGCCTCTTTTATTCTAGAATCAGAAATTTCTAAATTTTTATAAGTATTTGAAGATGTTACACTCAAAATTTGATGATATGACAAAAATAAAAGTAACTTAGTCCTTTGAATCTAGTTTCTAAACTACTAATTTTTTTTCTTTTTTGAAATGGTTTATTTTTAGGCTCTCAAAAAAGGGGACCATAAAAAGTGGTGCTATTTTTCAAGAAAAACATAACATAGTGCAAAGTGTGCTCCCCCTAAAATTTTAACTTTGGTTTTGAAACTCTTTAATCTCTCTAATCAAACACTGTGCAATTTACCCCAATTTTTTCAAGTAATTTTATAATGTGTATTTCTTTTTTGAATATTGTAAGTGGAAACATCCCAAAAATGTGAAATATCTATGTACTCCCCTAGAAATTAGTGAAAACTAATTCAAAATCAAAATATCTTTTTTTGAAAGTGTGTAGAATGGAGTCTAGTTTCTAAAAAACTAACTTGTTGCAAAATTTGATGAATGAGCTAAAACCAACACCCAAATTAGTACATATTAGTTTTTGAGAGAAAATTAACATAAATTATAGATGAAAGGCTTGAAATAGTATGAATTTGAAATAAACTATATTGTTCTATATAGATAACACAAAGATCTAAAATATCATATAACCTGATTTTATCAATACTCAACCATAAGGAAACTTGAAGGAGATCACAAAACAAAAGTCAAGCATTTTTTGTATGCTTGCTACAAAACATGTCTTAGACTAGTTTAGACCCTCCAAAACTTTGGGTTGGATCCCCAACACAAATCCAATCCTTAGGCTTTGGTGGTATTGAATGATTTAGATAGCTCATGTGCATAATAGTGCTTGCATGTTATAATGCACACATGATTAATATCATTGATGTGCTATAGTGCATATACACTATTTAAATCCTTTTTAAATTCAAGGCTTAAATATAGTGCATGCTCTATATTGTTCGGTAGACACTACAAGGCTCAGTCAATAGTACATTCTTCATCACTTATGCTAAAAGGTTTGGTAGACTCTGCTATGCTTGGGTGACACTACACTTTTCCATTGCAGTTTGGTAGACATTGCAATGCTCAAAGAACACTGGAATCTATCTCAGATATTTGATAGACACTATGAATCTTGGCATGAATTGTAATTTGCTTGATTGACTTGAAATCAGCTGAAACACTTGGTTTTCACTACTAATAGTACGATAAGCTCAATAGCAATTGTAGAGCTTGGTAGCAGTGTAACCAATTGATTAAGTGTTAAGTCACTTATAGACAAATGAAATGACCATGAGGTCAACAGTCTCCCCTTTAACATTAGTGACAAAAACACTTAACATACAAAAAATTTGAATACTCAGAATATAAGTCAAAACTCCCCCTATTAACAATTTGTGACTTTAACTTGGTTTTGACTGGTGTTTGTTGATGTAGCTCGGTAGCTTCTTACTTTTATTTTTATTTTTCAAAATTTCTTTTGTAAACACATTTACATCTTTGTACATCTTTCATACATATTTTACATGGGTTTCCTTCCTTATTACAACTCCCCCAGACATATATCTATGGAAAAGAAATGCTAAAAAAATGTTTAACAAGGTAGATGACCTTGAAGCCAAATCATTATTTTATGAGTCAAAAGATGAACTACTGAACTTACTAGGTGTCGCTAGGGCTTCAAACCCTTTAGATGGGCTTTTTGAAGCATTAACTAAACAAACAAACAAAAATCTATGTTAAAGATGAGCTCAATCTTGATATATTCCTAAATTAGATCCAAGATTTTGATAAGTACTTTGAGATCAATGATATGAACAAAGATTATCCAAATTGAATTTGCATTCAATATTATGGTGGGAAATGTGCAAATTTTGAGAACATAGAGAAAATTAGAACTTTGGCCTAAGATGTTAAGATGTCTAAGAGCTTAATTCTTGTCCTTGCATAATGATTATGTATTGCATGGGTGAGCTCTTTAAAGAATAGATGTGAAGATGATGTGGAAAAATAATGAAATAAAAGTATAAAAACTTAGGCCTTGGTATTAATGAGTAGGGTTTTAAAAATCCTATTCATAATTCTAGCCTCTTGAAGATTATATTTTTGTATATTCATGTCCTTTCCACTATGATGATTCTCACAATATTATCAATTGTTTTCATTTTTCTTATACCCTTGAGATGTTCCAATTTCTACATAATTTCACTTAATCTCACTTATTCTTTTCTTTCTCATAGATCCTTTCTTCTTCCTATACATGAGATTTTTTTGAAATATTATGTGGGAAGCATATTTTATTGTCTCTTCTTGATTTAATCTTGTTTTCTCTTATTTCATGATGTTTTATCTCTATAGTTATATCTATATGTTGCATCTCTTTTCATTTCATGAGTGTTTATTTCTTTCTTCTTCATGTTGCTTATGTTTATAAGATGTTTAGATGTTACAATGTCTCTTTCCCTTTATAATGTCTCTTTCCATGTAAACAATAGATGTTGAGCATGTTTAGGTGCAAAGCCAATCTAAATTTTAGTAGTGTCGATCATCAGTATCAACAAGTGCCGAGTAACACAGAATTGATCATATTTGGTGTTAAGTGTTTTTCATGCATGTTTTTACTTTCCATGTTATTTTAATATCTCTCATTGATGTAGAGGTAGTGGATGGTAACCTCCTTGATCATATCAGACAACAATCTACTTCAAAATGTAACAACTTCTTCTTTACAAAATTCCCCCCAAGGCCTCCTTTCTAGGCTACCCAAGTACACCTAGTGCCTTCCAAACATCATATCTTTACACAAGACTTCAACCTTTACTTTAAATTCATAAAAAGTCTTCTCATGCCCTACTTACCATGTCCCAACAACCCATTTGATCAGCATAACCAATCTTCTACCCAAGACTCACATTTAGCCTTTAAAGCTAGTAGCCTTTTCACATGGATCAACTTCCTTGAACCCGACCTTAGATCACAACTAGAAATTGGTTCCTCTATCACTCTTAATTTTATGAGACAAACTAACCTTCTCCCTAATACCCTATTCAACCTCTCTAGACACTATCCAAGCATGTTCTCTGTCAGTAAACTTCACTACAACCGTTTGTAGTTCTTCAACCACTTCTTCTCAAATCCCCTGCATAAGATAAGTATGAACCAAGAATATATTACATCTTCATCCACTCCCACCAATCATAGGAATTACAGAGGGTGGGAGAGATTCAACATTCTAAGAACTTCAAAACAATAAAAGGTTGATTGTGTCTAATCAGTCACCGGTTTTGATACACCAATCTAATATTCTTCAACAAAAACTCAATGAAATGATAAGAAGAATGAAAGGGAGTGTGGGATACCACTGATTCCACATTCTAAATAATTCCTACATTAAGATCACATTGCAAACAATTACCTCAACTCACTATCTCATACTTGTACCGTGAATAAAGAGTAAATTGTAGAGAATAGACTTAGTTTTATTGATTAAAACTTCACTACAATACTTTTCTCGGTATCCACCATCTCTCCATACTATCTAATCATGCCTACATTCCCTCTATAAAGCCTTTCAAGGCTAGATATTCTCTACCCAACCGTAATAGTCAGTTAAATGACTGTTATAAGTTGGTTACAATTTAGCCCTTTAGGTACATTTTGACCATTTAATACCCTTAACCACTATGACAAGCCAAATATGTCAACTACAAAATGTCATCATAGATTCAATTACATTCAACTCTAGATATATCAATACCATTTGTTGTTCATGAGTCTATATGGCTCTCCTTTCATGCTTTTGCCAAGGTGCCTTGCACCATACTCCCAAGGATCAAATCAATCCAAGTCTCTTTGGATTGGGTAATTTTCTTCCTCTTCCTCCATTCTTTTTCCACCTCTTGTTGAGGATCATCTATGTCAATGTAACCCTATACCTACAAACAAGTATCATGTGCCAAGCACACACTCTTGCATTCTCCATCTCACAGATGTCTACAACCTTAGTACTTGCATGGAGAACAATACAAAATTCTTGCAAACCTGTCATAACAATGTTAGAAACAAAACCAATCAAATCTTTAACCAAAACAAATTCTTGGTGCTGCATTCCTTCATCTATTGCTATCAGCACAAACAAAGGTAAAGAATACAATTGCTGATGAAGACCTGAAAAGAAGAACATTTGAAGATGAAGGTATGATATTGATTGGCGATATATTGTGCCCACTGAAAACAGGGCAGAAAATGGGTCAAACTTTTTTCTCAAAGGCCCAGGTGAATGAAGCTGATGAAATAACCACCAAGGATAAGGTGGAATGCAAAGGAAAATGGAAAGAGGATGATGATAAATTTTAGAAAATAACAGAGGTTTTTAAGCATGAAGAAGGTAGCATATTGATGACGAATGAAGAGAAGATGCATCAAGGAATGTGTACTCTAAATATGGAGATGAAATATTTCAATCTAATGGATTGTTTTTGTATTCTTATTCTGATTTTGTTGTAGGTACATGGCGCTATGGTGGAAATGCCTAACATGGTGAAATTGTTGGAGTTTGGTAAAGGTTACATGCTAGAAAGCATATGCTACTGTTTGTTGTTTCTATTGATTTGGCTTATGGGTACTATACCTAAAAGAAAGAGAAGAAGATCTAGGAAGAAATACAAGGATGTAGACCTCAATAAGATGTATGAGAACATGAAAAACAAGTCTAAAAAGGTGGATTCAAACATCGATTAGCACATGAAGAAGGAGAGGACAGTCATGAAGAGTTTGAAGGGAAAAGAGGATACAAGGTGTCTACAAGACAAGTACAAATGCATAGGGAAGAAGCATACATTTCCAAAATATGGAGATACATTTTCTAATGCTTATTTTTTAGGTGCACAGTTCCTTAGGGACTAGGAAACATTTGAAGTCAGGGAGAATGGTGCAGGAGCACCAAGGCTGAGGAAAAAGACCTAAAAGGAACTGGGATCACTGAATAGATTCTAAGAGGAAGCAAAGGATGAACACGACCTTGAAGGGTCATTTGATGTAATAAGACCATATAATGGTCCTTTAATAATGTTTTGATAGTGCTTTGATAATTTTGTATTAAGATCAATTATGTAAGTCTTAAGGGCATTTGGGGGGATAGTATAGGTCTAAATATGAGGATTGAATTCCTAAGAGGATATTTAGAAGGCATTTAAATAATAAATGAAAATATACCATGTATGGGTTGAGTTGACAAGGGTAGTCAACAACTTGACAACTTTTATAAACTTGCAAATTGTAAACAGATAGTTTTAGACTATTGTAGGGAGTTGGGAGTTGGTCATTTGGGTTGTTATCAATTTGTGGCAGTGTAGAGGATCCATATAATGAGGATCCACATGAGTATGAAGGTAGGGAAAGTGGAAGGGAGTTTAAGAGGTTTTGTTGTGTTGAAGAGGCAATGTAATGCAGTTTTTAATTCAATAAACTTTAATTCTCTGCAAACTTGATAGTTGTTGTTGTGAGGGTACAGTCAACCCTTTTGTGGTTGAAAATGATTCATTTGAATGTGAATTTGATTAGAAATGGAGTAATACATTTTTGGTTTAAAGCATTATTCATTTCATGTGTTATTTTCATTGTTTTGTGAAGATTTAAAGGCAAAGAACGTCAATTTGTTTTGACTGTCCCTAATAGAGAATCAAGTGCAATCAACATTTTGCTTTGAACACACCATGAATGGATAGGGCCTCCTCACTTACTGTGATTAATGTGACTATGGGGAGATCCCATTGCATGTATTATCTGTGTCATTGAGTCTTTTATGCAAGGATGACAAGAGGATTGATAAATGGATCAGTCACTGAAGAGAATGCTGATTGAAGGGATGACTATCATTATTATCTGTGTCATTGAGTCTTTTATGCAAGGATGACAAGAGGATTGATAAATGGATCAGTCACTGAAGAGAATGCTGATTGGTTGTTGGAGAGGACCAAGTTAAAGATCAAATATTTTAGTTATAACTACAAGTTTAAAGAATTCATAAGAAAGTATACAAAAATTGAAATGACGCACTCAGATTTCCATGTTTAGTCCACTGTTTAGACAAACAAATTTCAGTTCAGACAGCCATGTACCATGTATCCAATATACCCTACAACCAAATATTGAAACTTTAGATTTATAAGTTACTACTTCCATTTAGACAAACAAATTGCAGAAAACCACACATATTCTCTCTACAAGATATTCAAAAGTTTGTCTACATCTTTTTCATGAAACAGGGTTTCCCAAAAAGAAAAAAGCATATATGACAGTTGAATAAAATATTCAATAGAAAGGATTGAAATATTATTAGAGATAGATGCAAGCACTAGATATTCAATAGAAAAGATTAAATATTATTAAAAATGCTTCCCAAGTATGAGAAAATTGAAATTTAGATAGGTATCCCATGTAGCTCACAACCAAACTATGAAAATAGTATCATGTACCCCACATATCATGTACATACCTAAATAGTTTTTTTATGAAAATTGGGCATTTTTAGAAATCTGGCTTAAAATCAGAATTGAGATTTGTCTAGATCATCAAAATAAGGATGTTGCATTGCCGTTTTGGCTGAGATTTTCTTGGATGGTTCACAAATCAACATTTTCTGCAAGAAGATACATATTATTTTTTGTTATTTTACTTGCATGTATACAAAGTTGATTGAAATGGAATGAAAATAGGACAAAAATAGGTGATATTGAAATAAAAATGGATGCAAATAAAATCTTGTGTTCTTATAATAGTATCTTGGATGATTTCAAACATGTGTGTAACCATATCAAAATTATGTTCATTGATCTACATTTGTTCCTCATCTCATTCATTTTCCCTATCAAGATCATCAAACCAATTTTGACGCTTGCAATTTTGTGGCAATGGTGGAAACATAGGCGTTCTCCTTGAAATACTTGATCTTCTCCTTACATTCATGCACTCAATCAAGTCTCTTTGTCGATGAATAGTGTGACCAAACCCATCTTGTACAACGTGAAATGGATTTGCACTTGGATGGTCTAATCCAAGTTGGGATGAGACATGTCACACTCTCAAGCTTATTGGACAAGTCCTTTAAATTCTTATTAATGGAAGTAAGTGTTACCAAATCAGATGCGTGAGTTGAAATTTCTTGTAACTTGTCCAACTCTTGTGTTATTTGTAGCCTCATTTCTTTTAGTGCAGTTTTACCTCTATTTCTAGTAGTCTACAAAAATAATGCAAACATATTTTAGAAATTATATAACCAAATAATCAAAATTAGAACATCAAAGATATGGTTATAAATTCACTTGTACGGGCACAGAAGAATCCTCCAAGGGTTGGCAATTTTCATTATTTACAATCTCTTCAAATGCATCGGTTACCTACATTCATATTGCAACACATTAAAAAAATTTAAAACACGTAGTTTGCAAATAATTGTATATCAATATAATAAAATACTCAATGTTTTTTAAGTACCAAATAATTAGAGAGATTGTTGGAGCATCCTTCTTCTATAGAACCAATTGTATTAGAAATATTATCAACGTCTACATCCAAGTTGTTAGATAGATGTTGCCTTTGTCTCTCTCTCATCAAGTTAACCTTCATCACATGCTTACACATGTATCCTTGTATCGAAAATTTGCAAGAGCACATAGATAGACTAGGTGAGGAGCTATACACTTCATATCGAAAATTGGGATTGCTTTCACTTGTCTGTGATCATTAGTGTCATTGAATATAACATGCTCATCCAAAATTTTCATAGCCCAAACCCAAGATGTATTTTCAATTTTTTCAATATCAAAGTTCCTATAGAAACCATGTTTTTTACTGACTTGTACCCACCAATAATAGAAATAAACATGTGTTGAAAGTTGATATACCAACCAATCAACATGATGATTTGTAGCACACTCAATTGTTTTCAAGAATCGTCTCTTTAAGTGTGAATAGTAAGACTCTATGGCACCATTTGTCTCTTTTCCTGCATGTTTAAGTGTATGTAAACATCTAGCCCACATACTCAATCTATTAGACCATCGTCCCTTAAAATATTCAATGAATGAGGGCTGTGCATCTTTAAAGTCATCAATAAAATTGTGAATCTCATTCTTTGCTGAATCCTTGCTTTTTGAATGATGCATGATAAATCCAAGTCTATCAAACATCTCTTGTCTAATTGCATTATCTTTGACCTTTGCAATCAAGTTCTTTAGCCAAGCACATCTAACATGCCAAGTGCACAGATATACATCACACTGAAAAACTTCTCTACATCATAAATACTTTCACTCAGTGTCAAATTTTATATTGTAGGAGGCATTGAAATATTTTTAAAAATTAAAAAGGGATAAATGATTAAAAAAATATACCTAATAGCTTTGATCTCGGCAGCTGCATCATCCACCATGAATGCATTTAGTTTCTGATTAATATTCGTCAAGTGAACTCGTTGAAGAAGAATTTGCATCCAATATGTGATATCATGTGCACAAGATCTGGACATAATAATCCATGCCATAGGTACCCCCATATGCTTTGAGTCGAATGCAAGCATTGTATACAATTGAAACTATCATAAGACATCAGCATAATGTATCAATACTATACTTTAACTGTAAATATTTTGAAGTTAAATCTACAAAGCAATACACTATATACCTTCATTGCATTGGTACCAAATGTAGAATCCATGGCCAATATATTGTTATGGCCATATTGAAGCATCCAATCAAATTGCTCTGGCAATTGAATCCCTAGCACAAATGGGACCTCTCCATCTCCATTAATAGTGGCACTATACTCTTGATATGCAAACCATTTGTCAGGGTTTGCCAAAACCCATTGTTGCACTGAAAGAGCATCACTACTATCATACATGTATTTTAATGACTTAATTTTGCGATCAATATTTTCAATATCATCCATCGTAATAAAATCATCCCTAGAAGATTGACCCTCAAATATTGTCATCTTTTCATGCACCATTTGCTTATGTTTTTTATGCACTGCATCTGCAGGTATGCCAAGTAATAGCAATGATTTGACCCATTGATGTAATTTCTTACTAATAAATGGTGCAAAGAAGGACCTTGATCCAAAAAATGCATTGTTCATTTGACCATGACAAGGTATGCCACTCTTGTCCACATGTTGAACTTGATGGTACCATATCAATACATGGTTTGGCCTATGAACCATGATTCGAGTGCTAAAATGATAGGTACAACCACATCATGTATGTTTGTGACTAGGTCTACTACCTTTCCTTGATTTGGGAACAGAGGAAGGATCAAATGGTGTTGCATCTTTTTCTTTAAAATCCTCTGGCCCAAATGTACACCAATACCCATGGAAATCATGAAGAATCTTCATATTAATAATATGCATAGTTAAAAAATGATTATAGACACTCTTTACTTTACAATTGAAAGTATAAATAATCTTAGCTAGAATATTACTCTTACATGTTGTATTCCAGATAACTATTAATCCTATCTTTTGTATCGGAACTTTGAGAGGGCTTACTTGAATGACTTTTGTAAAAGCATGTTGGATATGAGTCCCTTGAACATTCTCCCTCGATAAAATCTTTCAATCTATTAGCTTCAATCCAAGCTGAAAATAGTTCTGAATCTTTAGGTACATATTTTTTCCATGAAAGATCCACATAAGAATATTTTCTACTACATGGGCATTGAACTCCTTTGTCCATGACGTGAGACCAATCAACATCCATCTAATATACAACAAAAAAATATTAGAATCCAATAACTCATGGTATGTATGTTGGTTTTTTTTTTGCACCTCCTCTACAAATTTAAACTATCACAACTCTCATGGCAGCTGATTGAGTTTCATGTTTTCCTTAACAATGGTGGGTGGCTTTTAGTTTGTGTGATATGCATTCATGGCGGAATACTGATTTTGAATGTTGATGATAAGAATTTGATCATAGTTCATATGGGTAATCAAATTTGGGTTATATTTGAATTGGGTACTTGCAGGTTAGAAGGATGCTGAGTTTGGAAGAGAATGAAATTGGGCCTCCTTGGTTGAAGCCATTGTTGCAAACAAGTTTCTTCATTCCTCACAGAATTCATGGAGATTCCAACCATAGCGAGTGCAACATGTATTGCCTTGATTGTATGTCTGGTGGATTATGCACCTATTTCCTTGAACATCATAGTGATCATCACATTGTTCAGGTATAGTAGTCCCTACATTGAAAAGCATTAAAGTTTGAGCTTACATGATCTGATTGTTGCTACAGGAACTTATCAACATTGTATGATTGTCTTCTTGAGAGTTGAAGCAATATCTATCATGGATTATGTTTGAAATGGTCTCAGCTCTTTTCCAATTATAGCCTATCAATTTTAGTGATTAAGCCAATCTTCAAGGATTCATAGTGCTCCCCAATACCTCTTTTGAGAAACTGATTAATAATGAAAAATCCATCAAGCCTAGTGCATAAAGAAATTTTAAAGCATTCATAGAGCAGCACCTATGTCTATTTTGAGAAAAAAGTTAAGATTGAAAGACCCTTCAAGCTCAGAGTTTAAGCCAATCTTCAACTGCAAATACTCTCTTCTCACCTTTAAAAGTCACTTGAACTAGAGGCTTGTCATTCTTCCCTAGAACAATGGTGAATGGCCACAATTGTTTGTCAGACCGCACAGAGGGATCATTATATCTTCTTCCAATAAGTCTCTTGACATCAAACACGATGTTGGTAGGATTAGTTGAAACCTAAAATTTGGCAGCATTCCCAACAAGCCTTTCATTGGGGGTGAAAGCAACCATGGACAGAGTGGTTCTGTTACCTTGGTCATTCAGAATAATTTCAATTCTGTCATGTTGCCACACTCCAACACAGTTGTAAGTTGTCCTCAGATCAATGCCAATAGCCTTAGCTTTGCCTGCTCTTTCCATAATAAATTTTGCATGAATGTAAGACAAATATTTGGGAAATACTTCAGGTTTTGAATCACGTAGGAAAATTGTGTTATTAATTCTAAAATGAATTACTTTAAGAATAGACTACAACTTTCATTATGTGGGAGGCTTTGTCTTTGCCAGCACAAAGGGATTTCCTTTAACAGGCACCAAGGAGCTTCAATTGGTGAAATAATGTTTCAGCCAAAAGTATAGCAATTTCAATCAGTCTATGTCAATTAAAAGAGGATTTCCTTAGTCATTTCTAATCACCTTGTTCATAATCATATGATTTACTATAGGGTTAGTAGTTCTATCATGCCAAATTGTTTTGGCCAATTAGCCTAATATAAGGTATGAACTAGTGTTTAAAGGAGTTGTAAATTTGGATGGTACTGGTGTTAAGACAGTAGGAGTTGTCAAAATCTCAGCCTTACCTTTTGGATAAGTTCCTCTATTTTGGAAGACACTTCAGTTATAAAAATTCCCCCATATTTGCTATATGTTTGTCTAGAGAATCTAGAGCCAAGACAGGAGGATATTTATCTACTATAGTGATTTGAAGATATTGAAATATCCGTGAATGCAAATAGAACTCAAAGTATAGCGAAGAATAGTCTTCTCAAGTTTTATAAAGATAGAATATAGACTTTGAGGCATTTGGCATCTAGGGTGTTCCTAGAGAGCAAAACAAAGAGGTGGACAACCTTGTAGCAGTTTGAGGGGAAATTTGAAAATAGTTCAAATTTTGATACACAGAAGAAAATGCTATTGCAAAAACCTTCTACTATTCATATCCCTATTTTTCCATTAGATTGTCCCATTAGCTCTTTATTCTTCTTGGTTCTAAGCTAAGGCTGTGTTGACAACTTCCATAATTTCTTTGGCTACTATAATAGAGGAAATCTGGTATCCCTCTCGCGTCAACTACTTCATACCATTCTGTAGCATTCAATGTGATTCCTCTCTGCTAGCAGTAGTAGAAGATCTAGTTTCAAGCATTGATGGTTGTCTGGTAGCTATTTAATAGTTGTTTCCCCTGATTTAAAATGGTGGAATGATTTTATTGAGTTTAAAGAGCAGATTAAACCACATCAAAGAGAAAAATAAAAGCAAATGTAAATAGACACAACACAGTGAATTATGTGGCTCACCACATCATTTGTGCCATAGGTGGCTAAACGTTCAATATAGAATGCAAACTATCAATTACGACACCGAGAAATGTTCTAGTTTTTAATAGAAAACACAAAAATGAGACTGCAATTCATTTGCAATACAAGAATTTTAAATGGAGAATAGGATTTAAAATTACATACCTTGAATTGGCTAGAAAAAACTTGAACAGTGCCCTTGTGAAACGAATTGAAATCATGGTAAAAGAAATAAAAAACCTAGACATGGAGTGGAGCACATAGGATGGAGAAGCAATTAAATGGTTTAATGAGAGTGGGTGGAAGTAGGTGGATTAAAAATGAAACAATCACGGCAGGAGTATGTTGGATTTTACGGTTTACTTTCATGGTTACGGAGTAACAACGTTACAGAGGAACTTGGAAGATTATGGAGGAGATGGGGGACGAAGCTAGGGAGTGGACCCCATAGTACCACACTAAGCGGTCAACGCTTAGTGTGTGATGTTTAAGCCACGTGTTTCCAATGAGGTACCATCCATAATGATATTAATGTCCAATCTATACAGCTATCTTCTACACAAAATGTACCTTTGACTACAATTTAAAAAATCAAAATTAGATAGATCTTTAAATTTTCACCATTTTTTCTTCACTATCTTATGTTTTGTAACTGAAAACATCAAAAAAAATTGAAAAAAAAATACTGTATTTTCTAAGATTTGAAAAAAACAAATGTTTGACTTTTGATGCATTCTCTGTGAAGGATAGCCTGTGCCTTTCTATTAATGCTATTAGATTTCTACCATCCATGCGATGCAGTTATATTCATTTGACATAGATTATATAAAAAAATTATTATCAATATTTCCAATTACACTCCATAATCCATTTTAATAAAATACAATAAAGAACTATACACAATCTAAACCTAAACTACTAGAACATAGATGTAAATTTCTATTCAATATTAATTAGAGAAGAGAAGCAATATCATATTCACACTTGCCTCCAATTCTCTTTTAAGGAAGTGTATAGTTAAAGTAGATGCAAGGGTGAGCAGATGTGGGCCTATTGATCCAATGTTTTCCAGTTTGGAAATGAAGAACAGTGATGAAGCGGTCAAGGATGGGCCATAGCAAATAAGCATGCCATTTTTGCTGGATATTTTCTTGGCTTCTTTTACTTCTCTAGTCTGAACAAATTTGGAGTATGTGAGATTGGTACCTCTGACCTTCGAGAATGCAACATTAAACCCGGCAACAAGAGTAATGATTCTAGTAGCTTTGAGATATAGAGATGGGGGGCTTTGGAAGAAGATTTGTTGCAAAACATGTGGCATGGCTTTGAATGAGATTTGGCTAACTTCACAAGGGAACTGTTTGTCACTGTAAGTAGTTTGTCAAATTTGGATAGAACACATGGTATAAACTTGCAGTGGATCCAATGTTAACCACAAATAATCCATTCAGCATAGTGTGACACGTCTATTCATTGATCTCCTTCAATTGAGCACTGAATATGTGGCCAATAAGCAATGCAAGGTAATTGATTTTTTAAAAAAAAATTAATGGAGGGTTCAGACCTGCAAAGTAATTAATTGAGACACTATCTCTGACCTACCAACCAGCTAAAGTCACCATCGAAACCAATTAATAATCCTATTCAAATTTAATGTGATTAAATCTAGATGAGCATAAAAGTTCAAAAGTTTTTTAAGGTTCTCATAGATTGGACTTTTTTTTCTTTTTTTTGATGAATAGTACTTTTCTATTATTAAAATATACTCAGATTACAATTCACAAAAAAGTGTTGGGGAATACAAGACCACCTCATGAATGAGTTCACATAGCCAAAGGTGGACTAAAAACATGGCCACAGCTAGAAACAGAAACTATTCATAAAAAAAAAAACATATAAGGCAACCTTAGGCTGCCAAAGTAGTGCCAATCGAGGGTGGTGGATCATCTTTGTCTTGAAAACCCCAATCATCTTTGGGATTGGGGAGCAGGCTGGGAATAGACAAACCATCATCAAAAGTAGCAGTAACAATGGCAGCCTTTGCATCTTTAACCTTTGGCCACGGAGGAGAGATCGCTAGGTCCAAGTGAGGCCACTTCTGGGAATGCGCACAATGAGTACTAGGAGGAGGAGCCAGGGATCAACTAGAACCACCATGAGGTGGAGAAGTTTAGAAGCACCTCCATCCACCATCACCACCACTGGGAGAGTGGTGGCAAGAAGCCTGGGAGTGCGAGGTGTGCAAGTGGCAGCCAGAGGAGTGGCGCCGAGGATGGCAGCCATAAGGCATCAAGGTCTTTACTGAGGCATCAGGAGGAACTCTAGCAACAGTGCAGGGAGCATTGCCCCAATGATTCAGCAGCTCCTGTAGGTGAGCTACCTCATGGGAAACTTTGTTAGCTTGCGCCTAAATCTGCATAATTACATTATTACACATGCATGCCTAAGTGTACATAGCAATGTTAACATCCAAAAAACTATGTGCGAAAAGAATAACATTCCTATCTTTCCACAAAGAAAACATAATTTCTAGCTTGAAGGTATGCCAAATCTAGGTGAACTTCAGAGGAAATCTAAGAGAGTCACCTAGTAGAAGCATGTGCCATGAAAAAGACTCAGGTCTAAATGGCTTAAAAAATCATGAATCCAGTGCCAATAATTTTGAGCACACTTACAAAACCAGAAAATATCCAAGAAAGACTTTGGTTGTCCACAAAAGGGACTTCTAGGATCATGAACCCCAATGTGTTTGAGCCGAGGCCCCAGGGGAAGACCTTTGAAGGCTAGGCACCAAGCAAAATGTGCAATATTGGGTTCAATTTTAGCATTCCAAATGGTATCAAAGCATTTTCTCCATTGAGAAAGAGAAGATTGCAAATGTCATCTGTGATTTAGCATATCCACCATCGAAAGATGAGGCGAAAGCCACCTGTAGCCCAAACTTGGCTTGTAATTAGAAAAAGGAGTGGCAAGATACCACTTCCAATCAAGCCACCAAGGGTGAACAAAATGAATCCCCAATTTATGAACTAAGTGAACAGGGATGGAAGAAAGCAGAAGTTCAAAAGTCTACCGATCTGAACAGATAAGGCAGTATTGTACTTGCATATCTTCCCAAGTCTTGAAACTCATGGTGACCCTTGAAAAGAGGTCCTTAGGAATTCTGATGCCATGTTTTAAAAAATACAGAGCATTGGCCCCCTGAGTCTTGGTGAGGGGAGTACCTTGAATGAAAAATAGGGGAGACCACCAAATGTTCTGTTGATTCAAGGAGAGGCCATTGCAGAATTCATCTCCAGCCCATCAAAGTTAGGGCTTAATAGCCTCCCAAGATTTCCATATGCTCTTAATGATGAATGAGCCTTGAATGGCCACTAGATCATGCATGATGAGAAGGGTTTGGAAACCAATCCCCTTCAATGCAGGCCTATTAATAGGAAAGCCAGAAGAAATATAGTGCCAAACCAGAATCTTCCAAGCTTCATCTCCTGAAATAGCCTTAATAATGCATTTTGCATAAAGAGCAAGGCCTTGTTTCTGAGTGGGAAGTAGGCCAAGACCATCAGACTCTTTTAGGAGACAACAAAAATCCCAAGCCACTTTGTGAAAGCCATGGTGATCAGAACTAGAGGCCCATAGAGAATCCTTGAGAAATCTTTCTAGCTTCATGTAAGAAGCTTTGGATGGAGCCCAACAAGAGGAATAATACACATGAGTCACCGCCAAAATCTTTGAGCAAATTTTGAATTTTCTAGTGAGGGAGAGTGGCTTTGTGATCTAGTAGTCAAGCTTTTTGCTAATCTTGGTCAGCAAAACATTCCAAAGTTCCATAGGCGATGCCTGGAATGCAAAAGGAATGCCAAGAAAGTAGAAAAATTCCTTGTGAGTAACCCATTTCCACTCAAACTAGCTGAGCCAAGGTGGAGCTAGCAAAAATGACTGACGGAAGCAAAGTGTTTTATGCCATTGAATGGCAGAACCAGAGGCTTGACAAAAGGTGTCTAGGCAACTTAAAGTATTATTGATGTTTTCATCATCCTCTAAAAGAGTAAAAAAGGAATCATCAGCAAAGTGTCCATTGACTAATTGGGAGGATGATTTAGGTAAGGAAATGTCATGAACTAGTCATGAGGACACAGAATGTGCAAGTAAATAGCCACAACCTTCCACAACAAGGACATAAAGTGCAAGAGCTAGCGGGCAACCTTGCCTAATGGAATGAAAAATTCCAAAAGCCTCAGATTGTGAATTGTTGATGGTAATGAAAACATTAGCATCACCAAAGAACATCTCCATGGACTGAAGGAAATTGGGGCCAAAACCCAAAGCCTAGAGCATAGCCAAGAAGAAGGGCCATTCAATGTGATCATAAGCTTTAGCAAAATCTATCGTTAAAAAGATATCCTTCTTATTGGACTTGCGAGCCCATTCCATTCCCTCCTAGATAGTAATGATGTTATCATCTTGAATATATTTGGACTTGATGAAGCTAGTTTGCTTTAGCCCCACAATTAAGGGCAACATGTGCCTGATTTTGAGAGAGAGTGTCTTGGCAATAATCTTATAAGACGCATTTAGAAGGGTAATGGGTCTCCAATTGCATATGTCCTCTGGATCACTAGCTTTAGGTATGAATTTTATATTTCCTTTGTTTATAATGGCTCCTAAGCTTTTAGAATGATAGGCTTCAAGATAAACTTTGTGTAGATCAAGACCCATATGCTCCTAGAGGTGTTTGTAGAATTCACAAGGAAACCCATCACACCTAGGCGACTTGTCATTCGTCATGGAATAGACTACCTCTTTAAGGTCTCAAAGGGAAAGAAGTTGCTCATAGAAAGCATGTTTCTCAATTGCTAGGTGGTATGAAGTAATAGAAATAGACTTTTTGAGAGCTTCCTCCTGAGCAACTGAATTTCCCTACAAAACAAACATGTTCTCATAGTGATGAACAAATGCTTGTAGGATGGCAGGGAGACCAAATAGAATAGCATTTCCTTGTTTAATCTTTTTAATCCCAACATTGGTTTTTTGGGCACGAAGAACCTGAAAAAACTCCTTCGAGGATTTGTCCCCAACCTCCAACTAGTGGAGATGGGCTTTGATCTGGGCTCCCTGAGCAGCAAAATTATCAGCAATTTGTTTGCCATGGAGGAGTTTGGCAAGCTGAATTTTTAAGTCCACATCAAAGGGATTGAGGGTGAGGGCTTCAGAGGCTTTTTTGAAGGCAAGCATGTTGGCTTCATATGACCATTTTCTAAACATAGCTAATTGTCACCCATAAATGTGCAGGAACCAGGTAGTTCTGGTAATGGCATCATTCCACCATTGAATCCATCCCCTTTGAGAATGTGGATGTGGATCCAAATTCTAGACACTTAGGATGTGTGAGATGGTGGAAGCATGCATCAACACAAATGTGTTGAGGAAGAACTGAGACTTGGCCACTTTCGGGACAGTTATTTGTCAAGAAATGACAAAATAAATGGGATACTAGTCAGATAACATCACATCTGGTAGGGGAATGACAAGTAGATCTTGATCCTTAGACAAAGAGAAAAAAGATTACATAATGTTCATAGCACAATCGAGGCATTTTAATATGCAGTCAGAGCTAGCTCAAAAGTTGGACCAAGTGTGCCAAACCCCACTATCCTGGTAGCGGTTGGTATTGGGATCAAAAAGGCCCAATTTACTATGCATGTAATACCAGGCTTGTCTTTTCCCAGTTGTCTAGTGAAAAGATAGAATGTCATCTTTTTCAGAGGCCACTTCAACCATATTAAAGTCCCCACACATGACCCAAGTAGCTGGAGGCAAATTGTCAGCCAACCAGGCCCACATCTAGGATCTTTCCATAGCATCATTGGAAGCATAAACATTAATGACTCCAAAATAATGATTGTTAATGGAAAGAAAAATCCAAATTAATCTATGCATGGGGTTAGAACCATGCAAAATAATAGCAAAATGAAGGCAAGGTGATAGGAGAGTAACTACACATCCTCGGCCAGCTTCATGCTGGGAAGAAAACATCATGCCATCTTGACAAATTACGAGGCATGCCGAAGAAAGCATGAAACTAGAAATTTTAACTTCATGTAGATAGAGAAAATCTAAATTACCAAGTCTATGACATACATCCCGAACATAGTACTTTCTAGGGAGGTCTATGAGACCTTGAACATTTCATGATAGGAAGTTCATGAGAACTCTTCCATATCATCTTCATCCTCAAGAGAGGAGTAGCTATTCTGCAAGAAGGTAGAAACATGTTTGAATTCAGATGAAAATCCCTTTGAAATTATAGCTTGACATTTCACCTCTAGTATCTCTGCATGTCTAGGAGGACTACAAGAATGTCGCATCATTGGTGGTGCTATGGAAGAAGCAGGAAGAGTAGTATGCACCCCAGCCAAGGCAAAAGCCCTGGCAGCTACCTTTATCCCCTATGTCTGCCTCTATCCCCTATGTGCTAGTAGGGTTTGAAACTTACAAAACTTTGAGAGTAGCTTCTTTTTTTGCCACTTGCATCCCTACACTGGCTAGAATTGACACTCCTATAGGGATAGGAGGAACTGTGGAAACCGCAGCGTAGGATTGCTTGGGGGGAAAGGAATTCAAGGGAGCCTTGCCCTTACGCCCAATAGTAACCCATTCTTCTTTATTCCCTTTGGCTTGTTTAACAGGTGCCTCTTTAGGCATGGGCTTGACCCTAGGCATAGCTAGAGGGCAGTCCTTGATCTTGTGTTCTACAGATTGGCACCTATAACAGGTGTTGGGGAGGTTCAAGTAAAGCACCTTCTAGGAGAAGGTTTAAGTCCAAATTTGAATTTTCTTAGAATCCTTAAGATCCTTGGAAAGATCCACCTCTATGCAAATGTGTCATTGCAGGCAGGCATTAAAAAATTTATTAGGCTCCTTGGTCACAACTTTTTGAAGGGCTTTGGCAATGGACTCAATGAAAGGCCAACATGGCAGGGGTAAAACTAGGAACTTGACCCACACATGAACCCTAAGCTTTTTATCATCTAAGACTATGAAGTCTCATGACTATATTTGAAAATCCAGCAAAGAAGAACACACATACCAAGGTCTGTTGTTAAAGAATGTGTCTGCTCGCAACAAGTTAGTGAAGTGAAATTTAAAAAAAACCTTTGGTAAGGTTTTGCATAGTGTCAAGGTGGACTCCATGAGGAGTCCAACTCTTGTTAACCCATTCTCGGAGCATAGCTTCAGGAGGAGTCCTACCCAAAAAATAACCTATCAAGGTGTGTTGTTCTAACCAATCACATACATCATCAAATTCTTGCAAAGGAAGGATAATTTCAGGATTACATCATGAGAAACCTTCAGGACAAACTTGTGTGGGCATTTGTTCTGTGGCGGCGCCATGACAAACTGAAGTAGCAACATGGACACAAGAAAATACTGGTTCACCGCTTGCCAAAGCCATTATATCCTAGCCTTAAAAAATCCCACAATAAATGTGGTGTGAGAAGTGATGCTTGTAGAAAGAAAGTTCAGATGAAAAGTCATACATAGAAAACTAAAAGTTTGCATGAAGCAAGAAACCCTAGCAGAGCGAAAAAAAGGAGTGTCAATTAGACTTATTTGAGGACTCATAGATTGGACTTATTTGAGGACATGGCTATCCTTGACCAATTTCCAAAAAATTGAATACATCATAGATTTTTAAATTGGAAAAAAAATCACTACGTTTTGGTGACTCTGGAAAAATAATAATTTTGATTTTTTGTTGTCTTTAGTGCATTTTGAATGGAGATTAGTTTGACCCCTTATTTGATAGGAGAAGATATTCATTACTGAATGAGAGTTTAAAAGATGTCTAGTCACTTCATCATTTATATATAAATGGTTTGTATTTTTTTCTTCTTTTTTTTATCTATTGGTTCATTTTCTTGGAAATTAATGTTCTAACAATTAGAGAGTTAGAAAATTAATAAAACTAGATTGTACATGTGTTTGAGTTAGTTGTCAATAATAGAAGTTAGTTGTCACTCACACTTAGTTTCTTGTCAATTGTATTACCATGTTGTCATTTGTAGTAGCATAATTAGAGGATCCTGATGAAGTCATCTAACTATATATTGTAATTACTATTACCAATGAGTAATAACAAGCTTCATGTTTAATCTCTTTGGTTTTTAATTTTTTGTTCTATTTTTCAAGTACATTTGGTCACCACTATTTGTGATTTATGAACCACTCTTGGAGATTTGTGAAACACTACTTGACATTTTGTGAACCACTACAATGATTGAATGAAAAATTATTGGTGCAATGGGGTCAAGTATCATGAACAATTTTTTTGGGCCCTTTCATGCATAATGTCTTCTATAGAGTGCATGTTATTGGTGAGAACTTGTAACATTATCTTTAATAAATTAAGTTGCATACAAGAACAACAAGAAATAGAAAAACTAATCTTTTTAATGTTGTTTGGCACCTAACAAGGGCGAAGTTAGCTAAACTCACTAGTAGATTTCTCTTCCTAATAACAATGAAAATGCCAAATTTCAATGATATGGATATTTAATGTGGTTCATTCAATAAGGATTATATTTATAGAGAAATATTTTTATTTTTGTTATTTAGCAAAAACAAATCAAATTTTTGTATATTATATCAGTTATCAAATATTTTGGACTATCACATCCCATAATCACTTATTTATCAAACTCTTTTTGAAAATTTATGAAGGTAGGTTTATGTGTCGAACCACATCTCACGATCTTTATATTTTAATCCAATAGCATGATTGGTCATCATAAACCATTAACATAATATTAAGAGATTGAAATGATGTCACACACAAAAATAAAATTAAAAAAAATTATTTGGAATTACATGGGCTAAGAAAGTGATGAATATTGTTCTGTGTTTGAACATTTGTTTGTATTAGAATGAACTAGAACTTAATATGGCTAATTGAGTTGATTAAGACAAGCTAAACAATACAATATTTGGCTTACATGATTAAGAACTAAAGAAACGATAGGTATATATAAAAAATGAATAAATGTGAGTTTCATTATATTTTCACACAAGAGGCATTGGTTGGGGGAGGCATAATCTTGAGGAGACTCATTACAACTGTGTTACTTAATCATTGGATCTTATGACCACCCTTAAACACCACACATTGAGGAAAAATTAAGCTCAAAAAAATAAGTCAAATTTGATCTCTTAACATTCTTATCCTAGGAATTAGGTCTTTGTGTGTGATGTTTAAGTCATTGATGACCTTAGTAGACTAATTTAATCATACTTCTTGATGTCCTAAAGAATTAACCCATTTACCAATAACACGAGGTAGGGTTTGACATAATATTTTGTGAGAAATAGTTAATTAAATATGGGCACGTTAACATTGAAAAATGACTCCTTGATTTCATTAGATTTGTGCTCAATATAAATGTTAAATAAGGAAACATGTTACCATTAGGCATAATTTTTTAATTAAAATGCTAATGTGTCATCTCATGTAGGTTACTCCCTATGGTTGGATTGTCAAATTTTGTCAAAAGGTCTTCGTGGGGGTAATTTTTTTAGTTTGACCTTTTGCAAATTGATAATTACAAAGGCATTTTTGCAGGAGATGGCTATGCTAGAAACAAATGGCATGTGATGAGGCTTCTAAAATTTTGAATTTTAATTTAATTATTAAAGATCAAATTAAAAGTCTTGTCATACACCTAGTCTTGACAATTTAACAAAATGTATACACATTATCAAGGAAACATACTCCAAGCCACCAATTCTATGAGAACTAACTATGAGCTATTTCAAGTTACATGGTTAAAACATAAGGAAATGGTTAGTATAAGTTGGAAAGGGATTAGAGTAACTTTCTATTTTTTGGTTCATGTCTTTTGGGTGTCTTCTCATAGTTTTTATGAATTTCTATCCTTTTTCCTTTGAAAAGTCTTTGCACACTTTGAATGTATCATACTTGTTACTATGAGTCTACAGTTTGTCATTTTGGAAAGATCTTTAAAATTATATAAACTATAATTTTCTATTGCATGTTCTGCACTAATTTTAATGGGTTGTAGGGGTGAGTGCACCAAGATGGTGTACAAAAGGGGGGGTATGAGTGGACACCTTATTTCTAAAATCAGAGA
Organism: Cupressus sempervirens; assembly: GCA_028749045.1. Lineage (NCBI taxonomy): Eukaryota > Viridiplantae > Streptophyta > Pinopsida > Cupressales > Cupressaceae > Cupressus > Cupressus sempervirens. The sequence goes on from CM053787.1 coordinate 209,880,301, forward strand.
AACCTAAACTTGGATGAGACATTTGAGGGTCATCCACTCAAAATGACAAGATGTGTGAAGCATATAAATTTAAGTAATATGAATCTACTTTCTAAAATACTAGAGTTTTTACAAAATAGATAAGATTAGGTGAGTCAAACCCTTTGCACATGAAAAATAGTTGCTAATTTTTTTTAGAAAACATAACATAGTTGTTTTCGTGTGCAGCACAAAATACATAGTTATATTTAATATTTTCAATATCCCTTTGGTAGGATGATAGTTAAGACTCATATCTAGAAGTTGTGTATTTTTTTGTAATTTTATGATGAGTATTTTTTTGTTATGAATTATTGAATAGAATACATCCTAAAATTTTGGTACGTGTTCATGTGCTAAGCATAACTTGCATCAAAATAATTGAAAATGGAAACTTTTTAAAAAAATGTATGTATAATCAAGTGTAGAATAGTAATATGTTATTTATTTTGAATTTGATTAAATATCAAAAGTTGTTAAAAAAATGGTAGACATATATGTTTGTGAGGAATGTGAAGGCATTGGTAAAAGTAATTAAATTTTATAATGTCAATGTTGTCCAAAAAAGAAAAAAATTATATAGTTAGAATTCTAAGCAGACGTGTAAGATTATGGTGGTGATTTTAGAGATACCCACTTCACCTTTAGTGTACTCAATGAAGAAAAAGATGATAATTCATCTTAAAAGATGAAAAATGTTTAAAGGAAAAAAAAAATGAGGGAAAATAGTCTCCCAAGACTTTGGATCATTTTCCTAGGCTATCACCATGCCATAACCTGATTGGGTTTTTTGGATTCAAATAACTCGATCGGGTTATAAAAATAAAAAATACATTTAGAAACCAATCGAGTTAAACAAAACTCGATCAGGTTTTATGAAACAAGATCGGGTTCTACAAAACTAGATCAGGTTCTACTATAGGACCTAGAAAATGGGCTAATATCTAACATACTATGACCAAATCACAAACTCAATAATCATATGTTAACACCCTGTAGTCTACCGTGAAAGCCAAATGAATCAAAACAAGAAAGAAAATCTAAAACTCCCTCTTTTATTTGTAGCTCCCATGTCCTTCTTTCTTCTCCATGTGACGTAGCTCCAAATTGCCTATAATGCACATAATTATGAAGCAAAATTCTATGATAATGATGGTGCTATGAGAATACTTGAAGTTGTGATTTGAATGTGATAGTAAGAGTGAAAATATGAGAAAAATAGGGACTTGAAAAGACTTAAGAATTAGGGACCCGAAATCAGAGAAAGAATGCTCATTTTATAATCAACGCTGAGGATGAGAGCATTGAAATTGTCACCTTGGATATGCGACATAGCAAGAGATTCCTTGGAGAATCCATTATGCATATGACACAAGATGCCAAGTGTAGGATTCTATGATGCTTGGAAGTCAAACTTGGCTAAAGAGGGAAGAGAATCTATGATGCATCATAGGACACCTCAAACCCACTTAAAGCCAACAATCTATGATGAATGAAGCCAAATATGGATCTACGTAGGAGAATAAGAATATTGGATTATGACATATCTGAGCCAAGTGTCAAAGGAGAATCCATGAGGCGTCATACCCAAATTTCATGATGATGTCAATATTTTATGGAATATTTGAATTAAAAATCCTTTATTTCAGAAAATAGAAATTAGTAAAAAATGGAATTAATGAAGGAAAATATGACTTAGGAAGTTGAGAATTTCCATGGTTTGCAAATGATGAACCAATTAATTAATACAATTAATTAATTGAGGATGACAACTAGGAAGAATAATTAGTAAGAATTATAGGATTAAATTATGGGTTATTTAATCCTATAGAGAAAATTAGTAGAGGATTGGCCAATTCGATTAAATAAGTGTGACAGTATCCTTTGATGAAAATGTGATGATGATATTGATCGAATAAGATGGTGATAGATAGACCAAAGCCATGGTCAAATTGACTAATCAAAATTGATAACATTACAAGGACACATGACATGAACTAAAGATATGTAACATTTAACTGACATTGTAAAATGCTATAGGATCAAGATTGGTTGATAGGGTTGATCATAATAATATTGATGGATGCAGTCAATATTATTAAAATGGTTGATAATGCCATGATCTAACATTGAAAGACTCAATGATACCAAAGATCAAATGACATGAATGATAGTTCGACCTAGCACTTAGAGCTATGACAGTACTAAGGCCAGATTGATAAGATTTGATAGATTGAAAGGTTTCCAAGGCACTAAAAGCCACAAAAATCCCTAGGATCAGACAAATGATGATTGATTTAGGATGTTTGAAATGCTTCATGATGATTATGGATGATTTTGTGTGATTCCAAGTTGATTTGAAATGGTTTTGAGTTGATTTGGTATGATTCTAAGTTGGTTTGATATGATTGCGAGATGATTTCATATGATTTTTTATGATGTTGAAATGGTTCCAAAATGATTTGAAATTGATGTGAAAGAGGATATGAATGATGAAAGACATTGTTAAGATATGATTAGTTCATCCAAAAGATTAGAGTTCATAGAATGAGAAAATGGGATGAATTAGTATGAACAAGTGATGTCGATTCAAGGGCCCAAGAGTATTTTCAAGGGTTATTGATCAAGACAGTGACCAAATAATGAAAATGATAGCTCCAGAGTGTAACATTGGGGCTCCAGGAGCAATTCTAGGCATCCTACTACCCCAAGTGCACCCAAAACTCACCCAAGTGCACTTAATGCACACTTGGTAAGCCAAAGTTCACTATGATAGTACCAAGTGCACTCATGGTCACATTTGGTCAAACTTGGTCAAATAAAGGTCAGACCGAGGTTGGACTAGGTGGAAAGCCCTAGAAGGTTGACAGACAGTGTAGGATGATGCAGGAATGTAGGTATGCAAGATGAAGATGATTTGGTGTATTGAAACACATGATCATGGTGGTGAATGAAGATATGAATGAAAGAAGACCTAAGAGATGAGATGAGGACTATTTAGAATGAGGTAAAGACTTTTTCTTTCAAAAGGTATGTTATATGTCAAATGGAGCTTCATTCTGGTGAAATCGTAGATGCAAACTATTTTTGAGCATCTACATTTTGCCCCTCTTTGATACAATGTCATTTAGAGCATTGTGTCAAAGAAAAAATGATGAGAAGGTCATAACAACATGCCCTAGTAGGAATGATATATATGGGTACCCCCTCAAGAAATTGACTGAGATATGCATATGATAGGTCAATTTGTCGATAATGAGATGCAAGGTAGCAGATGAAGAAGACATGGAAGATAGAGGAGATGAAATGAGGAATTGTTAGTATGATGCAAAGAATTTAGCTTTTGTAAAGTGCACTATATGTCAAATGGAGCTTTATTTTGATATAGAAAATGGAATGCAATGCATCATGGAATAGAGGGCCAGAGTGCAAAATGAAAACCTTTTGCATAAACAAGCATGATGCAGACAGAAAATGACCTTATCCTTCCTAAGGCATATATTCATGCCCCAAACTCTCAAAGGTTCATCTTAATAGGTAGAAAATAAAAGATGACCATGAACCATTTGACCCACTCTCATAGATCAGTTTATATCATCGAGTGACATAGGAACATGATCGAAGAAAAAAATAAAAAAAATAAATCACTCACTAAATAGCATGAGCCAACAGCTATTCTTGTCCATTATTACTTGCTTTTGACTGTTTGAGGTCTTCAGATAGTGTTGGATAGGTTGACCATGTGATGGTTGTGATTGTTGATTCAGTTGATAGGTTCATAGTGACATGTTGGATTGATTGTTGGTTCACATTGCTTAGATAGGTGTGATTGTCTTGAAAGTGTAGTGCTTTGAGTTTCAGTCTGCAAATGTGCAAATGTTCACACAAAAGGGGTGATAATTCTCAATGACTATTTACAAGGTTTATTATAGATTTTTGGTGGGTTTTCTGATTTTTAGTGCTTTTTGGGGATATTTGATTTTTTTGGTCTAACTAGTTTCTTTAGGACATTTTACAATTTTTAGGGTTTATTTAAGGACATTTTTTGATTTTTAGTGATTTTTCAGGACATTATACGATTTTTAGTGTTTTTTTAGGACATTAAATGATTTTTAGTTCTTTTTTTAAGACATTTTATGGTTTTTAGAATTTTTTCAGGATCATATTCAAATTTTTATGACTTTTTTAGGATCATATTTAAGTTTTTAGGATTCTTTTAAGATCGTATTTGAATTTTTAGAATTTTTTCAAGATCGTATAAGCATATACAAGTGTTAGCTCCAATCCATCATGCGATAAATCCAATGGGTTAAAAATGCTTAGGGATATACCCCTAGTTCAAGTTCAAAATCATGTACTGTGTAGGTAATATGCCCTTGGAAAAGATGCAAACTATGTACAAAGGCCAATGACAGAGTATGTACGGACTGGTGATACTTTAGGTAACATAATGGTGGACATTAACCAGTTCGTGAGCCATGGTCAAGGAGACAAGGATGTCTTGCAAGATAAAGGATATGATCAAGGAATGACAAAAGGGAAAAAATACTAGATGAAATCCTGATAGATGGAGGAGCAACAACTGATTATACATGGTGCCTATTTGCCAGGTTTTCACCATGTTACTTGCCCAAAGTGCCTGTTTGCTAGGTTTTCACTTTTGGATGAAATTTTTCTCTTGACTCAAGTTTTCATACCAAGACACCTATTTGCTAGTTTTTCATCAAGGCGTCCATTTTTTCATGACTTTTTTTTCACTTCTTTTCTTTTCTTTTTTCATGAATTTTTTTCACTTTTTTTCTTTTCTTTTTTTCATGACTTTTTTTCACTTTTTATCTTTTCTTTTTTCATGACTTTTTTTCACTTTTTTTCTTTTCTTTTTTTCATGACTTTTTTTGCTATTTTTTTGATATTTTTTAGGACTTTTTGCCTTTTAAAAAATATTTTTAAGGACTTTTTGCCTTTTTTTGATATTTTTTCAGGACTTTTAGATAGAATCATAAATGTTGATGATGAATGCTAAGAAGAAATTTTTTGTTGGTGCTACTAGTTGATAATCTTGGGACCCACAATTGACCATAACTATGTAGGATTCGATCCAAGTCTGTAGCTAAGATCAAACCATTGGAGAGACCTCAAGACATACCATCATATACCATATGTAAGACAATGTCTACCTCTCACGAATCAAGGCATCTAAGGATAAATGGGTCAATGGATATGTTGTGTGGGATGTCACTGATGATGACATGTGCAAAGGGCTGTTGGATAGAGGTTTGATATTGGGTGTTGGACAAGTTAGGTAGTAGGATTAGAAAATAAACAATTGGATATAAGGGAGGATTGGGAGGATTGAGACCAATGACCTTCCACATGAAGGTTGATTGAGAGCGCTCAAAAAGACTTTGTGGCATGTTGAACACTGGAACACTGATATTCATGGCATCATATTTTTCATTTTGTATCCTTGGGAATTGCTTAGCTTTTGATTTTTCATGGTCTAATGGCACCTTTCAATTTTCACCAAGAGACCTACTTTTGTCATTTTTTTCTCTTTTTTCTTCGCAACTAGAAGGTGGAGTTGGCTCCCCTAAATATACCAATGTATTCACTTTAGGAGAAATTCCTTCTTTATGATCACCAATTTTAATGTCTTCATAGATTTTGAAATCTATTTCAAGAGCATCATCATTTTCAAATTGATCAAAAATTGGTGGTCCATGTTGGTCCCAATCCAATAGTTCATGGTAACTTGAGGGGATGTCATCATCAGTGTTGAATGGACTTTGATTGGAGGTAGATATATGGGTATCTAATTTAGTGGGATAATTGGGGTCATGCTTAGAAGCTGTTGGACTACTAGTTTCAGGTTGGATATCCTCATATGCCTTTTCATCGTTCAAAACATCCATAATCTTACTGTAGTACTAGGAGGACCTATTCACAATGGTTTGAATCCAAGCCCCAAACTAGGAAGTCATCCTTTTGTAGTTATAGGTTCAATTACTCCTTGTTTATGATATCCAAGACTACTATAGCCATCATAGCCTTATTTTTGCATGATAGTAAACCCAAGTCCATACTTGCTAGGAGATATCAAAGTGGGTTTTTGTTCTACTTCTTCTTTCTCAATACATATAGATGTATTCTCATTGATAGAAGTTGCACTTTGTGTATTGATCCCAAAGTGCTAGTCTTGTAATAGATGTGGTTTACCATTAGATTGGGGAGAAAGTGGTGACTCTCTAATGTAGGATACTTGAGACATAAAGTATTCTCCACACCCATTGTCTTCAATCTTTAGCTTTTCCTTGGCCTTACTGAAGAGTATATTAGCATCCACCTAGTTAGAGGAGTCTGTGGGTTGTGCTTCATTGTTTTTTGGGACTTGGTATGTAGTAGCACCTCTAGATTAGCACAAAACTAGAAAGGATCTAGATCACTAGGGATGGTAACCTCCACGTTGTTATAGGAAAACTTTAGATATTGATGATATGTAGAAGGTACCACTTGCATAGTATGAAGCCAAGCGTGTCCTAGTATCATGTTGCAATTCATTACTATATCTAGGACATGGAATAATGTATTCTTAGTAGTTGGACCAACTCTGATAGGTAAGATGATGATCCCAATAGAGAAGTGTTCATCATCATCATAGGCTTTGATTATGATCCTTTGAGAGGAATCCACATCATTTTTAGAATAACCCAAACCTTTGACTACTTTAAGTGTACAGATATTTAGCCCTACTCCTCCATCTATCAAGACATGTCTAACTTTAACATTGTGGACAAAAAATTCAAGGTGGAGGGGATCATTGTGGTTGGGTTTGTCTTTAGGAATATCCTAAGGGGAAAAGGTGATATGTTGTGATGCAGATAGGTTCCCAACCATGGCTTGGAATTGGGCAATATCGATGTTATATGGGACTACTGACTCTTAAAGTGCTTGATCCAAGATCTTTTGATGTTGGGGAGATGCACGTAGTAAGTCCAAGATGGATATTTGCGCATGGGTCTTGCTGAGCTATTCAACAAGGCTATAATTAGATGAAGTAGGAGCAACAGGTCTACTAGGGGGTGTAGGTCTAGTAGAAGCAGTAGATCTAGATGGGGCTCCAAGGACAGTGATCTTGGTACAACGTGGAGTGATAGCATAATGAGTGTCTTCAACCTTTAAGGTGAATGTGGATATGTGTGAATCTGACTCACTGAAATAGTTAATGGTGTATTCATATCCAGTGCACGTGTAGTTCACATTACCTTGTGAGTTAGAGTTTGAACTGGAGGCTTTCTCTTTGTCATGATTTCCCAAAGGATCTTTGAAGATAGTGTGATCAAAGTTGGATGCTAGCAGTGATGAATCAACTGTGATTATACCATCATCAATGAGATCTTGTATTGCATGCTTTAGTTGCAAACATGATGAGGTTTTATGTCCTTTGGTGTGGTGGTAATCATAGAAGTTTTTGTCATCCCACCAATCTGCTTTAGTTAATGGCTCGTCCTTAATTGGGGGTAATTGTATGAAGTTATTATTGAGTAACTATTGTAGTGTAGTCTCAAGAGGTATCCCCAATGGTGTGAATCTCCTATCCTTGGTTCTAGGATGTCTTCAGGGTTTGTCCCATGTGGGAGTCTCAGTTTTCTGTGGTGGGGTTGATTTTTGATTGGGAGTTTGTGAATTCATAGGGTTTGCACCTTTCAAAGTTAGTTGAGATTGTGTTGTGCTAATTGTGCAAGCATGCACAATGCCATCATTAGTCACACTCTTGTTTTTGGAGAAATTTTTTTCCTTTTCATTAGATGAGTTGGTGTTTGTGTTTTCCTTATTTATATTGAGGATTCCCTTATGGATAAGAGTATCTTCAATACTAGCCCCTTAATTCATCAGTTTAGAAATAGTGCTTGACTCTTGATTTTGATTTCATACATTAAGTCTGGGACTAAGTTTTCAATGTACAAGTTAACTTCTTGTTCTTTAGGAATGTCTAGTGAGCATTGATTGACTAAACTTCTCCAGTAAAGTAAGAATGTGATGAATGGTTCTCCCATCTTTTGTTTAGTTGAGTATAAATCAAAAAGTGTCACCTCATGCCTGATGTTACAGGGAAAGTGGGAGATAAAATTGTCTACTAGCTCTGACCAAGATTTGATAGTGCCAAGAAGTTTGGAGTACCATTCAAGTGCAGGCCCACCTAGAGAACGAGGGAACAATCTCATGAGGTAAGTGGGCTGATCACTAAGTTTGGTACAAGAGGCATAGAATTCTTAGATGTGATCAATAGGGTTACCTTTTTCTTAGTATTTTTCAAACCTTGGAGCCTCAAAGTGTTTTGGGAATGGAGGCATATAAAAACTTTTGGCAAATGGATTAGGACATAGGTCCCTTTTTGTATATGGAGCTTGTTTCTTTTGGACTCCTAATGCCTCAACTTGTTTGGAAAGTTCTTTGAATTGTTTCAATAGCTCTTCATTAGAGTTTTCTATGAAAAATTTCCTTTCAAGTCTTTTGTGCCTATGAGTTGACCATTTGCTGTGGCGGGAGCTATGTCTACTTGATTTTGACATTTCTGTGTCTAATGAGTTTGATGATGTGTCACTAGGTGGTGGAGGTATGTTAGTACCTTAAAGAAAAAAGGTCCTTACTATGACACATGGTGGGGTACTTGTTGTGGTATTTGATGTGATACTTTTTGCATTATCAACTGTGATTGATGTACCATGTGTTGTTGTTGTGACACTTGCTGTGGTTGTTGTTGGGATACCTCTATTTGTTGTATGTGAGACCATGTATGTCATTGTTGTTGTAGAGGTATCTATTGAGGTTGTTGTGGCACATAATGTTGTTGTAACAAATTTTTTTGGTACACAATTTGTTGCTCAAGTCATCTTTGATATTCTAACTATTGCTTGAGCTACTCTTGTTGTTTAAAAAACACAGCTTGTTGTTGTTGGAATTGTTGTTGATACACTCTGTGTAAGTCAAGTGGGTTTACATTGGATTGTGTGTTGGGGATTTTGGATGCTTGTACCACTTGAGGTTTTTGTTGTTGTTGTTTATATGTTGAATGTCTGTTGGGAACATTAAGTCCTTGGACTATTGCAGGCTGATGTTGTTGAGGTAGTTGCTTATGTCCTAGAGAATTGACCACCATGTTGGTATTGTTGCTTTGGCACCTTTCTGTGTTAGAAGTTTCTCCTTGGGACATCATATTGACTTGAAAATGAGGTGCATTCTATTGGCACTCAAAATTGTGTTCTCATTTTGAGCGTCTATTTGAAATTTTGAGCCCTATGATCGCCATAAATGAGATTGTACTTGATTGTACCTTTGAGGCCGCTGAGGTGTTTAATGTTTCTAACACCTTCCATTCAGCCTGTCCACTTGTTCCATGATGATAAATTGACATTCTGAGTCATTTGGCAAAGTCTTGTTTTGAGCTAGTGTCAAAATCTACATTTTCACCTAAGTGTCAAACAACAACAGGAGGTTGTGTTTGTCATTAACTATCTTGTACCCAAAAATATGTCATGACCCACCACTTTGGGAGTATTTAGTTTCCATACCAAAGAACCTATGTTTCATATTTTGAGTCATTTTGAAACCGTTTGACTAGGTTTTGAATCCCTCATAGTTGGTAGTTTACTACTTTCATGTTGATGCACATTGTTCATAATTTTGGGAAGCCCTGTTTGACCTGTAATAATTTTGAGCTAGTTGACCAAATTGTTGAAATTCCTTTTGTGTTGTATTGGAGTGGCCATAGACTTGTTATGTTTCGAGTTTCAACTTATGATGAATCTGTTTGATCAATTTCAAATGCGATTCCAAATGCAATTTCTATGTTTTACTGGTGTCAACATTTGCAGATTTGTTGGAACCCCTGTTCGTGATGTTATAACTCAAAATACACGATAACTAAGGTTAAACAGATTGTACCACTGTACTATCCTCCAAAAATACTTTAAGTGTGTCAATTTGTAAGCTTTGATGAATCCATCTGCACACTTTCCTAGGTCAATTCCATTCACCAAAAATGTTTTATGTCAGTGGTTCCAGTTTACAAATTCTGAGTAGCCAACTTGGATTGATCACCATTTGTGCCCTATTTTTTGTCATGAGCCCAATTCACAAATTTATACTTACCTCATCACAGTGAACCAATGCCCTAGTTTTTGTCTCCCCAACTATCAGTTTGCCTAGTTTTCAAAGCCAAATTTGAACCCAGTTTATTGCTTTCTAATGTGTTTACTTGCAGGTAATTTCAAGAGGTCAACTTTGATAGCGAATGCCTTTTGAACTTGAATTTTTCATGAGATGAGATTTGACAGGGTGCAAGTGTGTGGAATAGAGAATCAATGCTCCAATTTTTAGAGCTTGGTTAGGTGTTCGAATCAGTTTTTAAGGCCAGTCAAAGGACCTCCTGGCACAAAGTTGACAGTCTGCAAGAAGGTGATAAAGTGAGTTTTAAATGATCAATTAGGGATCAAATTTGGTTCCAATCAGTATGATGGGTTCAATAGGCTAGTTTAAGAAGTTAGGTGTTTGAAATCAAAATTTTTTTTAGGCAGACCCACACTGGGCCCAACTAATTTCACCAAGCTGTTGTGACACCCAGATTATTTCAAATTTGGAATAGGTTTAAGTGGTATTTGCAAGGTTGTTGAAATTTGTGATTATCACCTTATAGAGGCATATGTAGAGGATTCTTCAAGAAAGCTAAAGATCTTCAGCTATCTTGTCATGTTTAGTAACATGGTAGTATATAAAAATGGTATGCTCGAGTACACTCTTTTGGCAACTATGAATTCATGAGACCAGCATACAACATGAAGGCAGTGCTTCAAATGATTCATCATTTCATAAAAGAAATCTCTTTGGGAAAAAATAAAGATGAAAACATATCATGGAAATATGTTTATGTGGGTATCAAAATCTTCTAAATGAAACCCATGACATGTAGAGACAGAGCAGCCAAGCATTAAAAAGAAAGCTTCCATCAAAGGAATTCACACAAGTAAAAGTACCAATCAACACAAAGAGAGCTATTTTCAAAGGAACAATAGGTAGCGGATTTGAGGAGGGGAGGCATCATAGTAAGAGTTGGTACAAAAGGTAAGCAGGGTTGCCAGTGTAAAGGAGATCATGCAATGAGAAAACCTGTAGACAAGAAGTCGTTCCATTCTATTAAAAGAACACATGTTTGAAGAAATCGCAACTTCAAAGGATCCAAGAGCCGGCAACCAGTAAAAGGAATAGTAGACCCACCCTTCAAAGATGTTGCAATAAAGGAAGGGAGCCTATGTTTGAAGCTCCACATGTTTAGAAAGGCTACCAAGAGTTGAAATTGGCATGGAAGAAACAAGGAGTCTACCAAGACAACAATTCATGCAATAAACACAATAGCCACCAATTAAAGTGTAAGTCTCCTCAATGGCATCATCTGAACCACTATTTGAGAAGTTGGGTATAGAGCTTGCTTTGCAAAAATAACTGAGAGTAGAGATGGAGGTAGTGATGCATTAATTGATGACTTTTGCATAGAATATAGCTAAATTGTATCATGAATTACGTGCCTTAGATAGATATGAACAAAGAAATAGTAGCAATATAAAAAAGCAAGCCACATCAATGAAGAAAAGCACCAATAAAAGAAACTCCACACAACACAGAGAAGAAGTTGGCATTATAATAGAGGAGCATCATGCATTCAAATTCGTGGGGGAGGCAAGGTTGTAAAGTTTGTGACAAACATACAAAGCTCCACGCATGGTTAAAAGGAATGGAGTTGGGTGTTCAAAGTAGAAGTCTCCATGCCAAATAACAAGTGCAAGTCTCCACATTGAATAAAAGGTTAAACCATGGCTAAGATAGCAAAGCTCTCATGTAGTAACAAAGAGAAGACACATGGAATTTTTAAAGCCACACCAATCAAAGCCTTGGATCCAAATGAAATATGCAGACTATTAAAAACAAGCGACATTTTATAGCAAACAAAGAAGCTTTAGACACCTTCTAAAAGGAATTCATGCCATAGAAAGAGCTTTAAGAAAAACAAAACAAAAATGTATGAAAAGAACATGAAGCCGATGAAGACAAGAAGGTCTACAACAATAAAGAAGAGATCCACACATATACTAACAGATGCGTCAAGTTCTAAAGCCAAGCCACACATAGAGAGCATGTTAAATTGTAGAGGGAGAACAATATAAAGTGATATATCCCACATTGGGTGGGTAGATTCTTCTTTAGTTGTTTAAATAGAAAATCACACCATATTAGTAATGTCTTAAGAAAAGGCTTTTTTGAAAGGCAGTGGCTTGCGTGGTGGGCCTACCCGACATGCACATGAAGAACAGTTGGAGGTGAACAAGGAAAACTTTTGAATGAACTTGCACAACAAGCTGATGATGTCAGCATTTGTAGGTCACCAGAAAAGTCAAAAATCTAGCGAAAAACCTCAAAATATGGCAAAAGTGGTTGTGGGGTTTGCACAGTGTAGTTAGCGAACTGTTGAATGAAAAGTGTCAGATGGATAGTAGATGCAATGAGGAGGAGATGATGTAGAAAAATATGGACCAATCAAAAGGTGCCACATGGCACAAATTCCAAAACAAGCCATGATGTGGCGAGCAGATATCTCAAATGTGCCAGATTGTGCCATGTGGCAGATCAAAGGGTCATCACTTTATTGCTAAGGCAAAGTTGCATGCCAGTTAATATAGCCACATAGTGAGTATGACATGGCATCCAGATGGCATGATGATGTGGTGATGATAAAGACAAATGAGGTGATGCCTTGTGGTGCCAGCTGTGCAGGTCTGAGCCAATCGCATCTTGACACGTGTCATGGGGTTGGTCAATAGGTTTGACTTGGATAGAAAATGGTGGGAAATTTGAGAATTTTCAATTTTTAATATTTTATTATTTCTCCCTCAAATTCATGTGTAGGAATTTTTAAATAAAGTCTGAACTTCGTATAGTTTAAACTTTAGTAAAAGCTTAAATTTTTACAAAATAATTTGCCAAGCCATGGAATGGGAGCCTGATCTTCAGAAGGCCATAATTGGAGCAATTTTTAACCAAAACAGGTGCTCCAATATACCACCGAAACTGGAGCAAGATGAAATTTCCAAATATTAGGTCAATTTTTGCACAAGTGTTCACTAGTTCAAGCTATAAGCCAATTTGTGAATTTTGGGGTGTTCTCAGCAAAACTAGCAAATTTCAACATTGATCATTAGAATTGGTTAAATGACAGTTATGAAGGCTTGGTGAAATGTGAAAGTGAAGAAAATCAATTCTGTGATGTTTTCTTGGCTTCTAAAGATCATATAACTAATTTTTCACTTTTTACTTTGAGTTCAAATTCGACATTAGAAAATAGTTTTCTTTTCTACCAAATATCTAAGATTTTTTGTGCCTTTAAGAACTAGAATGATGGGGATTTGATAGGCAGTTACAGAGAGGAGGTAGAGAGAGGCTTTTTAATCTTTTGGGAAGGAATTCTAAAGGGACACATGTCAGTTGCAAATTTAATCGAGGAATTGCTTCCTTTCTATCTATGCTTTCTTCTTCTCTTTTGTAAGGGTTGGAAAATTAGGAAATTTTTCTCTGGAATGAAGCTTTAGTATAAGTAGCCCTAGAATTGATGAACTCTGAATGGAAGATCTAGGATGTGTTAGTTCCAGACCATGAAGCTATTGCTTTGGCTGTAAAACCCCTTTCCATCCCATCAGCTTCTCATTCCCACTATTTTCTCTCTTGTATGATAGCATTTGTTCATTGAATAGTCTGGTTTATTAGGTTCTTTGTGAGTTAATGTCATGCATTTTTATGTATTATTTCAATGAAATCAATACAAGGAACACCAAGTGTTTAGTTTTAGTTTAAATCTTGTGTCCTTTCTTGGTTGACCTGTGATGTTTTATGGTCTTTAATAGAGAGCCTAGATCATAGTTGCAGTCCCTTAAGGTTGTATGTTGCTTCATTGTTGCTTGTAATTCAATGAATTATGTAAATGCTTTAGAGATTCAACAGGGTTGCAAGTTTATTGAGGAGGATATCAGGTAAGAATTAGATTTAGATGGAACATTGATATCCAATTTACAAGGTAAATGGATAGATCTAGAGTCTTGGCATAAGAATTGTGTTCTAGATATCCAAAATGCATGAGGGAGATTTTTGAATTTCCTAATGGATGAGGCACTGATCTGTTACAGGGTCATAAGTTTTTTGTTCATACATGGTTTTCACCCGCTTTCCTCACCCACATAAAATCAAATCAAATTCAAATGATCATTACATTTTATGTTGAAGAGCTATAACAGTTTAACCCTCACTCAGCTTCTGCATTTCATAGATTTCCATTTAGCTATTGTACATCTCTGTTATTGCATAAGTCATTAGGAGATATAAGGGGTTTCATCTATAGTTATTAGGTTTAGGTTTATGTTTAATTTGCACTGGTACCATTCTTCAGAACCTCAAGGTCCACCCACCTAGGTCTTGTAGAGCCTGAAGTGAAGAAGGGTCATGCCTTATAGTTGGCCTAGTGTTTGAAATGGCATGTTAAAGATGGGAGTTAGCTACCCCTAGATGTGTCATATTCTCATTGGGGTAATTGGAAACCTTCCAACATTTTCAAACACCAACACATTCCTTTTGGGAATAGGTGTAATGTCAATAAGACTTTTCCTTTAGACATCAATAGGGGTTGTTGTAGTTGATGTTTCACATAGTGTACTCATGGGAGGCTCCATAACATTTGACGTCATGACACTCGATAGGGTTAGGAGAAAAGGTGTACTTTGTTGATTTGTCTCCAAAGGAGGTATGTCTAGAATCCCTAGAGCACAAGTCCCTTTCGGTGTGTCTTTTTGTTGCATCATGTGACTAAAATCAAGTCTTAATGTCCTCTTGGGATATTTAGGGAGAGTCTTTTTTCCCTTCATTGGTTGTGGTTCATCAAACAAGGGATCAATGTTGATGTGTTCAAACATACTTTGGAGGATTTCAATTGTTGGTTCTTGATGGGACCTTATAGGTGCCATTATTGTATTTGAAAACTCAAAAGGTTGTTTTCCCTTATCTAAGTCCAAATTGATCATGGGTTGTATGTTTTCAATTGTTGTATTGGTTTGATTTTTGGACTTAGGTCCCTCCACATTTGGGTTAAATTTGACAATTTCTTGGGCTGCCAAAATTTTGAAGTTCTAGCAAAAATTTTTGTCTTGGCACACCCTAGCCATTTCTTCATTAGTGATGCCATAGTGAGTGTCAGAGTCATCACTTAGGAGAACAATACCTTGTTGTTTGTTTGACATATTATAGTTGAAGGTACTTGTGTTGGGTTTTCTTAATTCAAAGGAGTATGTTTGTTCATCCTCTAGTGTGGTTGGTACACTTCCACCTCTGGGTGGTATTGACACAAATATAGGTTCAAAGTCAGGACTCCATTGAACCATCCCATGTTTAGGGGAAGTGTTTGAAGGAAACCTCATGCTAGGTGCATTGTTTAGATTATGTTGCATCATCTCTTGGTTATGAGGCCTAAAATAGGGTGAATGCAAGTGGGTTCTATTCAAGGATAAAACCTATGTTATGCCAAGCACATTTAGGATCACAAGTTGGCATATTTTCTAAGCCTTGAATGTATTGGACAAAGTTCACAAACTCTTGACAATAGTTTCAATGTTTTGATAGTGTTTGGTGTTATCCAAGGTGTAAATTTTAATGTTGGATTTATCTTAATTAATGTTTGACACATACACAAGACACATTAAGACAATAATAGTTGTTAAAAGTGAACAAACACACCACAACCTAGGCTTTAGGACTGTATCCACTAAATTAGTACATGAACCAAAGTTCAACCACACTTATCTAGAGTGGAAAACCTAGGATCTAGGAACCAAAGGCTCCCCCTTATAGCGCACTCACTTCTCAGGGCTACCAAGATCTACTTCCCAAGGGACTGTTGTCTCTACTAAGGACCACGAGAATGTAGGATGTGTTCACGGGCATGGGTGACCCCTTGAGCCAGTGGATAGAAAGGATTTTGACCACTAAAATATGGTTTTTAGTAAGGGCATTCCATTCAACAAGTGAATGATAAACTTTTGTAGAAGGTCTCCCAGTCCTAAGAATCAGGGTTTGATGCACTACAAGGGTATTGGAGGAGAGCTATCACACAGTGATACCATTGACATGACTTTTACCGTAATCGAGTTTTATATAGTGGTTGGAATGTTGACTTAGCTTTTGACCCATTACCACTCTGAAGTCATCCCTTGGCATACCCAATATCGAGTATCTTGGTCCAAGGTAGGCTTCCTATAGAAGTTACATGGATTTCTCTTACACCTAAGATCCATGAATGGCAAGGGGAGAGGATATGTCCATGCAACTCCTAGGGATTTAAAAACCATAGACACACCAAGAAAAAAAGAAAAAGTTCATTTTAAGCACCAAACGAAGTGTTATCTAATCTAAGAAATTCACACACATGGTTTTGACAAACACACAATGGTCTTCAACAACATCCTACAAACAATCATTAGCAGTTTTCAATGCTTAGTGTTCATCCAATGATCACTACATGCTGCAAAAAAACCATTAGTAACACAAAATAATTCAAGCTGCATCTTAGAGGAAAACATAAATCCTAAATGCAAATTCTAAGTGATATGTGTGCTCTCTGTGAACCAGGTGCACTCTGATAGAGCATATTGCACCCTAGAAGGCCAAAATGGCTTAGAATTACCCCAAGTGTGCTTAGATAGTGCTAACTATGCCCATGGTGCACTTGGGGCTTAGTAGGGTGTAGTTGGTAGTTTCTGGGCATAGTTGGGAGGTCAATGGCAAATTATGAGGAAATGGTGCCTAAATAAGACCTAGAAACTGAAGATTTTGATACCTATACACCCAAGTTTGCCTAGATAGTGTAGACTATACCCATGGTGTAGTTGGGACTTAGAAGGGCACATTTGGCAGTTTCTAGGCATAGTTGGACAGTTAGGAACAACAAAAAAGGGTTATGGTGACTCCTAGGCCCCTAAAACTGCCTCCTAGGGGGCCCAAGTGCACTCTGACAAAGTAGAGTGTAACCTAGGACAGCAAGCTACCAAAATGCATAAAATAAAAGCATATAACCATATTATTAGACCCCCTAATTAATCTAGGTGTGATAAGGAAGTGTAGATAGTCATTATACCCTTCCAAGTGAACTCCTTCCTTGCACCTACAAGCACAAAACAAGAAAACCCAAATTAGATAAGCATGTTCACGTTGAGTTCACCAAAATATAGTACCTATAAAATGGGATAATGTCTAACATACTATGACCAAATCACAAACTCAATAATCATATGTTAACACCCTCTAGTTTACTATGAAAGCCAAATGAATCAAAACAAGAAAACAAATCTAAAACTCCCTCTTTCATTTGTAGCTCCCATGTCCTTCTTTGTGATGTAGCTCCAAATTGCCTATAGTGTACAAAATTATGAAGCAAAATTATATGATAATTATGGTGCTATGAAAATACTTGAAGTTATAATTTTAATGTGAGAGTAAAAGTGAATATATGAGAAATCTAGGGACTTGAAAAGACATAAGAATTAGGGACTCAAAATGAGAGAAAGAATGCTCATTTTATAATCAACACAGAGGACGAAAGCATTGGAATTGTCACCTTGGATATGCAACATGGCAAGAGATTCCTTGGAGAATCCATGATGCATACGATACAAGATGCCAAGTGTAGGATTCTATGACACTTGGAAGTCAAACTTGGATAAAGAGGGAAGAGAATCTATGATGTGTCATATGACACCTCAAACCCACTTCAAGCCAAGAATCTATGATGAATAAAGCCAAATATGGATGTGTGTAGGAGAATAAGAATATTGGATTATGACATATCTTAGCCAAGTGTCAAAGGATAATCCATGAGTTGTCATACCCAAATGTCATGATGATGTCAATATTTTATGGAATATTTGAATTAAAAATCCTTTATTCCACAAAATAGAAATTATTAAAAAATGGAATTAATGAAGGAAAATATGACTTAGAAAACTAAGAATTTCCATGGTTTGCAAATGATGAACCAATTAATTAATAAAATTATTTAATTAAGGATGAAAATTAGGAAGAATAATTAGTAAGAATGATAGGATTAAATTATGGTTTATTTAATCGTATAGAGAAAATTAGTAGAGGATTGGCCAATTCAATTAAATAAATGTGATGGTATCCTTTGATGAAAATGTGATGGTGATATGGATTGAATAAGATGATGATGGAAAGACCAAAGCCACGGTCAAATTTATTGATAAAATTTGATAACACCCCAAGGACACACGACATAAACTAAAGATATGTAACATTTAACTGACATTGTAAAATGCTACAGGATCGAGATTGGTTGATAGGGTTGATCATAATAATATCGATGGATGTAGTCAATAATATTAAAATGGCTGATAATGCCATGATCAAACATTGAAAGACTCAACGATGTCAAAGATTAGATGACATGAATGATAGTTC